>VDFB02058242.1:81388635-81929822 GCA_007258455.2 Sequoia sempervirens | reverse complement strand
AATCTCCTATTTTTGGAGGGTTATGAAATCCTTCATAAGTTATAAGAGGATTAATGACAACTATGATAACTTTCATAAGATGCTATGACAACTATGACATCATTTATGACAGATTCCTTCCTTAGGCACCCATGCATGAGAGATGCCTTATGACAACTATAAGAGCATTTGTAAGTTGATATTTTGGGTGGATTTGGTGGTTGCAAGGAGGTAGGTGTTGGGTTTTTCTAGGTGGTTTTGCTGCTTTTTGTTTGGTGATAACATAGTGTTATTCATCCCCACAAGTTTCTATAAATTGGGGCTTTGAGCTTGAGTTCTTCATTCAAGTTTGTTCAGTGTGTAGGTAATAGGGTGTTGTTGGATTCTATAGAGTTATTCATAGAAGTGTATTACTATTGTAATCTCTCTTGGATTATTAATATACTTTCCTCTCTCTTTTTGTGATGGAGTTTTTCCCCTTAGGGGTTTCTCCATGTAAATTTGGTGTCATGTGTTATGGTTTTCTTTTTCTTGCTTTGATTTTGTAATCACATACATTTAAGGTTTAATCTTTGGATTCATATTTGCAATTACAATTGGTTAAAGTTATTAATGTAAGATTTCTTCACATTTTTTTACAACATTTGGTATCATATCTAATGGTTTTTTTGAGAAAGGGATTATTTTCTCTTGAGTGTTGAATGTTTTTTGTTGTAGTGGGAGCTTTTGCTTTGTGGGTTTTTAGTAGATTTGTGAAAGATCGTATACCATGGCCTCTACCTCTCGTCAAGATATTGAGAAGTTAAATGGCATTGGTTATGAGATGTGGAAGTTGAAAGTTGAGTATCTCCTTAAAGAGATAGATCAATGGTTGATAGTTTTAGAAGAGAATAAACCAACTAACTCTACTATGTCGAATGAAGATTGTAAGAAGTTAGACAAGAAGGAACGAGGAACTATTTGATTGTGTCTTTTAGACTCTATTCTCCTAAATTTATCTATAAAGGATACTGCATACAAGCTATAGAGGACTAACTAATCTAAAAATTGACATTAACCAATCCTAATCCTAAACTAACTCCAAAACTAAGCTCTACAAACATAAAACTATGAAAACCTATACATCCACTTGACTAATTTTTCATTATGTGCAAAAGTCTTAATTTTCTAGGTATAGTTCTAAATCTAGCAAATTCATATTTATACTCAAAAATGTAAAGTTCATGTGAAATAAATTCATTCTAAGGGTATAAATTTTGAAATATTAATAGTTGTGGGTTCTCGGCCTTGTCATGATTTACCCACAAATACACTTTATCATCCTGAACATCATAATCAAACTGAAAATCATTAAAACACAAAGGGTAATGAAAAGACACCGCCTTATTTAAAAGATCTTCAGTTGTTGATGTGGACTCGTGTTGTACGAATTCCTTCCCACAAGGTCTCAGCTCATGGAACACCACTCCATTTCACTCTAATTCATGCATTCCAACATAAGGGATGTCCATTAGTGGCATATCATTATTATTCAAGATTTCACAACATGGTTCAAAATTTTCATGTGTATCCCTATCATAATCAACACTAGTCTCAAATAACAAACTAGTGTATTTAATTTCATCGGGACTATCAACCTCTATCATGTCTCCTAAAGTGCATGCATCACCAATTAAATGGTTAGCTTCCTCAAACTTTAAATCAATTTGTTCAAAATTTTCCTTACTTGACTTGGAAATCTTTTGGGACAGCAAGAGATCAAAACAACTTACCTCAAAATTTGAACTAAAAGGAAGAATCCTACATGGATTACCTGAAGTGAGGTTTATTTTGTAGCTAGTATATTCATTTACCAACATCTTTGTATTCCACTCGGATGCGGAGTCCCAGATCACCTCGATCTCCTCAAATGGACTGAGCAGCAAATCACCATCATCATCAACTTGCAAGGTCTACAAACCCACCTCCTCCTGAGATGAAGCATTGCTTTCAGCACTCTCTTCAAACATGTCACCCACAAGACTTTGAGAATTAGCATCCAACTCATCATCATTAATGCCAAATATATAGGTACATTGTGAAAAAGGATTTTCTTCAAAAAGCTTATTTGAATGCACAAAGTCGAATCCAAGAAAACCCTTCCTTGGTTTATGTTTCTACCTATCATCAACAAGAATGTGTAAGTCAGCTTCAAGTTTACCACTGTTAAGGTCAAATTCAATAATGCATGACAAATGAGGATCTTCTTCAAATAAATCATTTGAATAAATAGAATCAAAACTAAGAAAATAATTCCCCATTTTGTTCTCTTCATCATGTCGGAGCAATTCAATCTTTGAGGCAGCCATCTAACAGTCCACTTAACCTTTTTTTGTTTCATCTAGTTGAATCTCATTGTTCACTCCTTGCTACAACTAAACACCAATTTCATCAATGTCAATATCTTCATTAGCATTGAGATCCAATTTATTTTCCTGACATTTGTAAATATGGTCCAATTGATCATCAAGTAACATTTGGTGAATCTCTACATCTTCTTGACTTTGTTCTTTCGAAGAATCATTTTGGCATTCAAATCCTTGTCCTTGACCATGATATTCGTGTGCAATATTATCCATAAGTATGTTTTTCTCTGTTTCAATCCGTTCATTATTCAAATTAGCAGAGTCGCTTTCTGGTGTTAAATCATTAACAGATGTTTCTTTGTTATTAATTATCATGAAAAAGTCTATGAACGTATCAATAAATTCACTTTTCATATCCAAAATATTGCACAAGGTAGGGAAACTTTATCAATCATAGATTCCATTTTGATGCAAGGATTAAGGATATCAGATGATGTGGAAGAGAAAAACATCTTCTCACAGTTACTCTCATTGTTTTGCATGGAGTCATTATCATTTTCATGTGTGATAACTATTTCATCTCCCTCATCGAGTGGATACATACTCCAGGGATCTTCCATAAGTATTTCTTCAACAACAATTAGTTGTCTGAAATATAACTCCATTGTACCTAGGAAAATATGGCAATCCATCTGGGAATGTTGATTTGTTTGATGTATCCTACATCCACTTGGCCTAACAAGTTCTGATAGCTTTGGATCTCCTAATTCTTCTAATTTCTCCCTTAATCGAGTTTGTGTAGGTGGGATATCTAGCCAAAATGAACCATGCTCCTTTGTCCATCCCTCATCTTGTTGTGCATCTTGCTTAAAAGAAATGTTCAAAGCATTGGAAGGAGATTCTTTAGTTGCTTATTTTTCATGACAGTAGTCTTGTGTTAATACCCCATCTCTTTCAATATCATCGTTAGTATTAACATTTCCAAAAAAATCATATTGTAGCTTGATATTTCCATTATGCTTTGAATTTAAATCTGTTTCATGTTTATTTTCAAATAAAAAATCAAAATGGCATATTTTTTCATCAAATATTTCACTTACAACTTCATTATGATGTAATGGATTATGTGTTGGAGTTGATCGAAAAGAGATGATATAGTCACAACTTCATTGGCAGGTAGAATGCTTACCTCTATCATTGGCTTTTGCAAAGCTTGAATTTTCATGTGGGTTGGTGTTGTGGGTAAACCAGTGCAAAGATGTGAAGGGTGGCAATTTCTGAGTACAAGATTATTATAGTTCTTACTTTGATTACTCATGTTTCTAACATCTTTTAGAGATTGTGCCAACAAGAGAGATTTGCTAAATGCATCCCATAAGGTGGTAACTTCACCACAACATTTAATTCTTTCTACCAATAAAGTATTCAAACCCCAATAATAATGTTCTTTTACCACATGATCCTTAATAACCATATCTGAATCTATAACTCGCTTAAACATAAGAAGGAATATGTGATTGAACTGCATAATTTATTCATGTGGTGTTGTTTTCACGGCTGCAAATTGAAGTGATGGGTTTCGCATATAAGGATCAAATTGATATAAGAATAAGACTTTTAACTCCATCCATGAAAAAATAGAACTCGGTGGAAGATTAACATACCATTGTTGTGTTGTACCTTGAAGTGTTTTGACAAATAGTTGACAAGTGATATATTCATGTTGAACCCTAAGAAAGTTAATAAATCCCTACAAATTTTAACATGATTTGAAGCTTTTTGTCCATTTTTAGAAAACAAAGGAAGCCTATTATGCATGTGATACAAAATTTCACGAATAATCCTAGGATATACAAAGGACTATCCATTGAGGCTTGGTTTTCCTAAGATCCAACCCACTCCAACACACAACAATCCAAAATTTCTCAAGGGGCCCTCCTTCTAGCACCAGTTTTGTTGATGGCCAAATTGACACAACAACATGCAAGCAAGATGTAGTCACCTTACCTCTCTTGAAAACATAAACAATCATTAAATTGATCACCTTCCAAGGTCTTGGATGTTGGGTCACAATGATTTTGTTTTGTTGAGTGCTCAATGAGGTTGTAATGTTCAAGGGGCCTATTGATTATTGAGCTTCTTGGTTGTTGTAAGATTGAACTCTTATCTAAACCTACTCTAACGGGGGATAAAAAAAAGGGAAAAATATAGATCAGGGACGCAAGAGAGAAAAGAATGTTGATTCATTTAGTTAACTAGACTTGTTACTCTTCAAGGAACACCTAAACTAAACTATAGAACGAATCAACCCATAATCAATAAAAAGATTCATTCATTCACAGTGTAGAAATTAACAACAGATTTCAAATCATAATTTGAACAAAAGAAAAGATAAACTTTACTCATTCCTTGAAAGCCTCAAATCAAATGATTAACAAAATAAATATCACTCCAAAGTACAACTTAAAGTAGGTTTTAGTCTAGTTGCTTCTATGCAGTGAAACAGATAAGCAACATTTACAATTCTATCAAACTTCACCAGTGTACAGAAACCAATGTCTTCAAATTGACTCAATGAACTAAAAATGTAGAAAACTCCATTGTCTACTCTACTGCTAAACTAGCTGAAACTTCTAACTACAATGTCCAACTGATTTCCCTAATTTTCTAACCCCTTCAAATGAGCTTGATTTGAAAATAAAATAGCTCATCAACTCCATAATTCCCTCCAACACAATCCGTCAAAAGTTGTAGCTTTCGTGTGCATGAAATCACCATAAAGGAAACTTTTTGTTTTAGCTCCAATTTAACTTTAGTTAACTCCATCTCTACTTATGTGGCAATTTCAACTTCCATATTTAGCTTATGCTTGGTTTCAGCAGACTTTCAGTTCACAATTATAATTTCTAATTTAACTTTGAGTTCCCCTTTTGTACAATGAGCAGCAACATCCCTTTCCTGAGATCACTCCAAGTGGGTCCGCTAAACCTTCAATTATCTTCCAATTTAATGATCTTTCTATCAATTTCCTCTTTTACATATCATATTTGCAAATCATCTTTATTGCACAAAAATACCTATAAATTACATACAAATGCACATTTAATTAATCCATTAACATAAATCAAATAATAATTAATACCAAGAATCAATTAAATGCATATTATTTCAATTAAATGTATATCATGAACTTTTAATTTCCAAAATTGAAATAATCAAACCCCCTTTTAACTAATGTCATTCTAAAATAAATAACATTAACTAATAATGCTAGGCATGGATTTTAAGCTCAAGCATCATTTCGCTCCTAAAATTACCTGCAAAACAAAAGAGTATAATTAATTAATCCACTTATTCATGAAGAAAATCAATAAACTCTTATACAATTTCACTTTCTACCCAAATCTAGTAACAGGTAGATTCTAAATCATTTGGATTTTCATTCCTTGATCCACAATCATAACAATGCTTGCAATCCATAGATTGGGTCAATTAGTCCCCTCTTCATTGTATGCAACAAATCAATATCCATTCTTTGTTTCTCTGTCTATGACAAAATAGGTTACTTTTTCTTCCTTAAACATACCAATCTCATTACACAAAACAAATAATTTATTCTGGTAACAAAAGCACCCATCATTTTCTTCATCTCAATCCAACTATGCCCTGGCATTTTTTATTCTCCTCTATCCTTCAACTCAACTATAGATATATCTAACTAGAAAAATACAATATTAACACTAATACCCCTCAAGTTCTTCAAATATCCCAAATCGGTGTTCCATGAGACTCTGCTCTGATACTTCAGCTAGTACCTTGGGTGAATCCCAAAACTACATAACTTATCTAGAAACACTGAAAACTCCCATCTGGGTTTAATTCACATCCCTATGCATTTGTTGGCATAATACCTTTTGGAAAATTTTAGGATTCTAATACTTCATATACTGACTTCTCATCATCAGAACTCTCTGCAGAGACGATCATAATTGAAAATGCAAAGGATAGTATTAGTAGGGATTTCATGAGGGTACTAGCCATTCTCAATTGCGTGAATCTTGATTTCACCCCAGACCTAATGTTAGGCCTCGTGCTTTATATGAATTCAAGGCCTCAATTCTTCAGAACTATTTATCTATATTGCCTTCGCTGTAAAATGTCTAAATCTAGCAAGGTCTACTTCTAAAATTTAACAGGTTGTATAAGACCCTTGAAATAAGCCAACCTCATGCCCCACATGGAGGACAGTCATAAAAAGTAGTTTTCTACTTGCCATAGGTAAAACTGCCTCTGCACATGCCAAGCTTCAAAACTACCAATCGTATTTACTTAAGTTTGCAAAACTCTCCAATGAATCTACTATGCCAACCTACAAGCTTTGTATTTTTTGAAATTTCATCTCTTTGCAAACGAGCTTTACTCGGGGCCTTTGCAATTACAACATCTCACCGAACTCTTCTATCATTTGTGCATCGATGGATTTCCAGATCTTTTTCCCATGCTTTCATTCTGGTGTGGCATGTTTACAAGGGAAGTTGCATAAAAATTCAGAGTTCTTTCTTTTAAATCCACTTTGTGCTCTATTAGCGATCAATGTATGTCATGAGACGACGTCTCTTTGAGCAATTCTGCCAAACAGTTCATTATGCCTCATTTTGTTTTTTTGTTTTATGCATATCGTGCAATCATTGCATTCATTGTGAAGGCATCTCTTTGAAGAATTATGTGAAAAAGCATCTATCTAGAGCATTCTATCAAACGTTTCATGTGCCTTGTCAATGTTTGCACAATGTTGTGCGGGATCGGGAGTTGGTCGAGAGTGGGATTTTCATTTTTCACTGGCAGGATCGGGAATTGAAACTACACCCCACCTGCAACATTTTGAGTTTTGGGGTTAAGTTTCTTCCCGAACCCGAATTCTGAAATGATCATCGGGTTCAAATTTTGGGAGCGAGTCTTCACCTTGCATTGGAAGGCGGGATCAGGGATCGAACCGTCTCTTGTTGGAGAACAATTTTTTTGTGTCCAGTTTCGGGATTGGATTTGATTCTGAGATCCAACAGAGTTTCCTTATTTACATTTTATTAAACTTTCATCTTTTTTAAAAAACACCCCTTTGATGAATTTTGGGTTGAACTTCAATTATTTTATTTTGTTTTGTTTTAAAGCTTTTCCTATTTTTATGTATTTTTATTTTGAATCTTAAACAAAATTAAAATCCTTTTAAATATTAAAAGATGCAATTATTTAAATTTTATTTTATTTCAAATCTTTTTTTTAAAACCAAAAGACAACTTTATTTATTTATTTATTTATTTATTTATTTATTTATTTATTTATTTAAAAGTTTTATTTTAAATCTTTTAAAAATAAAAGATTTGTTTATTATTTATTTTTATTTTCTAATATTTTTTGTATTTTTTTTAGTTTTATGATATATATTTTATTTTTGTATTTCTGATTTTTTGTATTTTCGTGTTTTCGTATTTTTTTTTTATTTTCTAAATTTTAAGGGGAAAATAGAAAAGGACAAAGATGGCACCAAGACCCAAAATGAGTGACGCGAAAAAACAAAAACAAACGACACAAAACAAAGACAAACAACAAAGAACAGAAATGAAGAACAAAAAAGAAATGAGATAATGAGGCAAAAAGACGTTGACCAAAAGACGGGGATCAGGATTGGGACCTTATAAGGAACATGGACCTGAACAACACCTAAAGGCAAAGCAAAACAAAATGGGTTGGAGATCAGGATTCAGGCGGAACTCAAAATAGGAACCTTAAAAGAGTGCAAGGTTCTGAGAAAGTTCAAAAACCCGAACCTGATAGGCAAAAAGCATAACGGACGCTAAAATCAAGATCGAGATGGAACCAGGAATAGGAACTTTGGAAAGGTTTCTGGTTTCGGTGCCAGTCTGATACCTGATTCTACAGCAGACAAAAGAAACACAAATGAATCAGAGATTAGAGTCAAGATGGAACCAGAACATGAAACCCCGAAAGGTATCAGGTGACGATTCCATTTTGAAACTTGATTCTAACAAAATAAAGATGATAAGAAATCAGAGATTAGAGTCGAGAACGGACTCAAAAACTTGAACTTTCCAAAGGTGCAAAGTGCAAGTTCTTGTCCGAAACCTAAATTTGAGAAAGAGAAAGAAAACAAAAAAGGCACAAAAATAGATGAACACGAGAATGACAAAATGCGAACACGACAAAAACCAAACAAAGAAACAGGAGGAAAAATAGAGGCAGTCCCCAACTTTTCCAAGCAAAAAGTTGGGGTGTGTATGCAATGCATAATAGGACATTAATAACATCCTCCCCAACCTAGTTGGGGCCTTCGTCCATAGTCTTCTTATCCATTTCTTCCTTGAGCATAGTAGAAAGGGTACCTATAGTACAATGGATCATTTTGATAGTGAACCAGGTTAACCTAGCAAATTTCTTTTCGAGTTTATCCATCTGCTCTAGTAGCATGCTATAATCATCCACCTTGTCCACAGTCTTAGCATTATCTTCCTCTATAGCGTGAGGGTCTGAGGAATGGGTCATCAAATCATCCTTGAGAATCTTGTTGAAGTCAAAAAAGTGACTAAGCCCTTCCATGAATTTCTCCTCCTTTGTATCTTCCTCCTTCCTCTTGCATTTACTATCAAACTGCTCCTCATCAATAGAAATATCATTCATCGACACTTTCTTACTATTTTTCACCAGCCTATGGGATCTCCTAATGTTGGTATTCTCCAACCCCTTATCCACTATAGAAACCACAATGGTGTCCCCCTTAGATTCTTTAACAACATTATTCTTCCCTTTGTTTTCTATGGTTGGCAGCTCCACTTAGCATTTACCCTCTTCCTTCACTTTTTTCCTTACTGCAGGTTTGTTGTCTGTCTTATAGGGAGAATTTTTGAGCTCACAAAGCCCAGCCACCACTTTCAACTGAGCAATCCCCGAACCACCCTTCTTTTTCTTGGCAGGAGGTTTAGGCTTGGGGGTTTCAATGTTCACCAGAGGGGTTTTCCTTTTAAGGCCCTTAGACTCGGTCGGAGAGGGATTCATATTGGGTTTGTTAGGGGGTTCAACTTCCTCAATACGAACTATAGAAATAGGTTTGGGTGGACAAAGAGCCAAATGGAAATGATAAAGCCTCAGGATGAGGCCCCGGTGGAGTGGCAGGGGTGGTGTTTCATCAAGGTTTAGGGAAGCAATGTCCAAACACTTCTCAACAGAAATCTCTAAATCAATAAGTAAGAAAAAGGAAATCTCAACAACATTTTTTGATGAAGATGATTGAGAAGAGGTAGATGATAAAAATAGAACACCCTATGTCTACCCTCTACAGTCACATACTTCATTAGAGCTAGAAAAACCTGGTCCCAAGGACGAGGGAGCGCTTCCCTCTCGAAACTTGATTGGGACCTGACTGGTTTTTCAATTTCTTTGAAGAAAGTGTTGAGGCTTTCATTTTCCTAGGTCTTGGTGTGCTTAGTGTACTTCTTCCTATTGCATGAAATCCCAATTGCCTGAGCTATGACCTCCTCATTGACCTCGAAGTATATACCTCCCATCATAACCCTCCTATCTTTCTAAGAGCTCACAAATTGAGCCAAAACCCTCGCATCATGTCCCACCAAGCACTCCATCAATGGCGCCATCCCACCTTCGACACAGATATGCCAAGCCAAAGGATCCTTTCAAAATTCCTCGCAGTTATCCGGCTCCATCCTCACCCCATCACCACCCATATTGCCACACTTCACTCTAAGGTACCAAGAATCTTATGAAATGTCTATCAATGTGAGAGGCTACCTAAAAAACACTACTTTAAGCCAACCAGGATGAATCCAGGTAATCAAGATGATCTACAAATTACACATGCTAGAATTTATTTCCAAAAATGAAATCTTCGTGGACCCATAATTGAAAATCTTGAGATGCCAAAGGCTTAGGTTGCAAAAAACTATGGCATTGATAGGTTTACCCTTTAAGTTGCATATGCACAAGTACCAATGCCAAATGGCCACAAGGCCAAATTTAGAAATTCCTAAGTATCTATCTTTTATCTTATGAAACTTTTTGGCGATGTTGAGAGGACTTAGCATGAGCTCCACACAATATGAATAAGTCACATCGAAATTGAAATTGGAAGTCCATAAAGGTATGCAAAGGCTATGACAAGACCGTAAATTAAATTTGCACATGGCCCAACTAATCTTAGTCGTTAATCCGATGTACTTCCCATCACCTATCATAATTAGCTCTGTAACCACATCCTTTTCCCAATTATTCGAATGCTACCACATATTTATCACCTCATCATCCTTCTTCATCCACATCACCCAAAGTACAAATATGTGGATAACCCATAAAGCCTTAACAATAGCATAATTAGTTAACATCATGGGTAACTAAGGTGCCCTATTCCTTAAGGATAATACCTTGTAACTTTGACAGTAAGTTCCCAATACTCCTCTAACACCTGGAAATGCTCCAAGAGGAGCCAAGATTAGCCAAAGTGTTAGCAACTTGATTTCTCTCTCGAAAGATGTGAGTAAATATCTTCATATCCAATTTTGATACCATGTGATTTATGTCTAAAAGGATATCTCTGGTGTTCCATCCTAATAACTTGCCAAATTTGATTGAATCAATCGCTAACTTGGAATCCCCTTCTATGTGCAATTTTTTTATCCCCATAGTAGCAACTAACTAGACACCCTTTAGCAGTGCCCTAGCTTTCGCAATCATGGAGGTATGAATCCCAATACCCCCTGAGTAACCAACCATAAATTTACCCCTGTTATCCTTGATGATACCCTCGATGCTAGCCCTGCCAAGGTTCTCCTTGGCTGCACCATCAAAACTAAGTTTGTACCACCCCTGATCTGGGGGTTTCCAAATCATGTCCTATATAGCCTAGGCCTTAGAGTTTTCAAAAGAGTTGATCTCCAAATTCCTATTTCAATCTTTAGCCATTTTAATCTCCCACTCAGTGGGTACTTTTTCTGGGGTTTTCCCAGTGTATATTGAAACATTTTAAGAAATAAGCCTTAGCTCAATGCCAAAAACCTCCTTAGTACTTATCTCAATATTCCTGAATATCGAGATATTTCTCTCTTTCCACAAGCACAAATAGATGATGGGGGGGACCTAGTTCCAAATCTCTCCAGGGATAGGATGTTGAAATGGACCAAACTAGCCCAAAATGAAAGATTTGATGTCCCTACACATATTCCAGTGGGTCCCCAACTTTTCAAAATCCAACTTCTAGACACCAACAGTAAACAAACAATACATTAATAAATGATCAACATACTCTTCATTTCTTTTGCATAACAAACACCTATTCGAGATCTGAAATCCCCTTTTCCTTAGTTTATCCTAAGTTAGAATCTTGTTATGGTAGGTCATCCACTAGAAGAAATTGATTTTAGGAATCAGGTGCCTATTCCAAACCTCCCTTCAAGGTATGTTATGATCACCCTAGACTGACAACAGATTGTAAGTCATTCTAATAGTAAGATTTCCCCGTCAATTTTTGATCCAGTATAATTCATCCTCAAAGTTGGATAGAGGTAATCTGGTCAAGGAGAGCAAGTCTTGCAATGAATTAACCAATAATAACAACTCAAGGGATAGGGGATAGCAAAGAACCCAATCTTTCCAACGCTTAGCACCCAATTGACCAAGAAAGCAGTCACTTATATACATACCCATGAAAAGTTGTGCAGGTCTCATAAGGTTCCTAAAACTAGAGTGCGATAGGGGGAGTCAAGAATCCAAGGGTCCTCCCAAAATCTAATGTAATTACCATTCCCAAGTTTCCATTTTATCCCAGACATGAGTAGCCCCTGCATTCTACAAATGTTATTCCAAGCCAATGAACCAGTAGGGTAATCATTAGAGAGACATTTAATCATAGGTCTATTACAAAGATACTTAGTATTCATGATCTTGCACCAATCCTTTTCATTCTTTAGTTCATCCCAACTAACCTTAGCAAGTAAGGCTTTGTTGGTACATTGGACATTCTTGATTCCAAGCCCACCACAAGATTTAGGCAAACAAACTTTGTCCTAGCTAACCATAGCAAAATTCTTCTTCTCCTCTGTCCCATACCATAATAAGTTCCTTTGCTTTTTTTTGAAAATCTCAGCTATATAGCTGGGGATTTTAAAGATAGAAAGAAAGTAAACAAGAATCCCTTGAAGGGAAGCAATTAGAAGTTGTAGCTTTCCAACATGGCTGAGGATGGAGCCTTTCCATCCTGCCAACTTCCTTTGAATCCTTTCTAATACTGTGTTCCAAAAGGTAGGAGTGACTTCCTTGACAGTAAGGGGTAGCCCTAAATACACTGAAGGGAGAGAACCACTCACACAACCCAGGACAACAGTCACCTGAGCTTGGATGGTAGGAGTGTTGTTGAAGAAGTAAATCATGCTTTTATTATAATTTATATACTAGCTAGAGCAAGCAACATAATTATGAAGAAAACTCTTCCATTCCCAGCTTCAATCACATAAGCCTTCCCAAAGAGGATGGTATCATCAATGAATTATTGGATAACAACAAGTTCCAACGAATTTATCGGTTTAACCCCCTTTATGGAGCCCTTTGACAACAGCTTGGATATGTTCCTACTCAAAACATCTACAATCATGATAAACAAATAGGGAGAGAGAGGGTCACCTTAACTAATGCCCCTCCTAGCATTGAAGAATCCAAAGGGGACCCTATTAACTAATACAGAATATCTCATAGTGGTAATGCACTCCATCAAGAGGTTAATCACCAACCGGTCAAAGCCAAACTTTGATAGGACTTTGGTAATAAAGTCCCATAGCACCTTATCATATGCTTTTGAAATATCTAGCTTGAAGGCCATACTATAATTGTTACATTTTTCCATGGAGTGTAAAATTTCATTGGTGTTCATGGGTGGTTATGGCAACGTCTAAGATATGACAACCCAAAACAAAGCTTTTTTGGGTAGGGCTTATCATTTTTTCTAAAAAGGGTTTCAAGTGGTTCACCAAAATTTTAGAGAAGATCTTATAAATGGTATTGCATTGTAGAGGCTTATGGGTTGAAAGTCTATCATAGACTAAGGTTTAGAAACTTTGGTAACTAGGGCAATAAAGGTGTGGTTTAACTATTTGAGGATCTTACCAGATTTAAAGAAATCCATGGTTGCTAGAACAAGGTCCCCCCCAAACAATATCCCAAAATATCTAGAAGAAACCTAGGGGGAGCCCATATGGGCCTATGCCTTATAGGCACCCATACTAAAAATAGTTGTTCAAACTTCCTTGGGAATGACAACACAAAGGATTCTATTATTATCATCCTAAGTTAGAGTGGATGTAATGCCCCACCAAAGAACCCCAGAGGACAACACACCTAACTACAATAATGACATAAAAAAAATTTGAAGAGAAATAACCAGAAATGTAAATCATATTTAGACATAACATATAAGCTAAATTATGTCCTCTAAGGTTCTATGACTACATTACTAACATTATATTAACAAGATCTAAACTTACATCATGAATTACCTAACAACAAGAGTTCATCCTAAATCCATTGCATTAAATGGATAACCACATACAATACCATATTATAACATCAGATAAGTAACCATCAAAGATCATTAGTAAAGAACCAGAAAGTACATAAACATTCTCCATTACATGGGAGTACATCATTACATTGTTACAAGCTTACATCACTGCTTCCCTAGGTACAATGGGAAGAATACATCAAGATTACATTACATGATACAAATGGTATATAGGTTCAATACATAACATATTAAGTAAATGTATCCTTGAACTGGTACAAGATCTAGAGTCTGCTACAAAAGGTACATCCTCCACACTCACAAACAATAGCAAGGGAAACCCAATGGAGGAAAAAGCGCAATCCACCCAACCATGTGGAACCCTAAGGTCCACCCCATGCTAGGAGATAACAATAAGGTCCACTACATCAAACAGTCAAGAAGAAAAAAGGCTAACACAAAGGATTAAACATGGCTCCAACATAACTCAATACAACATGAACATCACATAACAGAGACACCACTTCCAAAGGCACGTAAACAACAAAGGGAAATACAAGACTAGGGAATGTTAGATTACAATAGGGAGGAGTGTCATCACATAGCTTGCTATGGGTTACCCTGGAAAATATTTCTAGGCTTCCATCCCCCATCCTAGGTTACCCTAGCAGCCTCTACCGATCCCTGACCCCCATACAAACTCATGTGAAATCAACATAGCTTTCATGAGAACAAGGAAGTTGATCTTGGAATTTCAGGCCTTCCCATCTTATCTCAAGCCTAAATGAGCACTTGATCCATGAGTGAGGCATCAATTATCTTGATTAATGTGAAAACTACCCAACCCCCTACTTCATTAATTAAAAAAACTCACAATGAGTTACCCTAGACACAACTTTGGGCTTCGACCCCCATTGAGAGCCACTCCCCCTACTTGTAACTAGAAGACCCAATACATCAAACAGGGTAAAGTCATCTTGCATGTTGAACGAAACCACAAGCAATACATATCCAGAGTAAGGCTTGGACCCTCTTTCTCACAAATCTCAACCATAATAACGAGTAAGCAGTGCAAGGCTAAAGACCCTCATGTCCACATCTCAAGTATAAAATCAATCTATTTTCAAAATGAAATAATCAAGAAACCAAAACCCGAGCTAATCCCCCAAGCCTTTGGAATTTTCTCAATAACCATTTGGCACAACAAGCTCCCTCCATAAAAAAATAACCAAAATCAACTCAAAATCAAAATCAACCACAACAATAATAGTAAAATCAACCAACAAAGCATCCAAGGCGTTGGCCTCCTACAATGATCTAACAACTAAGCCCATAAAGTTGTGATTCAGAGATTGGACATATAATATGAATAGCTATCTTAATCACTATGAAGGTGCATTTAACTTGTCAACCCAGGGATGTAGACTTGAAATGGGTAAGCAAAGTATGTGCACTAGGAATTCCAAAGTAGCCACGTTCATTCTATAGCTAAGAAAGACATAATGTTGAAAGTAAATTGCTTGGAAAGAAATAACATAAATGTTGAACATCGACCAAAAACTATACTAAGTTGAAGTGCATGATAGAAATAAAAATTTGGGCAAACAAATAGGAAACTACTCTATCTGCTTTGGCTGTAGGAATAGTCACATAATGGAATTCTAGTGGTTGCAGGAACAGACAGTGTCAGATTTTAACTAATTGTTGAACAAAAAATAATAACTAAACTAAAGGATGGAATGCTCACCAAGTGGGCCCCCTTGGATGAGTATCCCTTAAGACAAATGTAAACTCAGATGCACAAAATTATAACTTCATTTTATTCATTGGAAAGCATGAGTACAAACAAGTAGCATAATTGTATTACTGAAAAACTAATAATGTGAGTACATCATCAGATCAATCCACCTCCTTGGAAGGAGCATTTGAGTCTTATTTATAGGAAGAAAAGCTACTAACTAACTACCTAGCAAGGCAATCAACTCCAATAGATTAGGAGGACGCCACTTTAGGGAAAGCATGAAAAGTGGAGAGGAGGTTATGTATGCATGGAATCTGGTCAAGAATGGTTGCCTTAACGCAAATCTAGCACAATAGTAACTCCTATATTCACTCAACAAACAATTAAGACTAGTTACAAGGTAGTTATAAATCTTTGATTTAAACTAGGAATCTCCCTCTTGCTGAGAGTCTTCCCTCCATTTGAACATTTGAATGATCACCTTGTTGACTTTGATGGTGAGTGACCAGCTGGCAGAATCTTCCCCAATTTTGTAGGATGCTAATTATATTTGCATAACAATATTAGTAAGCACAACAATTGCATATCTATAACTATCTTAAAGTAGAATTCATTAATCCACATGTAAAATTAACATAGATAGTTCATATAGCATGTCAATGTCATTAAAGATTACAAAAATAAGCTTATGCCCAATGTATATGGTTTTGAGGAAATATCATAAAAATTTCAACATCCAAGTCTCAAAGTCTATGACAACTACAACAAATGGATAATAAATTCTATCAAAATTGAGTCATAAACTAGAATCATCACTCCCCCCATGTAAGGAAAGCTAAGGTGCAGAAACAACTCTCCTAACGTCAAAACCTCAGGGAAGAATGCAAAGGTGCTTTTAAATTTTCAATTACAGTCCAATTAAGATACACTTGAAAGAAATAGCAGAAACAGAGAAATGAACATACACAGATGAACACCAGATTTATATGGGAAAACCATTACGGGAGAAAAACCCACCACACCAAGAAAAGCCCCTTTGTATTACAGTACTGAAATTACATATAGAGTACAAGCTTCACTCTCTGATGTCAATTTATAACAGCATAATCCTTGATCAACCTTGTACAAAACATTCAAGATACAATGCTCTCAGAATTGAATTCACAAACACTTATCACACTTCGAACTATTCAATTATTCACCCCACTGATCGTCCAACTATTGATTGAACCGAACATCATCTACAATTGCAGAGGATATCCATGTCGTCCCTATCTATTGAACTTCCTCACAAAACGGCCACAATAGACTAACTTCCAACGTTTCCCATTTAGCTTCTCTGATTGTTCGAAGACACACCACATAGGATAGTCTTCCAATCGGTCAACAACGTTCAACCTGTGTTCGCATGTCGGTGAGACACTAAATGTGTCTCCCCGATGCCACAAGACCCGATTGTAGTTATCGCCAAGAGTCCTCACCATCGGCAAGACGTTATACCGAGTTCACAAACTGTCGTTCAGACTTCCCCTTGTCGCCAAGACATCATACCGATATCCATCACATGTAGCACTATTCGGCAAGACTATCACTATTTGGTGAGAGATCATATCGATGTTCAAAGGTCACATAGACACCAGCATTCCCATTGGCGATACTATCACTATTCACCAAGAGATCATACTGACAACAGACTACACCATCAGCGAGACAAACCTCCATCGCTAATAGTTCTCACCGAAGCCTTCACGTTACTTCGATGACTCCGAGTGTAACACTGTCGGTGAGACATACCATCTGTCGCCAAGAGTTCTTACCGAAGTCACATGTTACACCGATAACTCCAAGTGTATAACCATTTGGTGAGACATCTCTTGTCGGTAAGACTTCATACCGAAAGAAAACCTTTCAGCCAAGAGTCTCCCCGATAACTGCAGTCGCCATGAGTCTCCCCGACATCCACTAAGAATCAAACCATCAGCAAGACCAATCCACTCGGCAGAGGGTTACAGCGAACACAACAAGTCACAGTGATAGCTCCAGTCGACATGATAGTAACAAGGTCTCAGCAACCTGAACATTCCACAAGGTTGCACAACTACTAGTCGGGTAGACATTAAGAATGTCACACCAACTTTTCTCTTTCAGAGGTTTCAGCCTGTGAGATTGAGGCACACTATTCCAACAATCTCCCACTTGACGAAGATCACACAGGCACCTCCAAATCATGACAAAACTACTAAAATTCATGGGCACTGAGGCCCATCGAACTGGCACACCACCTGAACTTGTTTGTGCTCACTGACTTCGTCAATGCATTTGCAACATTCTCCAGAGTATCCACTTTTTCTAAAGAGACCTTTCCATCCTCCACCATATCTCATACAAAAGGATACTATACATTTATATGTTTCATCCTGGCATGGAAAGTAGGATTTTTTTCCAAACAAATAGCACTCTAACTGTCATAGTAAATTCTTATTTTCCCTACATCAAAACCAATGTTAAAACACAAACGTCTTAACCAGATTGCTTCTTTACAGGCATGTGTTGATGCCATGTATTCTGCCTCTGTAGTGGAAAAAGAAACTACAACTTGCCACTTACTCATCCAACTCACTGCACCACCATTCACCATGAAGATATATCCACTAGTGGATATTTTGCTATCAATGTCCCCTGCCCAATCAAAATCCACATAGCCTTGAATGTTGAGAGTCCTTTGTGATTCAACCAAATCACCATGGTAACACAATGCATATTCTGAAGTGCCCTTCAGATATATGAATACTCTTTTCACAGCATCCCAATGTGACCTTCCAGGATTAGCCATAAACCAACTAAGTACTCCCACTGCTTGGGCAATATTTGGCCTTGTACAGACCATTGCATACATAAGACTACCAACCGCACTAGCATAAGGCACACTGGTCATATCCTCCATCTCAGTAGGAGATTTTGGACAGTCTTCAACGGATAGCTTTGTTCCCTGCAAAACTAGAACAACTAGCTACTTGCAATCAGTCATACAAAATCTCTCTAGAACAGTCTTAATATACTTACTTTGACTGAGCCAAAGTTTTCTACTCTTCTTGTCCCTGGTTATTTTAATTCCCAGAATATACCTTGCTACACCAAGATCTTTCATTTTGAACTTCACATACAACTGAGACTTAAGATTAGAAATCATTAACTTACTATTGCCTATGAACAACATATCATCAACATAGAGAGCAATAATAAGAACTCGATCACCTTCAGCTTTGTAATACACACAATGATCAGATTTTGATCTTACAAATCCCAAAGAAAAAACAAAAGTGTCAAACTTCTGGTACCACATTCTAGGAGACTGCTTTAATCCATACAGAGATTTTTTCAACTTGCAAACCAGTTTTTCCTTACCTTTCTCCACAAAGTGCTCAGGTTGGGACATATAAATTTCTTCTTCAAGATCACCATGAAGAAATGTTGTCTTCCCATCCATTTGTTCAACCTCTAAGCCATACATTGTTGCAAGTGACAAAAGGAATCTGATAGATGTCAGCTTAGCTACAAGAGAAAAAATTTCTCCATAATCAATTCCCTCAACCTAGGAATAACACTTCACAACCAACCTCGCCTTATATTTTTGCACACTGCCATCTAGACCTATTTTCTTTTTAAGTACCCATTTGCAGCCCACAACTTTTTTTCCTTCAGGCAAGGGCACCAAACTCCAAGTATCATTTTTTTCTAATGATGCCATTTCTTAATTCATGGCTTCCAACCAAGAGTTTGAATTAGACATTCTAAATGCCTCTTTTACAATCCTAGGCTCATCAGTGCTAGAAATTAAAGCATAGGCACAAGTAGAATCTATCAAAGAAAACCCATACCTATCAGGTTGCTTTCTTTCACAAGTTGACCTCCTCACTTGTTGAGGCTGAGGTTGTTCTTCTTCTTCAGAACTCTCATAACTACTTGAGCTCTCCTCGGTTTCAGGTACATTTTGAATTTTCAATTCCTCTTTATTTGGTGTCGAAGGAATTTCAACTACATCCTTTTTGTTTTTTGATTTTGTCTCTGACTGCAGATCCAAGGTAGAAGGTTTTAGCTCATGAAAGATAACACTTCTGCTATATAGAACCTTCTCTGTATCAGGATTCCAAAGCTTGTATCCTTTTATGCCAACATTATAACCAATAAAAATACATTTGAAAACCTTGTTTTCCAATTTAGATCTTTTCTCATACGGCACATGTGCATATGCCTCACAGCCAAAAACACGAATATGTCTTAGAGAGGGCTTCTTACTAGACCATGCTTCCAAAGTTGTTTTCTCAATGAGAGCGGAATTCAGAGAACGGTTTATCAAGTAACATGTTGTAGCAACTGCCTCAGCCCATAACTTCTCCTCCAAGCCAGCACTACTCAGCATACTTCGTGCTTTTTCCATCACTGTCATGTTGAACCTTTCTGCAACTCCATTTTGCTACAGAGTGTAAGGTGTAGTTTTATGTCTTTTAATCCCATGATCTTTACAGTACCTCTCGAAATCATCAGAACAAAATTCACCTCCATTATCAGTCCTTAAACATTTTATTTTTCTTCCAGTCTAATTTTCTACAAGGTTCTTAAATTCCTTAAACCGGCTGAACACTTCTGATTTACTTTTCAAAAAATAAATAAATGTTGTTCTTGAATAATCATTAGTGAATGATACATAATACCTTGACTTAGACAAAGAAGGAACATTCACTGGACCAAAAACATCAGAATGAATGTAATCAAGCAAACCAGAAGATTTGTGAAGACTGGAATAAAATGAAACACGGTGTTGTTTACCATATATACAATGTTCACAAAACTCGAATTCGAGGTTACAATCATCAAGCCCTTCAACCAGGTTTTTATTCTTTGAGGTTTTTAAACCTTTCTCTCCAATGTGGCCTAGCCTATGATGCCAAAGCATAGTCTTTTATGTTGGAAGTTTAACTTCCATAGAGTTTACACTATCAAGAACTTTTTCCTCTTTTCCTCCATGAGTAGCTTTTTGTGACTTTGCAGAGACATTATTGCATTGTACAGCATGTGCATCCAGCTTATACAAGGTACCAATACGAGCACCCCTTGCTAGCACCATTGAGCCTCTAGTCATCTTGCAGCCATTTCCAGAGAACGTGACTTGCACTCCAATATCATTCAGCTTACTAACATAAAGTAGATTTTGAGCCAGACCTGGTATATGCATAACATCATTAATTACCTTCACTCTTCCATCAAGGAATTGAATTCTGACTCTCCCACGGCCAACAATTTCCAAAGATGAATCACTTGCCAAATATACCTTTCCACCATCGTATTTTTCATACTTCGTGAACCGGTCTCTATGAGATGTCATGTGGAAAGATGCTCCAAAATCAATTAGCCAGACATCATCTGATGCCTGAGTAGCCAAGGCTACAATGAAGGCTTCTGCATCACTCTGAGAAGAATCATTGTCGAAAGAATTCTTCTTCTTCTTCTTCTTTTTCTCCTCTTTACAATCCTTTCGGACATGACTAGGTTGCCCACAATTTCATCACTTCACCTTGGACTTCTTGCCAGGAGACTTTGATCTCCCTTTTGATTTGGACTTGGAATTCGTGTCCTTCTTCTTGCCTTTCTCTTTCGATCTGCCTCTAACAGCAAGAGCCTCCTTCGCCATCTCAGAAGATTTTCTTCTCATCTCTTCTGATAACAAACAAGCAACAACATCTTCCATCTTAAAAGTGGATGTCGTACTCCCGATCGCCATCACCAAGTGATCCCAAGAATCTGGCAAAGAACATAATAACAACATACAATGATCTTCTTCATCAATCTTCACACCCACATATGTTAACTGTGCAATCAGCATGTTGAAAGCGTTCAAATGATCAGCAACAGACCCTCCCTCCTACAATCTCAAAGAGTATAGCTTCTTCCTCAAGAACAATTTATTCACCAAGGACTTGCCCTGATAAATAGCTGCCAGTCTTTTCCACAAGGAAGATGCAGTCTTTTCTTCATGAACATTCAGAAGAATAGAGTCTACTAAACAGAGCCTTATCAGCCCCTTAGATTTTCTATCTGCAAGGTCCCAATTTTCTTGCTTCATGCATGTAGGTTTCGTTCCAGACACAACAATCCAAATATCACAATCAACCAGTAGATCTTCCATTTTAAGTTTCCACAACTCAAAATTGCTGCCATTGAATTTCTCAATTTCAATCTTTCCTGACGTGCTTTCCATCTTAACCTGTAATTCGAATTACCAAAACTTCTACAAGACTCCCACTAAACAAAAATTGACACAAAAAACCCAATGTACCCACAAGGATAACACAATTGGCCAGGCTCTAATACCACTTGTAAGGAAAGCTAAGGTGTGGAAACAACTCTCCTAACGTCAAAACCTCAAGGAAGAATGCAGAGGTGCTTTTAAATTTTCAATTATAGTCCAATTAAGATACACTTGAAAGAAATAGCAGAAATAGAGAAATGAACATACACAGATGAACACCAGATTTACGTGGGAAAACCCTTATGGGAGAAAAACCCACCACACCAAGAAAACCCCTTTGTATTACAGTAATGAAATTACATACAGAGTACAGGCTTCACTCTATAATGTCAATTTACAACAGCATAATCCTTGATCAACCTTGTACAGAACATTCAAGATACAATGCTCTTAGAATTGAATTCACAAACACTAATCACACTTCGAACTATTCAACTGTTCACCCCACTGATCGTCCAATTGTTGATCGAACCGAACATCATCTGCAATTGTAGAGTATATCCATGTCGTCCCTGTCTGTTGAACTTCCTCACAAAATGGCCGCAACAAACTAACTTCCAATGGTTCCCATTCGGCTTCTCTGATTGGTTGAAGACACACCACATAGGATAGTCTTCCAATCGATCAACAACGTTCAACCTGTGTTCGCATGTCAGTGAGAGACTAACCATGTCTCCCTGATGCCACAAGACCCGATTGTAGTTATCGCCAAGAGTCCTCACCATCGGCAAGACATTATACTGAGTTCACAAACTGTCGTTCGGACTTCCCCTTATCGCCAAGACATCATACCGATATCCATCACATGTAGCGCTATTTGGCAAGACTATCACTATTCGGTGAGAGATCATACCGATGTTCAAAGGTCACATAGACACCATCATTCCCATCAGCGAGACTATCTCTATTCGCCAAGAGATCATACCAACAACATACTACACCATCGGTGAGAC
This sequence comes from Sequoia sempervirens, assembly GCA_007258455.2. Classification (NCBI taxonomy): domain Eukaryota; kingdom Viridiplantae; phylum Streptophyta; class Pinopsida; order Cupressales; family Cupressaceae; genus Sequoia; species Sequoia sempervirens. Next base: position 81,906,925 of record VDFB02058242.1, on the reverse strand, counting down.
AAACCTCCATCGCTAAGAGTTCTCACCGAAGCCTTCACGTTACTCTGATGACTCTTAGTGTAACACTGTCAGTGAGACATACCATTTGTCACCAAGAGTTCTTATCGAAGTCACATGTTACACCGATGACTCCAAGTGTATAACCATTCGGTGAGACATCTCTTTTTGGTAAGACTTCACACCGAAAGAAAACCTTTCGGCCAAGATTCTCCCCGATAACTACAGTCGCCATGAGTCTCCCTGAAATCTGCTAGGAATCAAACCATCAGCAAGACCAATCCACTCAACAGAGGGTTACAGTGAACACAATGAGTCATAATGATAGCTCCAATCAGCATGACAGTAACAAGGTCTCGGCGACCTAAACATTCCACAAGGTTGCACACCTACTAGTCAGACAGTAAGAATGTCACACCGAATTTTCTCTTTCAGAGGTTTCGGCCTGTGAGATTGAGGCACACTATTCCAACACCCCAACCTAAGGCTTTGTTGGTCCTCCAGCAGAGGAAGGGTTGTTCTTTTGCTTGGTTAATGCCCTAAATTTTGCAAGTACTAACTGTCCTACGTCATTTCTTGTAGTTTGTGAATTAGGATCCCAATAGAACCCTTGTTGTATGTCCAGTTTGTTCCATCTTTGTCTTTCTGCAGCTATGTCATAATGGTAATACCTGAAATTTGGCACAAGACATAATAGGATAGGTGGTTGAAAAGTTAGTGGGATCCAAAATTGTCCTTTTGTCCTTCCAATTTGTATATATCTATCCACTCTTTTACATGCTACAACATAGTTTTGTAGAAAGTGAGGCTCAGCTTGTTTTAATTCATCGGTTAGACTGTTCCACCTCTATGCCAAATATCCCTTTACAGATTCTCTTGTGGTTTTTGCTACCTCCTCATATTCTCTGTAAATTGCTTCTCTCTAAGCAAGGATTCTCCTTCCATAGCTTGGTTTGTAAATAATTTGGTGCCAATCATTCAAAATGTTCCCTGGATTTCTAGATTCAGCCCTGATGGACAGGGGAGTATTGGAATCTATTTTCTTATATGCCCTAAACCGTTGTCCCCAACTAATCTCATTTTGTATCCAAGACATAAATGCCCTTAATTGGACATCCCCAACATACAACAAAGGATTCCAATTGTGATCTTGGGACATAGCATAATTATGTAAATAGAATTCACACAACAAATTCTTCATTTCAAGAGGAGCAATCTAATAAGCATTAAAAAATTCAAGAGGAGTCTCAATGGAAGGATTCAAACATAAAAAAATCCTTGCTAGTTTAAAAGAAAGATGATTCTCCTTCAAATACGAGCATGGACTCTTGGAGGAGTCCTACACTCTAATACCTGAGGTACTAGGGCTGCCATATTATCCACTTTCTCTTTTAAAGTAACAATTTCTACATTCTTAGCTTCAATTTCTTCATCTCTCTTTTGAATTTCCTTCTTCAACCTGTGTTTCTCCTCTTTCCATTCTTCTTCCCTCCTATGTATCTCATTCCATAAATTCATAGCTATCATATGCATTGAAAAATAAAAGGGCCTATGTATCCCTACCAAAAAAATTCCTGGCACTGATGCTTGCTCTTCATGTAGCACTAGTTGCAGGATTTCTGAAGGTTCAGCCAATTCTGGCAACAAGGGTGCAGACTGTTCTCCCAGTTCTGGTTGCAAGGCCTCTGACTGCAGAGCCCCTTGTTCTTGTTCTTGCTACAAGAACTCTTTCTTCTACTCTTGTTGCAGGAGCTTCATATTTCCCTCATACTCTTGACTTTCAACTTGTTCTGCAATGGTAGCAAGATCTTCCAATGTTACATTTTTTGCTTCCTCAAATATGTCCCCTTCCTCAACATTCACCTGCCCCATTGAGGCCTTTGTGTGCTCTTGTGATGTTTCTCTAGTCCTAGGGATTTCCTGTAGAGACACACCAAAGGCTGGCTCAACTGGTCTTGATTTTCTAGGAGGGCTCTCATGTTTTTCTTCAGCTGCAGGAAGAACAGTGTCATCCTTTCGTTTCTTAGAGCTTAGCACTTTCTTTCCTACAGTTTTCTTTTTAACTTTACCCTTCCTTATTTCTGCCTCTTTCTTCTATGCCCTAGTTTGAATTAGGAGGCCAAGAGGAACATCATCATCAGAATCTGAAGAGGAACTTTCTTTGTCTAAATGCTCTACCTCAAAAGAACTAATCTCTATGGTTTATTCAACTGCAGTAGAGTTTACAATAGGGCCTACGCCAGAAGTTGAGGTTTCAAGAGTGGCTTCAACAAAACTCACTCTTCTCCTAGCCCTACGATGTTGAGGAAAAACCCTAGGTTGCAAATGCTTAGGTCTAATTTGATCAATATTTAAGAATTCTTCCCAATTCATTTTAGACACATCATGCAGAGATTTTTCAACTAAGAATTTGATCAGACAATGGTGGGAAACATAATTATCCCTACCTTTTTGGGTCTCAATCACCATGATTGAGAGAAGGTGGTATAGCACATTTGGCACATTCATTCTTCTCCTGTGCCTCATATGATTCAACAGTTTGAAGTGCACAGAATTTAGATTCGACTAACGACCTTCGCAAGTAATGTACTTCACAACATGAACAACTACTTTCTTCCATGGCTTAGGAGAGAGGTTATCTTTGCTCCTTTCTTGTCCATACTCAATGGAATGTCACCAGGTTCCATAAATTTAGCCCTAGCTAACCTAGAATCTTTGGAAGCAAGGTAATTTTCACCATCAGTAGGCAACCCTGTAACTTCTGCAATTCTTTCTTCAGTAGCCATTACTTCCAACCCTTTTACCGTGACCTTTCCTTCTGACAATGTCTAGGCAAATTCCAACACAACCTCTTCATTAAAACCATTCAGCTTCAGGAAATAATCTAACCACCCACAATTTTTGAACTCGGCCAGGCTAGGTGCATCCTGCAATAATGCATCATGAACCTTGGGTTCATTTCAAATTAACCCACCTCCCATTGTTCAGCTGCCTGCAATTAAACAATCACTTTTGCAAGGTTTCCCTTCCTACAATGTTTCATCTGAAAGCTAAACTTCTCCTTCCTGCAACGCTGCTAAATTCTCAATGCCAATGTCATCTAAATTTTCCTTTTTGGCAACTTAGGATTATGACAAGAGTAATAAAGGCAATAAGGGAGTAATAAATGAAAGCTATGATCGAGAAAAATGGCAATGGTTGATATCACCTCACACATGTGAGCCGTCATTTCGCTCAGAATTCAAATTACTCAATTTAAACTTTGCTGACGTGAACCAACATGGACTGACACATGGACATGGTATTCAAACTCCCCCCAACCTAAATTTGATCATGTGTCCTCACATGCACGGGAGTATGGACGACCTGATAGGGGTAGGGAATAATTACATGCTATGGAGAATGTCTATATTAATGTACAACAATTAAATGAATGTACCTAAGAGACAATTAAGATATAACAAATTGATGTGCACGTACCTGAATTCTTGGAAGATTTGTTGAAAAGATTATGGAGAAAGTATTGGTCACCTTTTAAAAAGTTAGTTGAGCAATTAATGAAAGTTGAGTGGAATGAAGTAAAATGATGGTGGAATGAAGTGAAGTTATGGTAGCATGCTAGAAGAGAGAGAAAGGTAGAGATAAATGGTTGGATGGGTAAATGAATGAAGTGGACCCCCACAAAAGTGAAAGTCTTTATTATGACAAATTATGTACCTTAGCCAAAAGGAGGAACACTAGGTCTGCTTCCTTTGGCTACAAGAAATTTGGGTGTTGCATGTTGAGTGAATTGCTACAAGAATTCCTCCTTGGAAGTTATCTTGTGATACAACCAGAGGCGACGACCATTTACAAGCAACTTAAATCTTACAGGATCAATGGTGGTGAGTTGAACAACACCATTGGGGAAAACTTCAACAACCTCATATGGTCCTAGCCACCTTGTTTGCAACTTTCTTGCATTATCCTGATACCTTGAGTCATAGAGCAGTTCCCAGTCACCTGACTAGAATTTCTTGTCCCTAATGAATTTTTCATGCCACTTTATTCTTTGATTCTGCACTACCTCTATATGATGCAAGGCAACCTTCCTCATTTCATCTAAAGCATTGAGCTACATGATTTTTTCCCTTTGTGCCTCAAAGATATCCATCCCCAAGTCTATTGCAATCCTAAGATTCTTATGCTCAAATTCAATGGGAATGATAGTTGTCTTTCCATACAGCAACTCAAAAGGAGTGAAGCCTATGGTTATTTTCCAGGTTGTCCTATAGGCCCAAACAACTTCTAGCAACCTGTTTACCCAATCCTTTCTATGGATATCCACTATTTTGGTCATAATGGCTTCAATTTCCTTATTAGTCACCTCATCTTGGCCATTGGTCTGAGGGTGATAAGGACTAGACTTCTTGTGCCTTATGTTGTACTCATTGACCAATCCTGCAACAAGGGTTGAAGTTAATTGAGCCCCTTGATCAGTCACTATCTCTCTTGGAACCCCATACCATGTAAAAATTTCCTCATAAAGAAATTCAACAACCTTATTATCTCTTGCATGGTTCATGGCCTTAACTTCTACCCATTTGGTTATATAATCAATGCATACTAAGATATAAGATTTACCATTGGATGGAAGATCAATGGGTCCTACAAAATCCAATCCCTAATTGTCAAATGGAGTGATTACTACCTGAGGGTAGAGGGGCATCTCATCAGATTTAGTTGGTTTTCCCATCCTCTGGCATCTATCACACTTCCTTGTATATCTCCCAGCATCCTTGTGGAGTGTTGGCTATTAATATCCTATATTCAGAATCTTCATTGTTGTCCTCTTGGCTACAAAATGTCCTCCACATGGTTCATTGTGGCATGTGATGAGCCTAGTTTTTGGTCTAGTTTTGGGGAGAATCTATAGTTTATTTGCTCATAGATTTCATAGACTTTAATGCTTAAGTGTTGACATTGGCATAATGTTTCCCTCAAACCATTGACATTTGATCTCTGCAAATCTTAATGATGTTTGACATAAAATGTGAACTATCTATATTGATTTTGTATGTGGTTAGTGAATGTTTCTTAAGGTGGTTATAGATGTTTAGTTATTATGCGTACTTATCTTGCCATGTAGATTTAATGTGCTAATTTAAGGAAGACACTGCTAGCTGTGCATGCACCATGACAGCCAGCAAAGGAAGCACTCCAAGTCAAAGAAGACCGGTGGCAGAAGATTCTCCATGCAGTCAAAGTGTAACTACCTTGTTGTGGTGGACTTTTAATGTTCGAGCATGCACAAGAATTACTATTGTGTTGAGTTTGCATCTGACTTGCATGTCTGACCGGATTCCATGCATGCGTAACTTCCATCACTCCACTTTCTATTTTTCCCTAATTGGCGTCCTCCCAGTCATGGTGTTGACTACCTTGTTTAATTGTTAACATAAATGTAGAACCCCAATCCAAATACCTGCAAAGCACAATGAAAGAACACATTAGAAGATCATATGCAAGTAAGAACAAGGATTCCCCATTGAGTCCATTAGCAAAGCTCCAAATAGGAAAGAAAACAAGAATAAAATGAAAGAACAAGAAAGTAAGCTAAATCCTATTGAAAGCAATGCAAACTCTTGATGGGGGAATTTGTGCCAATTTGATGTGAAAATTGGCCCTTTCCCAACTCCAATGATGTGATGAAGATAATTGATGAAGGATGAATGCTTGTGGTGATGACTTCAATGGAGCTCCATGTTGAAAATCTGCAAAAATCCTAACTATGCTTGGATGAAATTGATGATAAGTTGCTATGGATTTTTGAGTATAATAACTTTGCTCAAATTGTGGATGCCAAAATGATGAATGAAGCCTCTTATTTATAGAATGTTGAGATGGAAGACTGCCCAAAAGAGAGCAATGTGGGACTAAGAAGCAACCAATGGCAAGATGCCACTTGTCCAAATGTGAGTGGATGAAGGATGTGCACATTTTGATGAATGTGCCCATAAATGCAATATTTGAATTTTAAAAATGTTGAAATGACATGTAAGAGGGAAAAAGGAATGTCTTAAATGCCACTTGGCTCAATGCACAAGGACATGTAAGATGAAATAAATGCCTTGTTGGAAGGACTAAGTCCACTTGGATTTTGAATTCAAATTGAGGGAATATTCTCTATTTATGCCATGTTGAGAGAAAATAGAGATTTAATAAATGAATTAAATATATTTTCATGTGCAAGTGGCAAAAGCTAGAGGATGGGACATGCATTAGGATTAAATTAATCAAAGGTTAATTAATTTAATGAAGGATTAGATGATGTGACAAATTTGACTTAGATTTATGGGTTGATTTAAATCAAATATGAGAAGAATATGATAAAAGGAATAATTAAATAAGGATTTTTTATTTATTTAACTAAGGATATGAAGTTAGATTAAACTAAATAAGGTTTTAATTTATTTTATTTAATGGATAGACTTTAGAGATTTAATCAAATAAAATTAATTATTTAATTAAATAGGGATAATTAGATCAGACTAATTGATTACATTAACAAGAAAGAATGACTTAATTAGATAAGATGATTTATTTAATTAAGAGAGGAAAATTGATGGATTTAATCAAATGAAGATATTCGATTATATGGTTAGACCGAGCACTGATTTAGGATGAAACGGTGTTAGTAATCAGGATCAAGTATGTCGGTATATTTTCCATGTCTACAACAATAATCGAATGCTCCTTCATTTGAGTTAGTTAGTTAGTGAGTTGATCATTCAGTCAGTTGATTAGTAAGAACAAAGGAAGAGGTTGCATGATTTTATATTGTATTCTAGTTTCAATTTGCAGTGAATGAAATAAAATTTTGAGTTCAAGCATTTGAGTTCTTATTAGTTTAGAGGATACTTATCCAAGGGGGCCCACTTGGTGAGTAACTAATTTCATTAGTTTAGTATTAGCTTAGCATTACTTGTTGTTCAGTACTTAGTTGAAAATCTAGCATCAATTGTTCCTGCAGCCACTAGAAGTCCATTCTATGTCTTTTCCTGCAGTTAAACCAGACAAAGCAATTTCATGTTTGTTGCTCAGATCTTTTACTTATGTCACACATTTCAGTTCAGCATAGTTGTTGTTTGATGCTTAGTATTTGCTTTGTTTCCTTTCCAACAATTTACTTTCAGCATTGTGTTTCTTAGTTGTAGAATGCAATGACTACTTAAGCCCCTAGTGCACATATAGTGTTGGCCCATTTCAAGTTCACGTCCCTAGGTTGACAATTTAAATGTACCTTCGTGATGATTGAAGTAGCTATTTAGGTTAGATGTCCAATCTCTGAATCATGGTTGTAAAGGCTTAGTTATGGAATCATTGTAGGAGGCCAACAACATGCATGCAAAATATCATATGTCTCATCTTCCCTCACACATCTCCTAATGGCATGGTCTGGTCCAATGTAGAATAAACATCCTACAATCCATGAAAAGGGAAAATATTTTTCAATGAGCACCCTTCTCTCTTTTGGAGAGAAGTGAGGAGGAACTCTCCTTATGACCAGATAGTTAGCTATATTAGCATACTAGGGTGTTTGCACACTGATGGAAAATAAGTGTTTATCAAGGAAAGATTCATCAATGACTTGGTTGTCCTCTGATGTAGTTGGCCTTGAAAGAAAGTTTACAACAACATTGTCCTTCCCTGACTTATCCATAATGGTTATGTCAAACTCTTGCATCAGCAATAACCATCTAGCTAACCTACCTAATATCAGGGGTTGATTCATGAGATACCTAATGGTTGCATGATCTGTGTGCACAAAGATTTGATAGCCTATTATGTAGTGCCTGAATTTATTGAGGGCATAGATTGTTGCCAGCATTTCCTTTTCTATCACTGTATAATTGAATTCAACTCCTTGCAAGTTTTTGCTGACAAAATAAATAGCATTTTCAATAGCTCCTTCTTTCTACCCCAAGACTGCTCCTATGGCATAGTTCAATGCATCTATATGTATGTGGAAAGGAAGCTCCCAATTAGGACCTTTGAGTATAGGAGTATGAGTTAAAGATGCTTTTAAGTTAGAAAATTCCTTGTCACAGTCTTTTGTCCATTGGAATTCAACATCTATGTGGAAAGGAAGCTCCCAATTAGGACCTTTGAGTACAGGAGCATGAGTTAAAGATGCTTTTAAGTTAGAAAATTCCTTGTCACGGTCTTTTGTCCATTGGAATTCAGCATCTTTGGTTAGGAGAGTGTATAATGGTGCGGCCGTTTTGTTGAATTCTTTGATGAACCGCCTATAATAACCTGCATATCCTAAGAAACTCCTAACATCTTTTTGTTTTGCAGGTATGGGTAGATTTTTTATCACCTCAATATTTGTAGGATCTACCTGAATTCCTTTGTTGGAGATGTAGTGGCCAAGGAATACACCTTCCTACATCATCATGAAGCACTTTTCACTGTTTAGAGATAGATTGTGTTCTTCACATATTTTTAGGAATCTCTTGAGATTCTCCAATGCTTCATTGAAATTAGAACCATAGGCGATAAAGTTGTCCATATAAATTTCCATGCAATCATGAGAGATGTTTGAAAATATGCTAATGACTGCCCTCTGAAAAGTTGTTGGTGCATTGCATAAGCCAAATGGAAGGAATGAATAGGCATAAGTCCCCCATGGATAGGTAAAGGTGGTATTCTCTTGGTCCTAAGGTGCAATTTGGATCTAGTTATAGCTACTAAATCCATATAGAAAAGAGAAGTGTTGCTTTCGTGCACGTGAATCTAAAACTTGATCTATGAAAGGTAGAGGAAAATGGTCCTTTTTGGTGGCAACATTGATTTCCCTGTAATCAACACAAACTCGCCACTTCCCTCCTTTTTTGGGCACAATCACCAATGGAGACACCCACTGGCTATCTAAAATGGGGTAAATAAATCCTACATCTAGCAATTTATGTAGTTCCCCTTTTACAATTTCTCTTAGTGCAGGGTTAATTCTTCTTTGTGGCTACCTCACTGGTGTACAATAATCTTTGATGTAAATCCTATGAGTTCAAAGCTTAGGTTCCAAGCCATTCATATCATGATAGTCCCACGCAAATGCATGTTGGTGGGTTCTCAGTATGTTTGTCAATGACAACTGTTGTTCTTCACTCAATTTAATGTTAATGTTTAGATATTTTCCTTCAGACACTTGCACTTGTGTAGTTATCTCTTCCATAGCTACTTCACTAATGCTTGGTACTTTGAGTTCATGTGGCAGCAATGTATGAGACATACATGTTGCTGCAAGAAGTTTTGTTGCAGGAAGAGTGGGCAGAAGTATCTTTACTGGATCAACAAAATGAGAAGATGATGCTTCCTCTACTTCACAATGATTCTGAATTATGTTAGACAATAATTCATCTTCCTCTTGAAGCAACATGAAAGAGCTTCTTCCTAACATCATAAGTTGTGCCACATAATTAACTTCGTCAACCTCTTCACCAACATGTGGCCATACAAGATTGTCCATGTCATGGGATGGTTGAGCAGGAGGGTAAAGAACAAGCTTTTTGGTGCTCTTTCCATTATAAATGGTCATGTCTCCAGTCTGACATCTAATATAGACATCTATTGTTGCTAACCATGGCCTTCCTAGGATAATGGGGTACCCACCTAGGGTAGCTTTAGGAGAAAGAACCATGAAATTCGTTGGATACTCCCAAGAATCTAGAGTTACCACAATGTCCTCTACTATCCCATCAGATTTGATAGTAGGACTATCAACAAGCTGCAGGAAAGTAGGAGTAGGTCTCATGCTGACAACTTTTAGTTGTTGTAGGACATCCTTAGTCATTACATTTATTGTTGCTCCCAAATCAATCAGAGCATTCCTTATTTAGACCCCATTTATAACAACTCCTACCACAAGACTCCCTGGTTCATTGTATTTGGGAACAGTCACTTTCCCAAGCATGATGCCAACCAGCTATCCCACCACATGAACTGTAGTGGGTTCTTTCTTCTTCCTACCTAGCTTCTTAAGGCATGCTTCCTTAATTGCCTTGTCATCGATTGGAACATCTTTTATGGCCTAAAATAGAGGTATCTAGACACATATATGCTTCAACTGATCTAAAATTTCAAAGGTTGGTTCCTCCTTATCTTCCTTTTGTTTTATAGCTTCCAACCTCTGGGGAAATGGTGGTTCTTGTTTAGTCTACTTGACTGGGGCTGGTTCAGGATTTTTAGGTACACTTGGCTAAATGGGGACATTCAAAGGCTCCTCTTCTTCCATAGGAAGCTCAATGATAATGGGTGTGGAAGGAGCTAGCAAATTAGTTTATGAACGCAAGTGGATGTCACTTACACTTATAGCATATGCAAGGAATTGATTTGGATCAACAAAGTATACTGGCTACTATTGTGGTTTGTTATTTGGGCTAGGTGTGGGATGAGCTAGTAGCTGAGTAGGTTAAGGTGTATTTGAACTTGAACTAACAGGAGGAGACATTATAGCAAGTTGTTGGGGTTGATAAGGTGGTTGCATGTAATTACTTATTTGGTTTGGTCATTGTTGTCCTCCCCTCCATTGAGATGTTTGCTACTAGTTTCCTTGAGGTGGCTACCAATTTCCTTGGAACTGCTTCCAATTCCCCTAAGGTTGTTGCCACTGGGGTGGAGAGTTTTGGTGATTAGGCCAGGTATTTGGAGGGTTACTCCAAGGATGTGGTGGATATCCTCCATAATTGGATGGATATGGGGGTTGTCATTGGTTTCCAGATGAATAAGAATTGAAATATGGCCCAGTAAAAGATAGTGGATTTGGTGGCATACCTTGTCTTGGAGCCCATGGCCTCCTTTGTGCAACATAGTAGACTTGATCCTCTTTAACCTGGATTGGCTTGAACTCAAGTGGAATCTACTTATTGTCAATATTAGCTACCATCTTGCATCTACAATCCTTCTTCTTTTTCCTACAATGGGGGCAATACTCTGCCAACATTGCCTCTACATCCTCTTGCTTCTTCTTGGCCTGAAGTGTATCCAGCTGAGTAGCTAGATTGTTTATAATTTCTTGCTTGAAGTCTGCTAGTAAGTGAGTAATCTCCATCCTTGAAACTCCACTAGTAGATGACTTACCCATGGAGGATCGATAAGCTCTCCCTTTCTTTGAGGTTTCCCTGGAGTAGTTCTAACATATCTTCTCGATGTCCTCCAAAGGAACTTGGGAGATATCTCCTCCTCCCATTAGGTCCAAGGCATCAGTGCAGTTGTCATTAATTCCTCTTAGGAAGAGCAGCTTTTATGATTCTTCATTAAGTGTATGGTGTGGATATTTATGTAGAAAAAACTAAAACCTTTCAATGTAATCTTCCAGGCTCTCATCTTCCTTTTGCTACATCCTAAAAATGTCATCTCCCCTCATGTCACTTCCCTTGCAATATTCCTTGTACTTCTCAAGGAACTTTGTCTTCATGTCCTCCCAAGTCTCTATAGTATTTCTGCCTAGGCTCATGAACCATTTTAGTGTATCTTCTTTCAAGGTGGTAGGGAATAGCTTAAGCCTATGGGCATTGGTGGTATAGTCATAACTCCTGCAGAGTATGTCAAACTCAAACAAGAAAGTATTAAGATCTTTTGTGACAAGTCCATAGAACTTAGGAAGGACTAAAGCAGGGATATTTTTGAGGTTTTCAACTTCATTTTGATGAGCAATGGGAAAGGGAAAATCTGGTTGGTTAGTTTTTTTTCTATTCGCATCACCCATGCCTGCCTGATGTAGTTCCAAAGCAAAGGGATTCTTAATCTGATTGTGGTCTTCATAGGAAATTTCAAAACTAGTCAGATCAGGGAATGCATCAGCAAAGGGGTGTGTATCTTCTTCTTCTTCTCTTGGAAGATTCAAATGCTCATCTAGTTGGAATGGATTAGGGTTATTAGGAAGGAATCTCCCATGACATCTCTCCTCCTTCCTCTATGCATACAGTATCAACTCACTATTAGCCAGCTCACACAAAGAATTGGAAAAATAATGGTGGATCATTACTTTCCTAAATGAGGGGTATACTTAGAACAACTTTTAGAAATAGTATAGCAAGAAAAACTATCAATGACTCCAAAGAGCTCCCTAGTTTGACACCATCCCCAGCAACGGCACCAAAAATGTTTGCCTCCTACAATGATTTAACAACTAAGCCCATAAAGTTGTGATTCAGAGATTGGACATCTAATCTAAATAGCTATCTTAATCACTATGAAGGTGCATTTAACTTGTCAACCCAAGAACATAGACTTGAAATGGGTTAGCACAGTATGTGCACTAGGAATTTCAAAGTAGCCACATTCATTCTACAGCTAAGAAAGACATAATGCTAAAAGTAAATTTCTTGGAAAGAAATAACATAAATGTTGAACATCGACCAACAACTATACTAAGCTAAAGTGCATGACAGAAATGAAAATCTAGGCAAACAAACAGGAAACTACTATGTCTGCTTTGGCTGCAGGAATAGTCACATAATAGAATTCTAGTGGCTGCAGGAACAGATAATGCCAAATCTTAACTAATTGTTGAACAAAAAATAATAACTAAACTAAAGGATGGAATTCTCACCAAGTGGGCACCCTTGGGTGAGTATCCCTTAAGATAAATGTAAACTTAGATGCATGAACTTATAACTTCATTTTATTCATTGGAAAACATGAGTACAAACGAGTAGCATAACTGTATTACTGAAAAACTAATAATGTGAGTACATCATCAAATCAATCCACCTCCTTGGAAGGAGCATTTGAGTCTTATTTATAGGAAGAAAAGCTAATAACTAAATACCTAGCAAGGCAGTCAACTCCAACAAATTAGGAGGATGCCACTTTAGGGAAAGCATGAAAAGTGGAGAGGAGGTTATGCATGCGTGGAATCTGGTCAAGCATGGTTGCCTTAACTCAAATCTAGCACAACAATAGCTCTTATATTTTCTCAACAAACAATTAAGACCAGTTAAAAGGCGATTATAAATCTTCAATTTAAACTAGGAATCTCCCTCTTGCTGAGAATCTTCCCTCCATTTGACCTTTGAATGATCACCTTGTTGAATTTGATGGCAAGTGACTAGTTAGCAGAATCTTCCCCATTTTTGTAGGCTCTTAATTATATTTGCATAACAATATTAGTACACACAACAATTGCATATCTATAACTATCTTAAACTAGCATTCATCAATTCGCATGTAAAATTAACATAGATAGCTCATATAGCATGTCAATGTCATTAAAGATTACAAAAATAAGTTTATGCCCAATGTCTATGGTTTTGAGGAAATATCATAAAAAGGTCAACATCCAAGTATCAAATTCTATGACAACTACAACAAATGGATAATAAATTCTATCAAAATCGAGTCATAAACTGGACTCATCACAAGGGAGACATCATTTTCTCCTCACATGACACCCAACCATTATGTACATAAAAAACTTACAATTTGACTAATAAACAATTATAACTAAATCAACAACCCCTAATTAATACTCTAAGCCATTTATTTAATAAAACCTTCATTTAAATGGTTAAACCAATATTTCCCACTTAAGACAATTACCAAAATCTCCCAATACCAAAATCAAACACAATTTTTCCATACAAATAATCAAACAAACATGACTCCCATGAAAGACATTATTCCATATCTCATGATACTCACTACTAAACCACTCTTTACTTAATCAACAATTTACCCAATAACAATTGAACTCAATAATTAATTGCATGGTAAATTAACAGTATAACTATTAAACAAACATAAAGAAATAGTCACCCATTAATTACCCATAGGGATATTCTAATTCACATATCTAATAATTCCTTCATTTATTTAAATATAATAAACCAATTCTTATTTAAATTTTCCCCATTTTCTCATATACAAAACCAATAGAGTTCTCATAGACAAAAGTTATATAGTTTTCTAACACCTAACAATATATTCAATTATGCATATACATATATAAATATACACCTAAATATCAATACATATATTTTTAAGTATATATGTATAAATTATAGATATAAAGTTGTTTCCTATCTAATAAATCTATTAGATAACAGTGAGGTGAACACAATTTCAAAATGCATATGTAATTTATACAAATATTATATATATATATATATATATATATATATATATATATATATATATATATATATATATATATATATATATATAACATGTCCCGTCATTTATATATATTAAATTTCCATATAACAAAATCAAATACCTTCAATTAAATTGAATGGCATATAAATCAAATGTTAATCAGATAAATCGAATTTCTTATAAATAAATATAAAATCGATTGCAAATTATAAGGAAATTGATATTCAAGTGCAATTAATCGAATTTCAAATAGAATGATAGAAATAAAGTCGATAAGTTTGGCATATGCAAACAGCCAACAACATGAAGAATCCATCGATGGCCATAAAAGAACTCAGGAACAATAAAATTGAGTTGCAGATCAAGCGGCTAGGTGTGGTTTGATTCAAATAGCAACACTCTAAGCGCTGACTGCTTAGGTGGCCCGTTCCCCTGACATTTCCGTACCGTATCACATCAACGTTTCCGCTTTTTAGAAAGTTCGTTTCCATAAATTGTGTTCAGGCCATTTTCACGTTTAGAGTTATTTTCTTAACTCCCACATTCCTTGTAGAATAAATACCATGGAAGTTTTACCTATAAATACTCCGCCAGGTGACAGCATAGAGTAATTTAAAACATAACTGTACGCTAGAGTATGGCACAAATATTTGAAAAAATGTGTAGGATATAAATTAGGTGTAAGGGTAGTTTAAATGAAGATGCCTTCCTTTATTAAAGTATATGATAAGGTATTTAAGTAATTAATTAAAAAATGGCTTAATAATAACTATAATGAAAGATAAATGAAACAGAATTACAATAAAAAAATATTTCTTATTTATTATGAAAGGTTTTGAATCAAATTTTATATAATAAATTATTTTTGAATTACTTTATATTTTTAATTTTTTTAAATATATTTTTATTATGAGTGTCTGTAATGTATATAATGATTTATTCATCATAACATATATGTCTTTTATGATAATATATTTATATAATATTATTATCTTATTTTTAAAATAATATAAATATACTAATTAAACTTGTTGATACAATAATATACATTCTTTTTTATTTAGTATTTGATATTTCATTTTTATTTATCTAAGATTTATTTTCTCCATCTTCATCTCCCATGTGTTGATTAGGTTCAAAATTTTCTAAGTGTACATAGCTATGTTCAATTTCCTAAGTGTGGAAGTTTTTAAAGTTTCATAAATTTGCATCTTATCATCTCATTTACCCAAACTTCGCCCTTTCTTTTATATTCCTATCAAAACATTCAACTTTCCCATACTAGCATGCCTTTTTACCAACACTTCCTTAAATTCCTATCAAAATATAAGATATCCTTATCCTAGCATGTATTTCTACCTAACTTCATTGTTTCCTTTATTCCTATTGAGATATTAGACTTTTTCACTGTGGCATGAATTTCCTTCTAAGTCTATTTTTTTCCTTTGTCCCCACTATTTTTTTAATTCTCCTTCCCAACAACACTTTCCTTCAATCCCCCCAATTTTACTTAGTTTTATTATATTTTTGTGTTTTCTTTACTAATATGCCTTTAGCCTAGACCCAAACCCCCCAACACTTAGATCAAATTACCTTTCAATATTGGATCTTCAACCTTTACTAACTGAAGTACCTTATATATGGTACCCCCAAATTATAATCCCCAACATATTAAACTATGTCACCTCATTTAGACCAAAATTTTGGTTATCTTCCTATTTGGATATCTAAGGTGCTATACTCCCAAACTTTGAACCTTAATATGTGGCATGAGATTTGAGTTTTTCCAACCTAAAAACTTTGATATTTCCACCTTTTCACACTACTTACTCTCATATTCATTGTTGCACAACCTAGAGTGCCATTTATGGACAATTTTAATGTTGAAACTATTGCACAAGGGGTTTCCCTATACAAAAATAGGTTTTAAATAAGAAGGTCAATTTCACATGAACTCACAATGCTAGAGGTGGAATACAACCATGCTTTCATTAATTTGGTGGTTGCATCCTCTACTACCTTGTTCCTTATGTAATCTTAGCTGTTATTTTGGAAAAAATGCATATTAATCATTAATTGGAAGGATATCAAGAGTTAACACATCTAATAAAAAAAAATTATTCATATTCTACACATAAAAAATACTTGCAAAATTATTCTAAACACATGTGCTCAAGCGATCAAATTTGAGGGTAGAAACCCTTAGATTTACTTGAGATCATAAGATGAAAACCCTTTTTCTTTGAGGATCAGAGGATGAAACCCCTTTGGACCTACAAAATGACCTCATTCTAAGGTAATTAATTAGTTTTCCTCTTAGTAAATCATAGCTACATCAAGTTCATATGATTTGTAGCTATTGTGGATTCCAACAATGTAGTTACAATTTTTTTTGTTATTATTGTAACTATTATCCATACTATTATGACAAAGTATTTTGATGTAATCTTATAATTATTGAAATAGTAAGAAAATTTATAAATGTTATCTTTCTTCACTAACACAATTATTCATTTGGGTTGTGAATGTTGATGTATAAGTTGTAAAGAAAAATGGGTTTTTACAAGTTACAATTAAAATATTTAAATCTAATTTTTTACATAAAATAATCATTAAGGCTATTGCAATGGTATCAAAGTTTTGATCTTGTCATCCTATAAATCATGGAGTTACCATATCTTATTGCTAGCTTCAATATATATGAAACTCTACCTAGAGGGATTCAAAGAGATTATCTTTCTACACTTCAAGGAATTACATTGAGATCATCAGTAGAATAAATTACTTTAAGGTCTGTAAGTTACTAGAATCTATCAAAAATTTGAAGGAAACTTTGTCATTTCAAAAATATATAGAATTTTCTTTCCCAAACTACCTAAAATGGATAAAAATGAAAAATGGACAAGTACAACAAAGGAAGAGCCACAACTAGTACTGACATATAAATAATTTCCAAAACACCATAGTTGAACAATTCAAAGGACGAATCACATAAGAAGGGACATCATGCATCCAATAGAGGACCACACCTCCAATTATTACAAAGAAGATGAATGCAGATGTTAGAAATAATATGAGAAGAAATAAACTCTTCTTATTTTGTAATGAACTTTGGGAGTTAAGCCACATATATCAAAGAAAAAATGAAATAATTCCAAAAGAAGAGTTAAAGAAATTTACTAAAGAGCTAGAAAAATAGATCATGAAACGAAAAAAAATCTGCATTTACTAGATTCAAACCTACAAGAAAAGGTCTTAGCGAAAATTATGGAGCATGAACAAAAGAAAGAAAAACAGTTCTAGATCTACAAGAAAGGGATAATAAACAAATCATGGAGGAATATAGAAAAAGAACTATGAGTTTCAAGAAATTAAAGTCATCACTTTCAAAAGGGTTATATAAATCCTTATGTAAATGAGAAATTATGATAGTTGAGCATGAGGAAGAATAAAATTCAAACTTGCAAGAATGTGAAAGGGAGTGGATTTTGGAAGAATCCACCAATAAGATTAAAGGTATGGATCTTTTCCTAGAAAATAAATTCTTATTAATTCTCAAGGTTGAAAGTAAAAAAATCACTTTTTGAAAAAATGGTTGAAAAATATGTTCCTTTCCAAGAAGCATCCATAAGTCTTCAAAATACTAAGTTAGAAACATATAGATTGATGTCATAAATAATTATGCTAATGAGTGTGCACTTTCAGGGAGAACTCTATTTGATTTGTATTAAAATTTTGAGCCATAAGGTAGTTTGTGATGATGCCAATATCTCTAGTTCAATAGAGGGAGCTAAGAGCTTTGACTATATGTATGATTAGATATCTTTGACTTCGTGCTTTATCATGTTTGATTTGTTTGCATCACATGACAAATCATAATAAAGGTGAAATAATTCAAACTTATCATTTCATAAGATTATGAAATTCAAGTGTTAATTGGAAACATGTGAAGAGAAATGTAGAAAATTTTCTTACTATATTAACCAAACAATTAAAAATGGAATATATTAAGGAACACGTGAACTTGTTGGAATCTTTGTTTGATTTAATATTTCATTGTTAATAAATTTATCATATCATTTTCTTGGATAATTAGATATATTAATTTATCCATGGGAAATCATATCAATTTTTATATATGATCATGACATATAAAATAACTCTTAAGTAAATAAAAAATTAAATAATTCTTACATAGTTTTAATTTTTAAAATATTTAGTTGTGTTTCAATTTTTATAATCTAATGGGGGGAATCATTATTGTTTAATATTTTTAATTTAATAAAATTCAAATATATTTTTTTTGAATGAAGAAAAGAGAAAAAAAATGATATTAAATTTGAATATTATAAATTTGCCTATGTTGATTAACATGGACTATAGAAATATTTTTTCCATTGAATTTTATGAATTATAATATTTTGAAAGTTGTTTATATTTTTATGGTATTATTATATTTTAATAGTGTTATTGGAATTAGTTTTGTTGTAATACAATAGAACTTATAATATTGATTGTTGTTATTTTATTTTCTTGAGATTTTTTTATAAGAATCATCTCAAATTATAAAATAACTATAAATAGGAAAAAATCTTGACTAAATAAAATAAAAAAATTCTCCAATAGTTATAAAGTTAAAAATATATATATATATATATCAAATACTAAATAAAATATATATATATATTGAATTAGTATATTTATATATTGTTT
Organism: Sequoia sempervirens; assembly: GCA_007258455.2. NCBI lineage: Eukaryota > Viridiplantae > Streptophyta > Pinopsida > Cupressales > Cupressaceae > Sequoia > Sequoia sempervirens. The sequence continues at coordinate 81,888,076 of VDFB02058242.1, read as the reverse complement.
TAAAAATAGGATAATAATGTTATATAAATATATTATTGCTATCATGAAGAAATAAAGACACTATAACAAAAATATATTTTTTTAAAAATAAAAAAATAAAAAATAATTCAAAAAATAATTTATTATATAAAATTTTAAAATATTATATATTTATTATTATTTTTTAAATGTAATTTTTTCATCATCATTCATTATATTTATTATTAAACCATTTTTAATTACTTATTTAAAATTTTATATTATTTAAATATCCTTATTTACTTTAAAAAAAAGGTAATCTTTATTTAAACTGGCTTACACCTAATTCGTCTATCTCACCGAATCACACAGTTCTAGTTACTATGGCAGAGTATTTACTGGAAAAGATTCTACCGTATTCATTCTAGCTTGGAATGTGGGAGTAAAAATGATAATTTTAAATGTGAAAACAAGAGGAACAAAATTGATGGAAACGGAATTTCTGAACAGTAGAAAGGTTGATGTGATAAGGTACGAAAGCGTCAAGGGAATGGGCCCAGCCACCTAAGCAGTCAGCGCTTAGAGTGTGCCGGTTAAGCCCGACCCTCTGACATAGATGGATTGAAGGCCATAAAATGGTACATGATTTTTGCGTAGGAGATAGATTACATTCGCATCACAAGAGATCTATGCAACACTGGAGAAATTGGCTAGGTGAATGAAGGTAGTAAGGTATTTCCAAATTCAAGACTTTACTTAACGTTGTGGGAGAGAAGAAAATAGAATCCTTCAAATACAATAATGGCATCGAAATCTAGCATGGAGAAGGAAGGGCATATCCTACAGTTCTTTTGTGACCTTTATCCAGACACAATGGCTATACAATATGTATCTTTGACAAAGAGAGAAGACATTTCAAATTGAGCATTGTTTCTATTATCAAAGCTCTTCAAACTATGGATCCAACCAATGTATTTCTTGAAGCAGTTGGACGACCAACTGGGAAATCTAAGAGGAATGATAAATGCCCAAAAATGTAGACCAAAAATGTATAGTAGTGATGCTTACTAATATTACAGAATATGAGAACAATTCAGGAGATGTAAATGAAATGCATTATCATACCCAACGAATTAAGCAGAGATATAGTTGATATCCATGTCTCTTCAATCTGCAAGTTCCCCCTTCTCTCATAGTTGATATCCTATTTCACTGTATACACTTTTGTGCAACATCTGAATCCTTTCCTCATAATTATTAACTAAGGCATGAGATTGTTTCCTATCTACAATGCATGGTTCACAAGTTGTCATTCACCTATTTGCTTTCTCGTTTGGCCTAATAAAGGACTAAGTTACTAGAATCACAGGTTAGTTACAACTCAAACACCAATGTCTATCCCGATATCTCCCCATCTAGAATCTTTTAATATGGAATATAAACAAAGAGGATAGAATGTTACCAAAATAATTCGATGATTCCCAAAACCAAAAATCCCCCAAAATCACTAAAAACTTCCAAAAAAAACATCTTTTCTGAAGACAAAGTGGAGATTCCATGTAAAATCTCAAAAAACATCAAGTTTCATAAAATACAATCCGTTCAAAGTTGTGCATGTGTTGCATGCAAAATATTTCCATCTTTTTATATTATTTTTCCTATTTATCCTTATCACATTTCATTATAATTCAATTTTATTTTATTTTATATTATAATATTTTCCAACATTTTAATTTATTATAATCCCATCATTAATAATAAATATGTTTATATTTAATTATCAAGTTTTTTTTGATAAAAGTGGTAGACCACTATAATATATTAATATAAATATAAATATTACTTACAAAACCTGGTTCAAGCGAGCATACCAGCAGGAAAGAACTAGGAAGAAACCTCCATTTGTAGCTCGTGAAGTTACAAAATTGATACAAAATCATCTCAATTATTGGGATCCGTCAAAATCCTATCAAACTATCTCAGTAATAAAGTTCATATACTAATTTACATGAACATTAAAATAGTATTTTTTTGAACAATTAGCCCATCAAAACTTAGCAACTACATACATTACAATGCTGATAAATTTAACACCCATGATCCTAAATTATCAAAAAGTATCCCAAAAAATGAAACTGAAACAGACTTTATTCCTCCATTTGTTCACCACCCTGCACAGAGTTTTCGTCTTGTGCCTCTAGAATGTCGTGAAGACCCAAATCATATGCAAAAAAATTAAAGCCCATTATCGGCTCCTCACCACTATTTTCCCTTGGCTAGAAACTTACATTATAATGTTGATGCTCTCGCACAACAAGGATGGGCGAATTATGACCTGACATCATTTCCTCCATAATGGCAACTAGTTGGGGCTAAACTTCTTCTACCTTCAAATTATCAGGGGGAACAATATGCATATTGGGCTTCTGCTCACGCAGAAGGTAAATTGCATAATATTTCTCTTTAAAATCAAATGACATGGTAGGACACAAGAGTCTGCAATTCTTTCTTAGGGCTTTCAACAACACACTATTGTTTTTGTATTGCAGTGCTATTCTAACTACTTCAAAAATTTCATCAAAACCATGTTTAGTTTTGATATATTCCCTTGGAAATACACCCCCTACATACCCGTCCCTAGAGAAAAAATTGTATTCTTGTACCACTTTTAACAGAGCATTCCTATCAATTAACTAGGGTTTAACAAACTTTACAACAAATATATCTATTTCTCCACATGATTATTTAATAATTTATTTAATTCAACAACTAATCAAACAACATTATTAAACCAATTTAATTCAAACAAAACGAAGCAACATTTATCAAACATCACAAAAAGGGTAAATCATGGAGGGGCACTATAGTGGAAGGGAGAGGGTCCAACAATAGATTGTCCATAGCAGAATTGGGAGCCTCAATAGGAGCCAGATAAGCCCTTTGAAAGTATCCAGACACCAAAATCCCAATCTGAGTGGGCGTGTTGACCATAACACCCTACTCATTTTGAATTTTATTTATCTAATTTTTTTCTTATATTTAAGGGCCAAAACATGAAAAAAGGAGGTATTCTTGTCTCCCTCTTGTAGCCATTGGACTCTAGATTTTTGTTTCCAAAATATCTCCTCCTTAAAAATTTGCTCCCATTCCAATCAACCCTCTCTTTCCTGGTTATAGGTCAGCAAGCTAACATCCCCCTCTTCCATCCCTTTTTATATGACCTTCAACTTATCCCCTAAGACTTTTTTTTATGGAAGACATCCCCAAAACCTCTCTTATTCCAACCCTTCACCATATTTTTGACATGCTTAAGCTTGTTAAAAATCCTAAAGATGGGGGAGTCATGTATAGGGATATTCCACCATTCAACAACTTTATTCCTAAAATCTAGATGGGAGTTCTACATAATCTCAAACCATAAAGGAAAGAGTCCCACAGTAAATAGTTCATTCATGACTAACAACAAAGGATTATGATCAAAGATAGTATAGAGTAGGGCAAGCAAATTAGCATTGAGCAAAGTCATCCAATTGTGAGAACAAATAAATCTATCTAGTTTGACCTAGATCAAACCATCCCCTAGGCACCTATTGGTCCACGTGAAGGACTGACCCTGTAGGTCAATTTCAACCAATTCGATGTTACTCAAAAAATTCGCTAGATCAAACATGTTGTTAGAGTAGTCCAAAATCCCTCCATATTTCTCTGAAGGATAAAAAGGAGAGTTGAAGTCACCAACCACCAGCCAATGTGACCCCCTATATGGTTTATCCAATCAGTAAGATCCTTCCAAAGGGCATTCCTAGCATTCCTTTGGTTAGGGGCATAGACATTGATGAGCGACCAGGGGCCTCCCATGTGAGAAAACTTGACCCCCACACTATTCTAGCATTGAAAAAATTTAGAACCAGTGATCTTGTTAGGATTCCACATCACAACAAGCCCACCAAATGCCCCATCAGCATCACTACAAGAGAAGAGGGCCCCTGACCAAATATACATAGCTATATTTTCTAAGTTTTTTTTCTTCATTTTGATTTCTTGTAGTAGTAAAACATCAATCTTATGTTCCATCACATAGTTTTTCAATGCCAACTTTTTGTGAGAGCTATTTAGCTCTCTCACATTCCAAGACAAGAATTTCATTTTTGACCCTTCTTTGAGGACACTTCCAATGTCCTCTATTTACCTATGGCTATCTCTTTTGTTGTATCCCTATTCTTGGTCATTCATTAGTTGGGCCTACTAGGTTTAGATTCACCACCCACATCATCTTTCCTTTATTTTCCCTTTTTTTGGGGGTTGACGAAAACACCTTTTTTGCTTTTTCCTGTGTCAAACCCATAGAATCCATCTTAATTGACTCAACTTTTACTTTTAAATCCTCTTCTTCTAGGATTTCACCTTCTTCACCACTAGTCATTACTGATTCACTTGTTATTTTAAACCCTTCTTCCTTTAGGATGTCACCCTCTTCATCAACAAAACCCCACACTTGGCTAGGGAAAGAGCACCTTGTATACTTGAAAGGGGTACACCAAGAACCTCAGCACTAGGAAGATCCATGACACTAGCCGAAGTAGGAGAAAAAGGAACTAGTATCAAGTCCACAAAGGATAAATCCTCCTTAGATTTGAGGGCATCAGAACTGACCGGGGAGTCAACTATCTTAGGAGAACCAGACTTGACTGGGGAGTCAACAATCTTCAGAATGTCATCTTCAAATGGGTGGTGATCATCAGTAGCAAACTCACTAGGGTTAGGTACATGTTTCAACATTGATTTACAATCCAAAATTAGGTGACTAGGTTTAGTACATTTCTGGTAGTATACCACGACATTCTCATAACAAACTTGTTGGGTCTAGGAACCAAACTTAGAACAGAGCTTCACAAAAGTAGGTAGAGACTTATGCACTTTGATATTGACACAAAAATGAGAAAATACTAACCTAGATTTGGTCCTAGTAATAGAGTCCAAAGTGATGAATTGGCCCAAGGAGTCTCCAATACATTTAAATATGCATTCATCTCAATATTCCAAGGGCAGACCTGATAGACAGACCAACACTAGCACCAACTTGTTGGGATCAATAGCAGGATTGAATCCTGATTTCTAGCGGCACAGACCAAACTATGCTTTCCATTGACCCAAGGACCAAAGGAAAGGACCAAGATTAAGTCTTTTGAGGCTGTGAACTTGAAGAGAAAGAGCCCTCCTTCCATAGCACCTGGATTTCCACGCTACCTTTGAGGCACCATTTAGCAAAATCCCATCTTCTGACCATATCCACTGTGGGGTGAAGGGATAGCAAAGTCAATACCTGAAGCAGAGATCTCTTCTTTAGGGTGAGGAAAGGGAATCTTATCACTTTGACTAGATTTATTCAGCACGTTCTTCCACCCTTTAACCTTTAGGGTGGCAGAGACCATCGACACAGTCCCACCAGAAAAACCTAGATTCACGAGTGCCTCGGGAAAACCTAGAATCACAAGTGCACCAAAAACGGACAAGCCAGAGTGTCCCCTAAGGATAATGATACCGCATGTGTCCAAGAAAGAATCATATTAGGGGAGGACAAGGGGGGGACCGTGGGGTACCCCCAAAGTAGAGTCTACCATTTGCGCAGACAATTCAAGCATAGGCGAAGGAGAGAGAAGTGAGAATTTTTCGTAACTATTAATTGTTCATAATACTATGGATAGGAAAATTTCCATGTTGGAATGTACATTGATAGGAATTTTTTGAAGTGGAGCCAACATTGATATGGTAAAAAAATAGGATTCTATAAGATGGAAAACTAAAGGTAATGTGGAGGAATGTGTTTTACCCAAAAGATTTTTTTATTCACTTTCTCTCTTAGAGAGGATTTCTTGCATGTCTTGGTGAATGGCGTATGATTCCTTGGTAAATCCAACTTATCACTTTTTAGGTGGAAGCCAAGTTTTGACCCTAAAGCATATATGGACTTTGTTGGCCCCTACCTAGTTTTATCTCCCTATCCTTCCCTTGGAATACTAGGATAAAAATATCATTGCTATACTAACCAACACCTTTCATTAGTCCTTAATTTTGGATAAGGTTACCAAGAACAGGACTAGAATGCTCTTCCCAAGATACTTTGTGAACTTTGAAGTTGGAGAGATCCTCCCTAATTTCATCATTCTAGAATCCAAACTAGGGTTAAATGAACTCAAAATATAATTTATGACAACTCACTCTTATCATGAAAACTATTAAAATATTTTTCATTTGATCAATACCTATCCCTTGCAAATGAATATCAATAGAGTTAATATTAGTCTAGCTCTAAAATCCAAAAAATTATTGATGTGGAGTTTAACCCGTACTCAATTTTAACCTCTTATTTTATCTATATTATTGGATCATTCATTAATTTTTCTTTGAAAGAGAGTGAAATCCCTCTGACCCCCACTTCGAGATATCTTTCTCTTGATCCTATAATATTGGATCCTATGTAGGGTTTGATCCCTTTTTTTATGGCCCCTTAGTATCCCCGAAGGTAAAAGATGCATCTCTTAACCTATACTAATACTTTAAGGAGGTTTTTATGGTAGTGGTCATCCCCTCCTCTTCTCTATTCCCTCTTTCTCCCAAAGTGGTTAAGGATGTTTCTTGAGTTTTAGAGGTTGTTTTCCCCTATTAGTATTTGTTATCCTCTCTTTACACCCCTATTGAAAGCAAGCGGAAATCCACTCTATGTACTAAGTACCATTTTTTATGACTAATGTTGGAAAATATTCAAAGCCAAGAAGAGAACCAAAATAAGATATTAGAGTAAAAGAAACTACAAAGAATGTGGCAAATGGAAAACAAATGACTCTAGAGTTGGCATGCTCTATGAGGGGGGGAAATGTCGATCATATCCTATAATATTACAAGACTTAGCATTCCTCATAAGAAAGTTATTATTAATAATTTTATTCTTCTCCATGAATCTAAAATGTCATTGATCTCCTTTCAAATATTAATCAATCTATCCAGCATGATTGGTATCTGAATTTGTTAGCACAAAGGAATATTTTGGTAGTATCATTACTTTATGGAACCTGCTTTGTTGGAAGGTATTTTATTTTCTTATAAAAATTTCTTGGCATTTTCAAACATAATATTTTTATTGATATTTGGGTCTAATCTAATATATATTCCATGAATACAAAAATTAATAAACTTATCTATATGAAACAACCTAACTAGTTTCATCAAAAAAATCTCGACTTCAATTGGATAGTAGTGGGGGATTTCAACTGCCCTCTCTATCCATTGAAAAAATGGGGGGAAACATGGACTAATATAAAAGAATAAGTGACTTGAATTACTTCCTTGTGGATGGTGGTATCATGGACATTGAATTGGAAAACTTTTCATTCACGTGGTCCAATAAAAGAGTGGGCAACAAATTTATCTAGGTCAAGTTAGATTTTGTATCTCTTCTAATTGGAACATTGTTGATAGATGTTATCTCAAATATTAGGTAAGAATATTCCCTTATCACACCCCACTAATATTAAGTTGCAACATGGGGTCCTTTGAAGGAAACCACTCATTTAGATTTGAGATAATTTGAACTCTACACCCATACTTGAAAAACCTTATTGAAATTTGATGGAAGGAAGAGGTTAGAGGGACTCATTAAATAAAACTCTCAAGAAGACATAAAAAAATATCATAAAGGACTTAAAGGAATAGAATAAAAATTCCTTTGAGAATATAAGAGGGGAAAAAAGGAAGCCAAATAGAAGTTGTTAGAAATTTAGCAAAAAAAATGGATAAAAATGGAGCTAATGAGGAACTAAAATCTAAGGAAAATTAATCTTTAAGTGATCTACACAATAGCATAGCTAAATTTGAAACTTTTTGAAAATAAAATTTGAGGATTCAATTTCTCGAAACAAGGGATTAAAAATCTAAATTATTTCATATATTGATCCTAAAACATAGGAAAAATAATAGAATTTTTGAACTGATCTTAAATGATAGAACTAAACTTTTAGAACAAAAGTATTTAGGAAGGAGTCTAAGTCTTCCACTATATTCTCAATATCAACACTACCCCTTAAAATGGTTTATTCTAGAAGTTATCACTACTGCTAATTTAAAAATTCTTTGTAAATAAGTCATAGATGAAGAGGTTAGACAAGCTATTTTCTCATTCAAATCATTTAAATCTCCATTATTACCCCAACCTTCTTCCATACTTATTGGGACATTGTTGGTTGGGATTTCATTAAAGTTTCTCGAGTATTAGTTTCCTCTAAAAAAATCCTCAAAGAATTAAATTGTTAGTGTAGGTTTTATTTTTCTAGTGTGTTAATTTTTTCTCTTAGTCCTAGGTTTTTCCTACACTCTTATTAAGTTTGCTTAGGTTAATAAAGTGGTTTTATTTAAATAATAGATAGGAGTTAAGGTGTTGAGGTATCATTATCCTAAAATGTATGAGCATTTAATATTTTTAGACTACTTGGTGGTCACTCCCTAGTGGATGGGGTTGGCCCACAATATTGTGTCCCACTTTTTGGCCAAAGTAGGACATTGAAATCAACATTTTTCAACAATTTTTCATTTTATGAAACCTATAGAAACTAAATCATTAATAATTTGGAGATGATGTGAACTAGTGGTTTGTGAGGATTTGTATGTAGATTATAAATATATTTAAAAAAAAATTGAGAAATAAGTTGTGAATATTTTTATGTAACTTTTAATAACTTATTTTTTATAGTAAACAATATATTTTTAAAAAGTCATGTTTATGGTGTAATGCATAACTTTTTCTATTGAAAGGATAAAATTATAATTTTTAAAACATAGATTTAAAACATCAATATCTAGTGCATGCATATTTTTTCATAATTTTTGTTGCATATATTTTTTAATTAATTCTTGAAGTCAAAGTAATTATAATTTGGACATTAAGTATATGTCGTAATGTATAACTTGTTTTGTATGTATTGAAATTAATTTTTTAAAAATGAAACAAGGACATCAATACCTAGTGCACACATATTTTTTAGAATTTTTTTCTCTAATTTTCTATTTTTTTGCTTGTGTGAAACAAATACCTTGATTTTTGGTGAAAAACCTACATTCACAAGAAATAAAATATAAATATAATAAAAAATTAAAAATATTTAAAATTATACTTTTTTGGAAAGCTTATAATAAGGGCTACATACTTACAAAACATAATATCTAGATGAATTTATTTGATCCCTTAAAAGGTAAATAAAAAGTGGTTTTTTGTCAATATTTTGTTAGGTACAAAGGAGACTCCATTATGGGTATGATTTAAAACTATAGGGTTTTATTCAATGGGTTTGTCTAAGGGTTATTATCCAACCCTCTTTAATTAAAACCCTTTCAATGAAACCTATCAAGGCTTAAATCATTAATTTTTCTAAAAAATATGTGATTTCAAGTAAAAACAGAATGTCTCGAGTTCGGGACCGTTTATTGTGGGATGACCCATATATTTTCCAACTTCATCCTCTCCCTAGTTTTATATAAACTCACTACCTATCTTGTATTTTCATTCATGTATTGTGATTCTTGCACTCATTCTTCTGCAACTTTGCTTTGAACTCCTAATGTAATATTGTCATCTTGACATTTGCACATCTCTTGGAATCATGGATCTATAATTATGTTATTTCATTTACAAATTTATAGCTTATTTATTTCATAGAAATATCTTGGTTATTCGTATGTTTTAGAATTATAGTTTGGTATCAAAGCTTTGGTTTTGAGAGTTTTGAGTACTTGAATTCCTTATTAAGAAATTGTAGTTTTTTGTATGATCTTGTAAATTCTTGTAGGCTCTTCTTTTATGTTTCAATATTATTTCGAGAATCATAAAGGAATTATGAAGATCTGTTAATCTCATATTTGCATGTGTTTTTTGGTGAGCTCTGGTGATTTCAACTACTTGAGCTATAGTGACATTTTTTTTATTGTTTCACTATGTCTAAGAGGCTTGATAAAGTTAGATTTGGCTTTCCTTTCACTCAATTTAGCCACCATATGACATAGTAGCAAACAAGGGTTTGAAGCTCATATCTAGAAAATATTTTTTTACTGGAATATTTTTACCCAAAAATACCTTGTCATTGCACTTGAGAGGTTTAGTAGATGAATTTTCACTATAAACTTGCTTATATTCAGTGTTGAGAATCCATGAGGTAAATTTTTTTACTTGGGAGGCCATATGAACCCCCATTCATGGTTCTATGACAAAATTAAAAGAATTAAGTGCTTATAAAAACCATTATTCTTGTTAAGAACTTAGTTCTTAAGTTTTTCTAAGTGCTACAACATAAGAGCTAAGGCCTAGCGGCCCTTGGCCACCTGTAGAACTTGCAAGTAGTGCTCTATATGAAAGGAAATATGCATCCACCCAAGATAATTTCCACATAGCCAAAATAGAGAAAACTATGCAAACAAATATTTAGAATCCATATGCAAAAGAATAGACAACATACCATCAAAGATGACACAATATATAACCTGGAAAAGCCTCAAGAGGGAAAAACCCAACTTCCAAAAGCATTCATCACTCATGTATTATTTTGTAATAAACATTACAATACATCTTCAAAGTCCTCCATGAACACCTTTGAAAAATCAATCCCTCTACAAGCACTCCATGTGAACAAGCATGTAACCACACATCTTATGCCATGCTTCAACCTTCACAAATGCTAACAAGAGTCAACTAGCCAACCATCCAACCTTAGAAAACTACCCATGTGTTTTCTTTTATAGAACAAGCTCACACAAAACCACCAAGAGGTATTACATAAAACCATGTGACTAATACCATGATCTTACAAAACCATTAACCCCTCATTTAATATTACTACTAATTTTTTCCCTATAGACATGTAAAAATGACCTAATGCATATCACACATCTTAAACTGCATTTTTTCATTATTGGCATCACTGTCATTATCCCCTTTTTAACATCATTTATATCATTAACCCTATTTTCCTCTATTAATTGAATAATCTTTAATTATTTGATTAATTCATTATATTGTCACCTAATCTAACTTTATTCCTCATAATTAATTAATAAAAATCAACTATTTAAGTGTCACTAATAAATCATATTCATCTAAATCAATTTAATCATTGTCATTTAATAATTTAATTAAATCACCTTCCCCTCTCTAAGTTTAAATAATTAAATTAATTATTTGAAATCATTCAACATAGTCAACAAAAAAATACATCTTTATTTGTTAAAGTCAAACATGACTTGCACATTCATCTCCACTATTAATTAATTATTCAAATAATTAATTATCCTCACCCCTTTTGTGATTAAGTAAATCATTACCACTGATTTATTACTCTAATCGGTTGACTAACTTATATATTTCTTCAATCCCACTAACCACTCAACTTGATTTCTTCAATCCCCCCAATCATCCCAATCTAATTCCACTAATCAATCCAATTTATTTCCTCTCAATAGTTCTCAACCATTGATCATGGTCTTTTACTATTGAATCTCAATCATTCATCTAAAAACTTGAAATCTATATAACAACCCTTTTCATTCTCAAAAATAATCAGAGAACCTAGAGAATTTTTTTATGCAAAGAGGTCATGTTGAATTGACATTCAAATTCTTGAGAGCAAATACATACACATCTTAGATCACCATTAACACATGCTTTGAAGCTTTTGCAACAAAAATGGAGGCTTCGTATTGATTCAAATGTCATCCAACATTAATATGAATTACACTCCAACATGGGATGGTAACATTTTAATTCATGAATTCAGTTTATGTCATCTTTATGATTGCATTGATTGATTGATTGATTTCATTGTTTTATAACTTCATTTCATGAGTATGGTTTTGGATTTTGATCTTGTTTTGAATTGATTTGGTTTAATTCATTACTATTTTCCTATGCTTATTTCCCCCCTTACATCAATTGGAACACCCAGTGGAACCTCTAAGTCCTTAGCACTAATATTTTGATAATTTTTTGTGAGCAGTTATAGGTTCTAGAATGCTAAAGTCTTTTGCAAAAAAAATTATTACTAATCAAACCACAGAAGTCATAAATTTTCATGCGATTGTCCTTACGGTTTTACCGCAGTCGTATTAATTTATACACTGGCTATACTAAGTAAGTTTAACCACTATTTCCATTTCAATTGCTATTGTCTATTCTATAAATTGTAGGTTTCTAACAAAGCTAACTTTTACAAGGTCGCTTTCATCATAAACAGGTCTGTTATCGAACCTTTTTGAGACTGCTATCATTTGATTTTGTTGTAGTTGTTCCATAGAAAAGACTTATATTGCACTAAATAGATCCACTACTATTTTTCTTATTGTTTTTCTTTAATTTTCAAAGTTTTGTTGGATTTTTTTATTTTCCTAACCCTAACGATTAATTGTTTGTTGTGTTTGGGATGTTTTCTAACATCGTTGGTGCATCCCTTGTAGGATTATGACACATTTATCTTGAGAACAACTAAATTTTTTCTTGAAAATTTGGCGAATGGTCCAAGACCTTTCAATTTTAAAGCATTTTTAGTTAAAACACATTTCATTTTGGTGCTCATAAAACTAAACAATCAAATCTCACATTTCGTCGCTGCTAAAACTAAACAATCAAATATCACATTTTGTTTGGTGCTCATAAAACTGAACAAGAAAATATCACATTTCATTTCAGTGCTCTTAAAACTGAACAATCAAATCTCGCATTTTCATTTTGGTGCTCCTAAAACTAAACAAGCAAATCTTACATTTTGTTTTAGTGCTCCTAAAATTGATTATTTTCATTTTTGTTGTCGTTAAGATGAACGCATTTTCATTTGTTGACGCTATTAAGATGAACAATGCAACTTGAAATATTTACTTTGGTGCATTAAAAAACTTGGTTACTATCTTCATGGTTCAATTTGGTGCATAAAATTGAACAAATCTTTCTTGATTTGCAAAATGATCTCTTTCTTGAATTCTCAAACATTTTTGTAGTGTACCTAAAAAATGAATTGTTATCTTTACACACTTCACTTTTGGGGCTTAAAAATAAATTGTTATGAATTGTATACCGTGTTTACTGTGATTGGCAAGCCAAGTGTGTATCCTCTCCCCCTACGTCTTTTGACGATCCTAGGTGACGAGAAACACTTTGGGATTTTTCATTTTTTTGTGGTCACCCATTTTCTAGATAAGGGCCTACTAATGAGATATATCTTGTAATGGAGAACTCATAGAAGTGACTCTAAACAAATTCATGTTTACCAGTAGGCTATATAAAGGTTGTGAAGTTGAAAAATAGTAGCTTCAATCTGGGTGGGAATAACATACAATGCCTAATCCTCATCTAAACATATGAGTCGTGCAAGAATTGCTAAAGTCTTAAGTGGCTTACTAGTGAATTATACGTCGCAGTGTTCACAGTTGTCACTAAATATCTTGTTTTAGAAGCCTATCCAGATTTCTAAAATGTCCTTCAAAGTAGTGCATGGGAATAGCACCGTTCCCAGAAGTTACTTACCATGTTATATCTATAGTTGAGGTAATAAAGCATTAACGGAGTGGACTCTTTTGCTTGGAGTGTCAAGATAGTACATTTCCTTGACATATCTTAATTTTTCCCTCTATAGATTCGATTAGAACCCTTTCAGGGGGGAGGTAAGCCTACAAAGAAGAGTGTATCGTTTATTCCTTAGGATATGTTGATTAATAATATACAAGATATCACATTGGATCTCAAAATTGTCTATTGTATGCATGCATCACTTTCCATCAAAAATATCGGATCAAACAAACATCTCAAAAATTTCAAACTTATCCAACAATTTGTTGTTAACAAAACTAGAAAATTTGGAAACAGGGCCGCTATTGACATTCTTGTCACTTTTGTTCCAAATTATTTCCACTACTGTACTAAATTTTGATTTTTTCATCTTATGTTCTAAACACTACTATCCTAAAAAAAATTGCTTCTATCAAAATCACCGCTATGGTTCTCACTATTTCACTAGTCAAAAATTGAAACAGAGACTGCTCTTGATAAACTTGCCATAGTTGTTCTGAAAATCAACTACTACTGTCTTGGAAATTTTTGCTTCTGTCAAAATTTTTGCTATTTTTCTCACTTTCTAGTAGTCACAAATTGAAATAGAGACCACTATTTCTCAAATTTACCGTAGTCGTTCTAGAAAAGTAACCGCTATTGTCTTGTTTTCTAGTGCAAATTAGAATTGATCCAAAACTAGTTAATCCATCATCCTTTAAAAAACAAAAAATCATACCTACAATAATTCATATCATCGTCCCTTCATATCCATTTGCAAACCAAAACATCAACCTAGTTTTAAGGCACAAATCAAGCACAACTTGGATTATCCTCTTGCTCTCATTTTCTAGGATAGTTAACATCAACCTTTTCTTGCAACCTCGAGTCTATTTCAAGTAGAGTATCAACATATCCTCTCAAAATAGAGCAAAATATCAATCCAAGTCTTGTACACTTTGTGTCCCAAAATTAGCGTCATATCAAAAATATCCACCAAAATCACTCATACTCTAGGGTCTTGAGCACCAAACATACAATCCATAGCAAACCACCATCACCTTTGAACAAATTTTTTTCACACATCATCTTCATACATCATTCTTCAAAAAAAAAAAATCCCAAAAGAAAAACACCATCCCTTTTCATAAGTAGTGGTCACAAAATTCACCAAGGTCTTGAACTTGTTTATGACAACAACGAGATCTCAACACAAGAAAAGAATGGAAGCCAACAAGATTAGTTCTAGTGCACCAAATAAAAACACCACTAATGAGGAACCTCAATCATGGGGTTACAATCCAAGTGACCTTTCAACTCCTCAAATATAACCCATGTTCAAAGAAAACCAAAACCAACCACCTAGTGAGGATGAAATACTTCTTAGACATCAAGAAGGAATTGCTATAAAAAACTAGCCTCATGGTTCTCAAACTTACACCATGGAAGAATATGATAGTGATGAGGGACTTACTAATGAAAAAATCTTAGAGCACTCCCAAGATCCTAAGATACAAAAAATTATGGACAAAATGCTTTGGAAGAACGTAAACTAGTATTCCTTACACTAGCACAAAGTGGTGCCAAATTACCTATAGACTTCAACATGAGCATTCTAAAAGATCCTAATATCATTCCATTAGGAGATCAAATAGTGGTTAGATAGATACTAAAACCAATGGTGGATCCCAACATACCACCCTTGTTCTCACAAAACAATGATCAATCTAAAAAACAACCTATGGATAATCCATTATTTAGGAAACCATCCCAAATTGAGCAAGCAATGGTAGCACAACAATATCAAGTAAATTCAACTCAAAACATTCCAAAACACAACACTATGCAAAACATTGGAAGCCTTCCAATGGACCACCAAGGTAGCATCCCATCACAGGGACAATACATGCAACAACAATCATCATATTATGACCCTTCAAACAATGCACAATATCAAAAACGGCAATCACAACAAGTTCCACAAAAAAAAGGTGTACCCCAAATGAACTAACAAGGTACTCCTCAAGCTCCACAACAACAAGGTGTACCCAAAACAAACTACCAAGGTACCCTTCAACAAAATCTACAACAAGTTGTACCCCAAATGCAATACCAAGGTACTCCTCAAACTCCACAACAATGTGTACTCCAAACAAACTACCAAGGTACCCTTCAAAAAAATCCACAACAACAAGGTGTACCCCAAATGAACTACCACTTAGGTACTCTTCAATAAAATCCCCAACAACAAGGTGTACCCCAAATGAAATACCAAGGTACCCCTCAAAATCAATAACAACAAGGTGTACCCCAAACTAACTACCAAGGTACTTGTCAATAGAATCTACAAGGTATACCCCAAATGCATCATCAAGGTATTCCTCAACAACAATGACAAAGTATACCGCAAATGCACTACCAAGATACTCCTCAACAAAATCCACAACACCAAGGGATACCACAAAATAATTACCAAGGTACACCTCAATCACAACATCATGGTATTCCACAAACTTAAATTCAAACTCCTATTCCACAACAACAAGGTGTACCTCAAACACAATATCATGGTATCCCCCAAAATTAATATCAAGGAGTTCAACACAATCAATACCAAGGTGTACCTCAAACATAGTACCACAGTATCCCCCAAAATCAATATCAAGGAGTTCAACACAATCAATACCAAGGGGTACCTCAAAATCAATATTAGGGTGTACCACAAACTCAACATACCTACAACACACAACATGGTCATCAAGGTTCCATACATTCGCAACATCCCACTTATGACCAAACAAATTTCATAGGACAACAAAGCTACAATGCACAAAATCCTCAAGCAATGCACCAACTAACAACATAAATGTGCAACTACAAACCCTCAACCAAATAATATCGAACATCCAAATTGAAAAATCCAAAGAATAGTTATGCTCTACAAGATATTTGTCCATATCCTTTTGATCAAAAATTATCTATGATACATTTCCCCAAAGGATTTGAAATACCAAAATTTGACAAATATAGGGGAAGAGGGGATCCCATAGAGCACATGCATGAATTATCAGTTGCTTATATGGACCTACAACACAATGATACCTATCTAATGAGGCTCTTCCCACAAAGTCTCAATGAGGCCGCTATCGAGTGGTTCTCTCATCTACCTCTTGGTATCAAAACATTTGATGAGTTGTCAAACAAATTTGTCAACTATTTCTTGTACAACATAGAGCAAGATATAACCATCCCTAATCTCTACAAAATTAAACAAATTCTAGGGGAATCATTTGCTTCGTATCTCCAGAGATGGAAGGGCACAAATCCAACAAATATAAATAGCTTGTTCTTGAGAAACAGCTTGTAGAAATATTTGTCTCAAACATACACACAGACATCAACTACCAACTCATCGTATTATGCCCTAGTAACTTCAAGGAGACTATTGAAAAGGGTTTGATAATTAAAAGAGATCTCATCGCAAGGGGAATAATTAAACTCTACAACCCTAAGGATCAAGCTTCTAGTTCAAATTACAAACCAAAGATATGGGTAAAGAACAAAAACATAACCAACGATGAACTGGTTGATGCTAAAGTTGTATAAAATATAAAAACTCCCAATGTACCAAAAAATCATGTTCAAACAACACAACAAATATATACTCCAAACAACAAACTCAATTATCCTCAGAAAAACCAAACAAATAACCAATAGCAAAATCAAGGATAGGATAATGAAAGGAGGCCACCAAGGCAATATGACCAACCTAGAAGGAAATTCACTCCATTGGGAGAACCCCTTGAGGTGATTATGTGAAAAATAATCCAAACAAACTTTATCAAGATTAATGACAAAAAAAATTATGAGGAACCTAACTTCAAACCCCCTTGGTATAATGAGAATGACTAATGTGAATTTCACAAGATCAAGGGGCATACCACCAATAATTTCATGAGGCTCAAAAACATCGTTTAGGACTTAATCGAAAAAGGAGAGGTCAACATAGAACATCATCTTGGAAATAAAGACTTAAAGATCCACAAGGATCCAATCCCCAACCATTCTAGGGGGAACGACAAGGGTAAAGGGGAAGATTATCGTAAATCCAACTTCACCTATGACGAACTCATATGAAACATATCCCAAGATGATCATGCCATCAATGTTGTAACCATACTAGGTAGAGATCTCGAGTGTAATGCAACTACACAAAGAGGAAGAGTCACAATCCAAGGAGCTCCACCCCCAGCAAAAGCCACAATGAATCCATCAAATGACTACAACATTGTGGAATAATTAAATAAAACTCTTTCCTTGATCTCCATCATTGAGCTTTTGATGTTGTCACCAACACATAAAGAAATCTTGGAGAAAGCCCTTGTTGAAACATTAATCCCTAACTACCTTAATGCAAATCAGTTTCAAGCCATGGTTGGTAACATCATGGCCGCCCATCATTTAGTCTTTTTTGAGGACCTTCCACAATCAATCTCTCTACCTAGAAGTGTGTGTCCATAAACACAAAGTCAAGAGAGTACTAATAGATAATAGTGCAGGTTTAAACATTTGTACCTTAAAATTAGTAAAACAACTAGGATATTCTAATGATGTAATAGATAAAAGTAAAATCATCACCATCAGAGCTTATGACGATATGGAAATAAATTCAGAAGGAATAATCAAAATTCCCATTCAAATAGGACCAGTGATAACATGGATAACATGTCAAGTATTGGATCTTGAGCTACCATACAACCTTCTCTTAGGATGACCATGGAATCACACCTTACAAGCAGTCCCTTCCACTTTTCATCAGTGCTTAAAATTTCCTTATAATGATAAGGAAGTTACCATATATGTCGACCCTGAACCTTTCCATTACTATGCCAAATTAGAGAAGAACAAAAAGATTCTTCAAATACCAAGCAATGATATATCTTTCAACACCTTATCATACATTGACCCATCATAACTAGCTTCAACCTCCACTACAACTCCATCAAATGAACCAAAAAAATCCAATCTCAAGATCCAAGTGCTTGACAAGGGTTGTGGAGAATACCATTTCAACCAATCCTTTTGCATCGGAATGCTTCCCCAACACCAAAGACTTATGGAGGACTGAGAGAGATCAAGCATGTGTAAGCTATTACAATGGAAGTCAAACCCACCATTTTCACCAAGTGGGGAGACATGCAAGATGAAGAAATGTTCAAAGAAGACCTATCCTCATGGATTTACAAAGCAGAAGGACGGGACAAACCACTACCTCCCCTTCCTATTGATCAAAACAATAAAGGATATCAAATAGAAAAAAGCATGGGGTTCATTGGACAAGGTGGCCTTGGTTTACATGGACAAGGTAGAAGAGAACCAATTATTATAGAAAAGTGCCTAAAAAATATTGGACTAGGTTATGGTTCATTAGGCATGATTACCCCAAGCACTAAAAGTGCCTCTTATGAGGAAGGAGCTCCTTCTACCACTATTGAGACATTAGTTAATTGTGAACATCTAGACGACTACTTGTATATCCAAACATATTTGGGAACCTCAAAATAAATACCATCACTACTGAACCTACATTTGAAGATTACCATACAAAAATAGATTCCAATGAATATGAATGGGATTCTTGTGCATCTAGTGATTATAACCTAGAAACCGTATGGAGCCTTGATAAAACTTATATCTCTACCCTAGTTACAACCTCCATAATCTTTACTAATACCAATGACAAAGTACAATTGCTTTATCCATAGTTAATAGACTAGGACCAACAACATCATACACCCATTTTGGACTCATTCCAAAATGATGAGGCTATTGCGGAGTTCATAGGACTTTGAGTGGATATACCACGACAAGATCATAAGGCTGGATTTGTAATGGAGCTTGATCAAAGAGCATATTTTTGAGGGGAGATTATATCCTCCAATCACAAAAAAAAAATTGAAAAAATTTTAAAATCAAAAAGAGGTCCCCTAAGGAAAACCACAATGTGGCTTTATCGGATCTATAAAAGAGAAAAACAAAGGATGCATCTGAGGGTGAAAACCTCTCTGAGGCACCCGAAGATGGAGGATTCAACCTCCCTATTACAGAATATCAAGAAAAATCAACACTCTTGGTTGAAGGTTCCAAACCTATCAATGTGGGCACAACAGAGACACCAAAAATAACATACCATGTAGCTTCCCTCAATCCTGAAGAAAAGGTAAATTGAACTTAGCATTCATTAATGAGTGCAAAATCAACTTAGCATGGACATATGTAGACATGTTAGGGTTGGATCCAATGTTGGTAGTACATCATCTAGCAATGTTCCCTAGAGCTAAACCTATTAAACAAAAGCTCTACAAGATGCACCCATAGATAGCACTCTTGGTCAAAGTCAAGCTTCAGAAACTTCTAGACATGGGCTTCATCAAACCCATCAACTATCTTGAATGGGTATCTAATCTTGTAAAAGTTTCAAAGGCCACTTAGGGCATAAGGATCTACACATACTTTAGGGATCTCAACAATGTATTCCTGAAGGATGACTCCCCTCTACCTAGCATCAACATGATTGTAGACCTAATTGCAGGGCATGAAATGCTCTCATTGATGGACAGTTTCTCTGGATATTATCAAATAAATATATCCCCCAAAGACCAACACAAAATAGCTTTCACCTGTGCATGGGGGACCTTTTGTTGGAATGGCATGCCCTTTAGTTTCAAGAATACAAGGGAAACCTACCAACAAGCTATGACCATCATTTTCCATGATATGTTGCATATCACTATGGAAGATTATGTGGACAACATACTAGTAAAATCATTTAAAAGAAAATATCATTTGGCTAACCTAGCCAAGGTATTTGATAGGCTAGAGGAATACAATCTATGTCTCAATCCCAAGAAGTGTGTATTTGGTGTGACATCTGGAAAACTATTGGGGTATATTGTATCAAGAAGAGGCACCAAGGTAGATCTTGTCAAGGTAAAAGCTATATTAGAAATGCCTCATCCAAAAAAATTGAAATAGCTCTGAAGTCTACATGAGGTAACTACAGTCCATTAGAAGGCTTATCATGCAATTAGCGGACAAGTGTCATCCATTCACCCATTTTTTACATAAGCACATAACATTCAAATGGGATGGCAGGTGTGATCAGGCTTTCCAATAGGTCAAGGATTATTTTCTCACTCCTCTAGCACTAATGCCTCCAATTCAAGATAAGGAAATGATCATGTATGTATCTACAACACTGGAAGCTTTAGGAGCTCTGTTAGTGCAACTAGGTGACAATAACAAGGAAAGAGTAGTATATTATAGTATATTATATCAGCCAAACCTTGGTGGGCTATGAATTAAACTATTCACCCATAGAAAGAGTGTGTCTATCTATTGTCTTTGTAGCCCAAAATCTTAGGCACTAAATATTAAATAGACAAGTAAAGCTAATATCAAAGGTGGATCACTTAAAATATATATTCGCAAAGGCAGCTCTAATGCTAAGTGGGTAATGATACTTAGTGAATTTGATATAGAATACATTGATAGAAAATCCATAAAGGTACAAGTAATATTAGATCAGTTAGTGAATGCACCTATGGAGGATCATCAACCTCTAGTGTTAGAATTTCCAGATGAAAGCATACTTCTAACTGACCAATCAAGTTGTTGGACCTTGTATTTTGATGGATCCCACACTCAACACGGCTCAGGGGTTGGTATCCTACTTCTCACACCATTGGGAGATAGTATACCCAAAGCTTACATGATCGCCTTTCCATGTACAAACAACATTTCTAAATATGAAGCACTCAACACTAGACTAAAAAAGGCTATAGAATGGAAGATACATGAACTATAGGTCTACAAAGACTCCCATCTAGTAATAAGGCAAGTAAATGATGAATACCAAATGAAGGATGACAAGCTAATGCCATACAAAAGAATGGTAGATAGCTTTAAGGAGTACATTATCGTCATCCCATTTGAATAGGTTCCCAGAATCAACAAAAGAGCAACTAGTGTTATGACAACAATAGGTTCACTCCTTGAAATTCCCCAAAACATTCCCAAATACGAATTCCTCATGGAGCAACCACTTATACCAAAATTTTCCATCCTATAATAAAAATTTGTCTATGATTTTATTGGTTCTAACTCACCTTAGTACCAAGTTATGTTTTCTTATATCTAGTATGGGATCATACCCCCTAGCCTAACAACAAACCAAAAGAAAAAAATTATTTGTAGAACTTCCCAATTCACCATCCTAGGAGATACCCTATACAAAAAAAGTCTACATGGAACATTACTCTTATTTCTTAATGTGGAAGAAGTACAAACCACCATACAAGAAGTGCACAAAGGTGTTTGTGGGTCTCACTCTAGTGGACCAAATCTAGTAGAGAAGTTGTTGAGAATAGGGTATTATTGGCCCTCAATGGAACAATAATGCATTCATTATTCAAGGAAGTGTCACCAATGTCAACAGCACAGTGATCTTGTTCATGCACCCGCACAGGAGCTATGACCTATAACTAGACCATGGCCTTTCTTGTACTGGGGACTAGACTTGATAGGGAAGATATCTCCCACTTCCTCCAATGGGAATAAATTCAATATCACTGCAACTGAGTACTTTACAAAGTGAATAGAAGCTATTCCTTTAGCCTACATCATTGGGAAAAAATATCCAAGTTTATCTTGAATTATTTGATATGTCGATATGGAATTCTACAAACTATCATAACGGATAATGGAACTCCATTCTAAAACCAATATTTCCACAAAATTTGTTCAA
The DNA here is from genome assembly GCA_007258455.2 of Sequoia sempervirens. Lineage (NCBI taxonomy): Eukaryota > Viridiplantae > Streptophyta > Pinopsida > Cupressales > Cupressaceae > Sequoia > Sequoia sempervirens. The sequence continues at coordinate 81,865,739 of VDFB02058242.1, read as the reverse complement.
GGTTTTCCATCCAACACTGATTCTCAACCCCACATTATCCCCAAGGAAACGGTTGGGCTGAAGTTTCCAATAAAACTATTCTAAAAATATTGAAAAAGACTATTAATGACACTAGTTGTGATTGGCATTTGCAGCTAAATCCTGCCTTATGAGCTTACCAAACAAGCATTCGCGCACCTATTAGTTCCACACCTTTTTCCTTGGTCTACAAATCTAAATTAATCCTACCTATCGAAGTCAAGATCCCCTCGTTGTGAATATCCCTAGGAGGCATGGTCAGCAATGAGGAATATCAGGTGTCTAGACTTACTGAGCTAGAGCTCCAAGATGAAAGACATTTGAGTGAGTTAAACCACCTCTAGGTTTATCAGAATCAGCTCAAGTGAAGCTATAACAAGAAGATCAAGAACAAAAAATTTCAATTTGGGGACTTGATACTAAAAGAGAATCAAAAAATCCAGCTAAATTAGGATGGGAAGGGGAAGTTTGAAGCAAACTGGTTAGGATCTTTCATCATGACAGCAAGCTATGGCTCGAGAGAATATCATTTGGCTACTCTTGAAGGAGAACCTCTAGCTAAACCTCTGAATAGAATCCATATCAAAAGGTTTTATACTTGAGTGCATTAAAATATCCCAAGCAAAAAGCTAAAAAATCAAAAAAATAAAGAAAAATAGTAAATAGAAATAAAATGTCCTTTAAGTGAAAACCACCTTGTGGTGCTTCTACGACTGGTACCATAGTGAAAACATGGTAAACATGCACTACATTTGAATAAGTCTTGCATCTATATCTACCAGAACTCTCTATTGCATCCACCCCATTTGTCCCATAATAAAATGTGTATCCAACCATGGTTCGATAACTGATCAAGTATTAAACCTTGTCGCACCATCAAAATCCATCTACCCCAATAAATGTAATCTTGTCCCAAACTGTGGGAAACTCCCTAAAACTAGTAGCAGATTGGATCCTTGTTCATCCCATCACTGTCAAAAACTATCAAAAATCAAAAACATCCAAAAAACAAACAAAATCAAAACAAAGTTAAAAACATCAAAATACCAAAAACATTGTAGTTCGTCTCTGGATGAGCTACAATTGTGTCTCAAAATAAGCTAAATACGAGCCTCTATGTTTATAACATAGGCAAGTCCATCATTGATGAGCCCCCAAGGCCCTAGGTTAGTCCCCCAAAATAAAAACATTCAAATAAATTATCAAAATCCAAAAAATTCATAAAAAGGTAGAAAACTCCAAAAATAGTGTCACTCAATACAGTCAAACTATGATGTCTTTGTGTTCATCACGTAGGCAAGGCTAATTTTTTATCAGCCCCCGAGGCACTAGGTTAGTCCCTTTAGGTCCCCCTAATTGTCTTTAAGTCTCCAGAAAACAACAAAAACAACATCAAATAATTTAGAAAATGTCAAAAGTCCTATCTCCATTGTCACCTATTTGCAATAAACTATCCATTCATAATAAACAATCATTTCCTTCAACCTTTGACAGTGAAATCTACAAACAAAATAAACATCAAAATCAAAACTTCCAAAGTAAAGATTGAAACGACTAGATCACTATCAAGTTGAAACAATGCCTAAGTATTAACTACCTACCTATCGATAATTCACTATCAACATCCTAATGTATGTCTTAACAGATAAAACATTCCTACAATAGACATCACTAATGGATAACATCCTAAAACATCAAACCATTATGGCAAGTGATACTATAGCATTGTTTATCTTTTTTATGATCTTATCTTTTTTATTTATCTTAATATCACATTCCTAGGATCTCTTGAGGATATCCATAAGGATTAGGAGAGAAAGGAATGGAGATATTGATTGTTGATTTAGATTTGTTTTGTTTGTTAGATGTTTTGTGACACTACCATTGCGAATACTTGCTTTTTTTTTGTGGAATTTGTTTTGGGGAAATTGATGTAGCAATTTCATGTTAGGTACTCCATACCTCTCTATATAACTGGTCCAAAATGTTTTGAAACTTCTCACCCATACACTCTAAGAGGGTTTTTGTATGTCTAGTATGAGAAACAATACTCTTTGTTTGCAGAGTCAAATTCCACACAATGGATACAATGCCACCTGGGTCATTAATACCCTGGTGCATCGTGTTTGTTTTCTATATCAATAAGGATTGCTAAAAATATGAAGTCTCTATGAAAGAAAAATCAAACTCATTAAATACTAACAACATCAAATTTCTATCCATATCTAAATCATACTAACACTTCTTCTACCTAACAACTCCATCCTACATTACAATATCATTATACCACATGCATCATGCATCCATAAAATGATCGGTACATATCATGACCATAATAAAATGAAAAATATCATATACCATATATCATCATATATCATCATCCATTGCATAAATCATATATCATCCTCGCATACATATATGAATCATACATCCATCCATATCATATAAGCCCATCAGAAAAGTACAAAAACATGAGCATATAATCATAAATCATCAACACATATAAGCATCCATAATCATCCATAAGCATTTCATAACACATAATAAGCCATATCAAAACATGAGATATATATCATATATCATCAAAAATTAGTGTAACGCTCGAGAGGTGATGTTCATTTAACCACATAAGTTGTCAAAACTCATTACATTCCAAGTAATAATAAAAGTAAAGGATGCATAGATCAAGATCTTTCCATAAATGCTCAAAAGGAAAATTCAGTAATAAATTTCATTCCATGTATGCAAAAGAAGTAAATTGCATTAACAACAAAGATATTTTCAATGATACATATGTAAATTCCATTTGCATATCAATGATTTTCCATAAATTCATTCATGTTCCAATTACATCATTAAATTTCAATCAATACATCTATTTCAATGTTACATCAAATCTTTCATTTCAATACATCTATTTCAATGTTACAATACTGAATTTCAAATAGAGTTACATTTACAAGTGGGCTTTACAAGCCATTCAAAATAATACATGAATACATTTATAGCATGTGAACCTCTGAACCTCAACCGTCGTGACACCATTGGTCTTCTTGCAAGTTGGGGCCAAGAGTGTGATTAAGGTGCCTTTTCCACCCAACCACGAAGTACAAGACTTCCCCAGGTTTCTTCCTAACTTGAAGAAATCCCCGACCCTGCATGAGGAGCCTAGCAACTGAAACAACAAAGCAGGAGGGAACTCTCGATGCAAGCTTGATGCCTATATGCATTCCTAACATGAGAACCACATATTTCTTGCAAACAGGAGGTGGCAAAGACCTATCTACATTTAATTCTAGGCTTTTAAATTCCATCTATTTCAATGGTGCATGTGCTTGTCCAAGCATAAATAAATAATTGATAGTTTTAGAAAAAGTAAAACTATCGTCTCTGTGGGTCCACCTTCGGCATCCTGTCCTGGAAGTTTCCCAAAAGAACAATAAATAATACATTTTTCGTCTAAGTTTTCATTCTATTTTACACATCTCAACTTCAAAGGAATTCTAACAATTACAAAGTTCACACAAGATTCACAAATAACTTTACATTAGCACACTAACTTAAGTGAAAAATTGATCACAAGTTGGTTTTGCAACTCAATTCCTATTCTTTCAGAATGATCTAAGTTTGGTCTTTTGAAAAGAGCGTGTATGAATTCACAAGTTCTAACTTTTATTTGAACAATTTGTCCAAAATAACAAATTTATATAAATTTAAAAGAAACTACACAAATCAGCCTTATAAGTATGGAATGGAATGCATAGATTTCCCACATTTATTAATGGAGCTATATCTAGAAATATATGCAAAGGATACTAAGTCAACTTTTAGGAGAAAAAGAAAATGAATAATTCTAGCACAAAAGTTTTCCAATTCATATTCAGATTCTAAAATTACGTATATCAGATTTGACAACTAATCTCCCATTAAAGGTACGAGATTAAAATGTTAAGTGTTAAAAACCATGTTAATATTCATTCATATAATATATCTTTCAATATGTTTATGTATATACATTCGTGCTTATATTCAGAAAAAGCCAAGTCTAGGACAATATGCATGGTTCCAGCCTAATTTTATTATAAAAATAGTCCATATAAATGCCCAAATTTACATATGTATATATATATATATATATATATATATTTACTGAGGTAGACAATATTCATACATGTATATATTTTCATATAATTGTATTTTTATATATTTTACATTTAAATTTATATAAGTATTTCATTTCCCAGGTAATCATATTATGTGTATATATTTATAGCTCAAGAATCTTTTACAAAAGAAAAATAATTTTCTTAGGAAAGAAATGATTTTCACAACTCAATATTCTTGTTGTTTGTATGTGTGTGTGTATATATATATATACGTAAATATATATATACAGCATATGTATATATATCAAAACTATGCATTGTTAACTTCCAAACGAAACTCTATAGGCGAGGAGTTGTTTTGAGATCAAAGCGCAATTTTTAAGAATAGCATTCAACTTAAATAGGGCTTGCGCCCCCCATATGGGGAGGCGCTGCCTGTGGAGGGCAATGCCTCCTCCACAGTTGTGGCCCATGGAGGGGCATTGTCCCCCACAGCACAGCCCTTCCCTTATGGGGAGGGCTTGGCTGGGGAGAAATCCTAGCCGCCCTTTACTATATACAATAATTTTAAAACAAAAATTTTGAATTCAATAAAATCTGAATATCGTTCCCTTCATAAATTCATTTTTGTATAATGCCAAAATAATTCGATTCATAAAATATGTGTATATATGTTTGTATAAATACACTCACACTGATTATTATATATATATATATATAATAATCAACAATCAACAATCTGGCACAAGATTTATTCAAGAATTTACCAGAAAGAATGTTGTTTTTTGAATAAGATACAGAGAAATTAAATTGTCTTTAAAATTTAGAAAGAATTTTGAAAAGAATGTACAGATTTCACCGTAATATTTTGCACAACAAATAGAGGGGTTTTGCACAATCAATTCTTTGCACACACAGCAAATTTATTTCCTCTTATTTGGAAACTTAATACAATAAAAGACAATTATGAAGAACCTGGATAATTCGTTGACAACTGAAGAAGCCTCCTTTCCACTTCCTCTTCTTGTTTTCTCTGAGATTTCCTTCCTGCAAGGCCTTCCTCTTCTCCTTTCTTTTCTTCTATTCTTCTATTTTCTAATCTATTGGAACTAAAAACAAAAACAAGATACTATCCGGAAGCCATGAAAGATAAAGTTGCAGAGCAATTCCTGAATACTTCAAGAAAGGTTGGTTTTTCCGTTACCCCTCCTTTCTTTTTAAAGTTTTCTTTTTCTTTATTCCCAAACCTAATCTTGAAAATAATAGATTTTAAAATAAGAATAATATTTAATTTAATTGCATGTAAATCCCCTTTTGAAAATATTTACCCAATAATAAAATAAATATCTTCTAACTATTAGTTAACTTATTAACTCAAAAATTAACACAAATTAAAAGAAGAATAGAATGCATAAGCATTTAAATCAAAATCTATAATTAACTTTAATTAAAATTTATTTCCTTTACTTTATCATGCTTTCTTTTTAAATTCGACTAATCATTAATTATTTGCAAATAATCAAACAGTCATACAAAAATTATCATTCCTAAATGCAATCTATATGAATCTAAGTGCCTATGTGTGATCGAAGGAACATCCCGCTCTGTCCTGTCAAGAAGCTAACCTCCTCTCCTTAATCACACCCTTGGTCTTTGACCTCCTACATCTCAAGTGCACTCAGGCACACAACAATAACTGAATTAGTATCACATATAGATATAAATCAAGCAATATAATACATGAATTCAAATATTTCTACTCTATTTTGCTTCATCTTCAAAGTAAAACACATTCGATACTATTCAAATTTTCATAATTTAAGTAAACACTTTTCATATATCATCACACCAAAACACCATAATATTAATTATTATTCTACCACACACATCCAGTCATATAACAAATCCACACAAAACCAAAAGCAACCTGCATCAGGGTCTGAGACGTGACAATGAGAATGAAATATACATCATCAAGTATCATGTGTGATATAAAAAAATAGAAAAATATATATATACGAGGCCTCAACTAGGTCAATGAATGTATATACAAAATATCATGTCCACACAAGTCTCTAATACAATAAAAATCAATATAAAGATCATTACAAAATCATCCCTGCTGGCAGTGAGGGGATCCATGATGTTGTTGGCTCTGATGGGGAGATGGTTGAGGCTATCTAACATAATGCCTACTGAACTTTGCACCTATCTAAACACTCAGCTCGCCGAAATGAGGATGTCTTTGTGCTCTAGGAACAAAAGCCTTGTAGAGAGTCTCGTAATATGTACATTGCTATAAAAGTTGATCTCACTCAGCCTGATACTAAGAAAGGGGAAGAGAGGAGGCTAGTGAAATCTCAGTTGCTAATATCTGCTACCTCTCTCTAGCTACCTCCTCTCTCAAACCATCTCACTCCTAGTGAAAATGATCCCGCTTTGTAGTAAGGACAGCAACTTGTCCCTCAATCGCCTGTTGCCGAACTATCTCAGCATCACTCTCAATAACTTGGGCATCCCTATCAGTAGTCAATTCGGCTATTTGAGCTATTGTTGTTACATCCCCCTCTGAGGGAGGACCCTGTGGTACCTACTGGTCCTAATGTTGTTGCTCCTAATGAGGTTGATCCTGATGTTATTAATGTTGCCCAACATCCTACCCCCAGGCTCTGTCTAGCTACTCAACTGCAATCCTGAGCCTCTGATGATCACCCCTCCTCCCTATGATACAAGCCACTCTCTATATTTGTCCCATGGTTGTCCTAGCACCAACATGATCTATAAATTGTAATGGAATATGGCGTTCCCACCACTAGTTAAAATCTCGAGTGGTGTTAGGATCTACTAGACCTATTTCCCATCCCCATCTAAATGGGGCAAGTCACCTAAACTTTGTAATAGCATCAACAGAAGAGGTTGTTAGCGCCCACACCCTGACCTCTCAAGTTGTTCGCCTGAAGCATGTATGGTAATCATCTACAAAATGTGTTTGTTGCTCTCCAAACTGATGGAGAACTTGATAAGGAAAATATCACTCTAGAATGGTATCCACACAACCTATAAGCCACAATGTCTATCAAAAAAATGGTAGCTACTCCATGTCATCATGTCAACCCTCACAACCTAACCAAGGTCTCCAAACAAACTCATCCATGTCGTCAAAAATTCCTCACTAGTAGTGTAATCTATCGAGCCAAGTGTAATACAAAAAAACTAAATAATGGTAAGAGTATGGATCTTCCTCATCCCGATCCATAATACCATCAGGCCTGGTCATTGGGATCCTCTCCTAGGCCCACACGTGTAAAATTTTCATGCCTATGGAAATAACACTATTTCCGCAATAAGTAGCCCTGTGCATGTCTCTAGACAAGTGTGTCAAAACACATGGGCCCCATGCATATCTTGTACCATGCTCCATCATGTACTCAATGTAGATGCCCTAGCCAACAAGAAATAATTGAACTATGTGATCAGGCACCACAAGCCCCATGATCAAGCCAACTAAAACCATCAATATGGGATTGGCACCATCAACGAATGGAGACAAGTCTATCTCTGAATCCACCACCTATATCCGTCAAATGTCAAGTACTCACTGCATGGCCAAAGTACCCTACCTAACATCATAAGTAACCAGATCACCATGAATGGGGATATGGAGAATCCTCCAAATATCCTCTAATGTAATCATCACCTTTCCAATCGGCAGGTGGAAGGATGACATCTCCAAATGCCATCTCTCTACAAGTGCAGTCATTATAGCCCTATGGTATCAAATCTCAAGCATGTAACATATGTGACACAATCCCACAACATTGAGGAAGTCTTGCTCAACCTCCTAAAAACTAGTGATCAAGTCAAACAACTATCATGACTGTCACTCCCTAGAATATAGTGGTTTGAGAACCACCTGCAAACATTCAACCCACAACGTTAAGAATTTGCTAGAAAATCAAATCACAAACCTAAAACTATAAACAAACTAGCAAAATAATTTAATTTTGACAATAGCGAGCCTTTTTTGGATGATAGCGATAGGGTTTTTCAATAGCGGATTTGTTTTGTATGATAGAAAATGGATTGCACGATATTGGCTAGATTTCAAAAAAGCGGCTACTTTTTACACAAGCGGTCAAAATAAACAATAGTGTACAAAATTTTCAAAAGCGTTAACTTTCTTCACAAAAAATAATAGTGCACAAATTTTACAAAAGCGAAAAACAACAGCGAATAGATTTTACGATAGCAAATAGATTAAACACTAGCGTGCAAATTTTACAAAAGCGGTAAATTTACAAACTACAATAGCATGAAAATCAAGACAATAGCAATAAAAACATAAGATTACCACTATCATCAAATTCTATTTTGAGCATTAATTATGTAAATGTAAAATGATGAAAACAAGAAAGGAAGTGGTACATATTGTGATGCCTATGCCAACTAGCCTCTTGAAAGAACAAATTACCTTTGCACAGTGTGGGGCACCCAAAATCCTCACCATTGCAAATCAACAATCACCAAAACAAGATCTCCAAAGGCAAGAATTCGCTAAAGGCTAAGAGTGCAAATGAGGAAAAATGAACCCTAACTTCCTATTTTTACCCCCCAAACCCTATTTTTTTACCTCAGAAACTCTCCTAGGTTAAAATTAGGAGCACCCTAGAAAATATGAAACCATAAACAAGGGCCCTATATCCTACCCTTTTTTCCTCTACTCATCTAAACTATAATGGAACCTTGTCGTGAGCCTGACCTAAAAAGCAATTTTTCTAGGCAACCTCTCAAGGGGGCAACCCAGTGTCATATTATTTTTTTGTTGACCATCGGAGCACAGTGGGGCATATAAAAAATTTCAAATCTTGGTCTAAACAATGAATTCTATGAAATAAGGCAACCAATACTTTGTCTCAAAGGGGGGAAAAATGTAGACATGTAAAAATGACCCAATGCATATGACACATCTTAAACTGCAGTTTTCCATTATTTGCATCACTGTCATTATCCCCCTTTTAACATCATTTACATCATTAACCCTATTTTCCTCTATTAATTGAATACTCTTTAATTATTTGATTAATTCACTATATCCTCACCTAATCTTACTGTATTCCACCTGATTAATTAAACAAACATCAATTATTTAATTGTCACTAATCTAGCATATTCATCTAAATCAATTAAATTGTTATCATTTAATAATTTAATTAAATCACCTTCCCCTCTCTAAGTTTAAATAATTAAATCAATTATTTGAAATCATTCAACATAGTCAACAAAAAAATACATCTTTATTTGTTAAAGTCAAACATGACTTGCACGTTCATCTCCACTATTAATTAATTATGCTCACCCCTTTTGTGATTGAGTAAATCATTACCAGTGATTTATCACTCTAATCGGTTGACTAACTCATCTATTTCTTCAATCCTACTAACCACTCAATCTATTCTTCAATCCCACTAACCATTCAACCTAATTTCTTCAATCCCCACAATCATTCCAATCTAATTCCACTAATCATTCCAATCTATTTCCTCTCAATAGTTCTCATCCATTGATCATGATCTTCTACTACTAAATCTCGATCGTTCATCTGAAAACTTGAAATCTATATAACAACCTTCTTCATTCTCAAAAATGATCAGAGAACCTAGAGAATTTATGCAAAGAGGTCATGTTGAATTGACATTTGAATTCTTGAGAGAAAATACACACACATCTTTGATCACCATTAACACATTTTTTGAAGCTTTTGCAACAAAAATGGAGGCTTCGTATTGATTCAAACGCAATCCAAAATCAATACGAATTACACTCCAACATGGGATGGTAACATTTTAATTCATGAATTCAATGTATGTCATCTTTATGATTGCATTAATTGATTTCATTGTTTAATAACTTCATTTCATGAGTATGGTTTGGGATTTTGATCTTGATTTGAATTGATTTGGTTTAATTCATTGATTTTTTCCTATGCTTATTTCCCCCTTTGCATTCCCAATATTAAATATTTTCCCATGTGTAACCCCACATTAAATATTTAGCACAATGTACATACAACACATAAAGAGGCCCCAAGAATGCTAGACCCATATGATGCACACATCCATGGATTCCCTAGGTGCACCACATAATAAATAAAATATTATATTATCACATTATGCAAAGTGTACAACACACCTTTTCCTAACACTACAAACCATGACATCTACTGCTAACCAAGTGTAATTTTCTTAACCATGACTTGCAGTTTAAACCTTAACCGCGATGCTCTATATAAACTATGGCCTATCCACTCAAACCGCTACCAACTTTCCACCAAATTTCCATCAACATTGTCACTTGTGGGTCACTAGGGCCCTCTTATAGGCCAAATTAGTTCTTTTTTTCAAAATTTCATAACTTTTACTATAGGTGTCAAATTGTGGCAAACAAATAGCTGATGAAAATTTAGAGATGAGAAATTTCCATTCATAGAGGTTTCCAAAAGAATTTTTTCCATATATTGTAGGTTGAAGTTGTTTTTTTTTCTTCAATAAACCATAACTTTTGCCTCGAAGCTTCATTTTTGAAAACAAATAAGCATTGGAAAGTTATTGAAGAGAACTACATAGCTATAGGGTTATTATTTACAAATATTATATCAAGGTTATTTTGTATCAAAATTTATATATTTTTGGCCATTGTGGGCCTAGAAAGCATTATAATCTAGTAAAATCCTTGTAATCACACTAATCATAAAGTGACAATATTGTAATCTCTAGGGGGTGATTTTTGAGACTAGTGGAAAGGGGGATGTCTCTTAGTGTCTCTTTTGCACTCTACATTTTTTTTTATGTACTAAAAAATAATCTTTTTTTGCTTAAAATGAATCAATAATAATTCATATGCTAACACCCTACAACTACTTTGATTAAAAAAGTAAAACTTCAATCTACTTGAAAAAGTTAGGATTGCATAGGGAAATAATGGGACAAGAAACTGTAGACACTTGAAATTGGCTTGATCGATATTGCACATATAAATTTGATTACTAACACCACTTTCATCCTAAATCACCTCTTTTCAATCATTTACATAAATAATCTTAATTGTTTAATTAAATACATCAGTTTCTCTTATTAACCAAATAATCAATGTTATTTGGCTAGTTCATCCCCTTTCATGCTAATTTTTATCTTGTTTAATTGGATAATGTGAATTATTTAAATTAAACCCCTTAATTCTTCTCATTTGATTAATAATCCTATTTATTTAATTGAATGTCATTATCCCCCTTTAATTAAATAAGTTAATTATTTAGTTAAAATCCTAATTTCATCCATCTTGCACAATTAAAACATTGTTTTAATTATCTAAATAGCTAATTTCTCTCACCCTCCCACTTGCAAAGGAATATTCCTCCATTTGAACTCCTCCAAAATGGGAAGAATCTTGTAACAAACTTCCTAACAACTTCCTAATTTTTAGAAAGTGTGCTTCTTCAAATCAATGAGATCCATTGATTAAAATCCTTGATCCTTTTCAACTTGTATTCTCACCCATTAATGAGAATCCTTGATCCATGCCATCTCCTCTCATTGCTTCTCATCCATTGATTGATCAAATCAATCCTAGCCATTGATTTAGCTATTTCTCCTATAAATAGTCCTCATTTCTATGAGAAAAGGATCCACTTTCATTTAGAGTAACTAGACTATACTGAATTTTAGAGCATTTCCCCATTAGCATTTCAAGCATTTAGCATCCATTTTAGCTTAGTTTTACATCCATTTTAGCTCATCTTTCATCCATTTTCATCAATCTTCATCAATGGAATACATTTGAAAGCTTGTTTCAACTAAGGGTTTGGGGAAGGGTTGTCATTCCACATCAATGCAACACCAATCCCCCAATGGGATGAGGTTTTGGGGTATTATATTAGTTTCCATTATGCATTTTAGTTAGTTTCTTGTTTAATAGCTTCTTTATTTGATGTTTTCAAGTATTTCATTGGGATCTTGACTTAACTAGTTAGATCTTTTCTTATTTCTTATGGATCAAGTAGGTTTAGCTTAGGTTATGATCATCCTCATAGAAACTAAACTAGCAATAGATGCAAAAAATCAAAATGGTTAAATAAGTTTGATGAATCATTTGGAACCTTGTGCATATTTGTATCTCTATATTTTCTATTTCATATTGATTTTTTTTCTACACCAAATCAAGTTTGGAAAACATTGGAGAAACTCTTTAGTAAACAAGATGAATTAAGATGTTTTCAATTGGAGAATGAGCTTATAGGATTAAGCCCTTCAATTTTTTATACTATATAGGACTTCTTCACCAAAGTAAATTTCATAAGATTACAATTGAAATGGTTTGGAATTGAGAAATATGATAAAAAATGATCTTAAGTATTCTCTCTAAACTTGGTTCAAACTAATCAATATTTGTTTCTACATTCTATTCTACTAAAAGTGACTTAGGATCTTTCTATACAATGCCTTCTCTTGAAGTGTTTACAAATGAACTCACAAAAGAATAGAATAATTTGGTTCAAATGGGCACACTATTAAACCTTCTAAGTCTCATTCCTTGGTTGAAAATCAAGGAACTAAAGACTATAAATGTAATAGAAAAAGAATAAGAAAAAAAATCAAGGAGAGAAGAAATAGGATCACAAACAAGTTATCTCAAATTCTAAATCCTCTTCTTCAAAAGACAAGTATAAGAAGGAAAAGGTTAAGTGTGACTTTTGTAATAAATTTGATCATTATGAACATAAGTTCTTGAAAATTCAACTAGCTCATTTCACTCATCTTCTTGAGAAAAACACCATCAAAGTACCAGATTTAGAAAAATAGGATTTAGAAGAATCTTCAAAGGCCATAAATTATTGAAGGGGAAAGGAGAGTGTAAGGACCTTGTTTAATTTGTTTAAAAGACATATATATGGGTAATTAACTCGAGTGCTTCTCACCACATATCCAATTCATAGGAAAGTTCCTCATACTTGGAGTCATGTTCAGTGCCAGACGTTATTATGGATAATAAATAACTAGAGGAGGTTCTTGGGAGATGGTTTGTTGACGTTGGTGAAGGGACATTTCATGATGTTCTATGTGTGTCTAATTTTTCAACTAATCTCATGTCATATCAATCTACCATATGACCCATACATGTATAGGTAAGAGTTGAATTCACTCCAAACATGAGGTTTTCAGTGAACTACATAATGGATCTATAATTTATATGGGGAAAGTAGATAATCAGTCTAGAATCTATCACTTTTCTCACTTTGTTCCTAATTTTCTTCAAAAACTTTTCTTAATCATTCAAATGAAGTGAGAAACTTTTGGCATTAGTGGTTTGGCCACTTGAACTACTGCTGCTTGTAGGAGCTCAGACAACATGGCATGGTTATAGGATTTCCTAAAATATTTTTTTCTAATGGTGTTTATCAAGGTTGCATTCTTATCAAACATTCAAAAGAGAAATTTGACGAAGGCAAAGCTTGGAGAGCTTCACATATTTTGGAGTTAGTTCACAGTGATTTAGCTAGTCCATTTCCACATCTATATTTTAGTAGAGCATATATGTTTTGAATTTTATTGATAATTTTTCTAGATATACCTTTGTGCATTTCCTCAAACAAAAGTTTGAAGTCTTTTCTTGGACTATAAATCATTTGCAGAGAAATAATCTAGGAAATATATCAAATTATTATGTGCAAATAATGGTGGGAATATGTCAACAATAGGTTTGAGTAGTTTTTAATTTCAGAGGGCATTGACTTGTACCATATAATCCCCTATGTTCCTCAACATAATGGAGTAGTAGAATAAGTCCTTGGAAGAAATGGAAAATTATATGATACACTACTAGGGAAAGGCCATTAAATGTGCATGTTATATCCAAAACTGGGTTTCTCACAAAGTTGTGAAGGGGGTCAATCCTTTTCAAGCTTGGACTAGTCAAAAACACATAATTAATCACTTTCAATTGTTTGGTTCTCTTTTATGAGCCCACATTCCATCAAAGAAATGAAAATCCATGGATTTGAAAATAAATCCTTGCATTTTTTTGGCTACCAAAATGATTTCAAATGCTACAAGCTTCTCCATACCACCACTCATGAGTTGTTCATTAAGAGGAGTGTTCATTTTGAGGAAAGCCATGACAAATCTTCTCCTTCAACTTCTCCACTAGTAATCACTTTGGAGTCCTTGCAGGATATTGATATTTCTTCAAAGGATCTTCATCCTCATGGTCTTATAGACGATTCTTCTTCAAATAGTAATTATGATGAGGATTCACAATCTTTACTTAGTCATCCTTTAGATTTCCCTCCAGATTCTCCACATTATCCAACTAGAGAGCCTCTTTGGGCTTGACAAAAATAGTAATCGGCAGGGATTGGTTTGGGGATCCTTTAGATACCAAAATAACAAGATCATTGTTTTAGGAAGCTCCACATCTCTTCATTGCTAAAAATTTTAATCCATAGTCCTTTTGGGAAGCTTATGGTATCCCCAAGTGGTATGTTGCTATGTAGGAGGATTTCAGTTCCTTGAAGGGGAACCACACTTGGGATTTAGTCCCCCTTCCTAAGGGAAGGTAGCTTGTTTTGTGTAAGTAGATCTATAAAAAAAATTATCACAAATGGGCCAATTGATAATCATAAGGCTCACCTAGTTTCCAAAGGATTCTCCTAGGTTCCTAGGGTTGACTACCCTTAACCTTTTGCACCAATCACCAAAATGAATTCCATTTGACTTTCCTTGCTATTGCTACATCCCACAAATGGGAAGCTCATCATATGGGTGTGAAGAGTGTTATTCTTCATGGTGACCTTCAAGAAGAGATATATATGGAGTAGTCATAAGGGTTCATACAAGATCCTTCACTTGTTTGTTGTCTTTAGAAGTCTCTCTATGGCCTCAAATAGGCCCCTCAGGATTGATATGCCAAGACGGATTCCTTCCTTCTAATAGTTGAGTTCACTCAATGGAATTTTGATCCAAATTTTTTTATATTCTACAATAGGATGATACTCACAATTCTCTGTGTTGATGATTTGTTAATCACATGGATTCACTCATCCACCATTCAAGTAGTGAAAATTTTCATCCATGATCAATTTTTGATGTTATACTTGGAACTATTACATTACTTCTTGGGGATCAAGATCACTCATTCATCTTTTGGTATCTTCTTGGTACAACCTAAGTATGCACTTGATATGCTTTCAAGATTTCACATGGTTGATTGTAAGCCTACATTGACTCCATTTATATTCAAGGTCAAACTTGAGGCAAACTATTCTTCACCTTTGGTTGATGGAACTTTGTACCAACTTTTTGTTAGTCCCATATACCTAATCAAACAAGACCCAAAATTTCATATGTTCTAGGAATCAATTCATGAAGGAGCCACATGAGATGCATTGGAAAGCAACTAAGTGTATTCTCCACTACATTTAGGTTAATCATAGTTATGGGGTTGATTATGCAGTGGATGTGGATGTTGATTTTGTGGGATATATAGATTAAAATTTGGCAATATATTCTCAGGATAGTAAGTCTACTTTAGGATATTGCTTCTCACTTAGTTTTGACCTAGTTTATTGGTTGAGAAAGAAGAAAAAATTTATTTATCTTTCATCTATAGAGGTTGAGTATCAAGGAGTATTTGATGTTTCTACTAAGGCTCTTTGGCTTCAAAATATTCTCATTGAGTTTGGAATTCCATTCCATAAGCCTATAAACATATATTATGATAATCAGTGTGATACAAATATCACGCAATCTAATCCACCATCAAAGGACCAAAAACACTAAGATCCACATTCACTATATCAAGAAGTTGATTCATGATCACATCATTGATCTTTAGTATTTTTAGACATCAAAGCAGATCATAGACATCTTCACCAAACCCTTCACTGAGAGAAAGTTCCTTCATTTGCAAGATTTTGTTGGGGGTGTGGTTGTGTCCTCTTTGGGGGTCTTCTTATTCCTTCCACTTCATTTATTTCTCTAATATGAGGGTTATAGTTCCTTTTTGTGGGGTGGTCTTATTCTTCTTTGAGGGGAATATTCTATGTGCATGGTTACCTCATCAGGGTTCATTTTTTGGGACCCATTTTTTCACCCACCTAAGCTACGCTTAAGGGGGATATTAGTGTAGGTTTTTATTTTCCTAGTGGTTAATTTATTTCCCTTGGTCCTAAGTTTTTCCTACACTCTTATTAATCTTTCTTAGGTTAAGAAAGTGACTTTAATTAATTAATAACTAGGACATAAGGTGTTGAGGTGTCACCATCCTAAATGGGAGGAAATTTTACTATTTTCAGACTACTTGGTGGTTACTCCCTATTGGTTGGATTTTCCACCTCCATCCTCTCCCTAGTTCTATATAAACTCGCTACCTAGATTGTATTTTCATTTCACGTATTGTGATTCTTACAATCATTCTTCTATATATTTTCTTTGAGCTCCTAATGCAATATTTTCATCTTAACATTTGCACCATCTCTTGGAATCATGGGTTTGTAATTGTGTTATTTAATTTATAGCTTTATAGCTTATTTCTCTCATAGAAAGATCTTGGTTATTCACCTATTTCAGATTTCTAACACAAATAACATGTTTTTTATTTCTCATACTTAAAAATATTTGGGCCACTAAATTGTGGATTTTAGGCCAATTAGTTTATGTAACACTATGTACAAAATGTTGGAAAATTTGTTGTCAGTGTGTTGTCATTGATGTCAACCTATGTTGCTACTACATGCACTTGTATGTAGAATATGTTGAAAGGCTAAAATATTGTCATTGGTACATATTTGTACCTTATCTTATGAATTTCATGCTTGAATGTCAAAAAAATTTGGTTATTAAGTCTTAAACTATCAAAGGAACAAGACTTGCACCACATGAGCTATGTCAAATGCTCTGCATTTCTCCGCATATGAATATATGGTCTTGCGGTTAGAAGGATAGCTCAACACAGTTGTGAGGTATGCATGTTCTAGGTTTCAATGTATAAGTCTTACTGTAGAGCTTTCTGGTGTTAACAAAGTAAGTACAAGTTAAGTTCCTATGAATGATTGCATAAGGAAGAATTGAATGTCTCTGCACTTCACTATATCATCTTGTTTTTCCTTATGGTTTTAGATTTATACTCATGAAGATTATTTTCCTACTGAGTTCAATTTTCATATGGTTTGGTGCACCACCTGTGTTTCTACTGATGACAATATGTTGTCTATGTTTTGACAACTTGGTAGGTTGGTTTGTTGGTGTTCAAATGACTTGTGTCAGCAAGAAATTCCTAAAATTTGTGTAGAGAGGTTATGAGAAGCATTATTTAGTCTCATTTTTGTCCTATGAATGATCCACAAAATGGTATGTGATCCTCTCCTATATAACAGTGTGCCTGGAATCAATGTTTTGGGTATGAAGTATTTGTGCCAGTGAAAAATGATCTAAAATAATAAAAGGAGTGCAAAAAAGTGTTTTACGAGCCATATCATTATACTAGAGAGATCTGCTCAATGTTACTTCGTCTCTCTAATACCACCTTTGTTCTAGAGTTGATGCATGAAATTTTACATGCTTGTCGAGCCAACTTGACATGTTGTGTTGCTTGCGCTAAGTGTTTGGATGTGTGTGCTAGTTTTGAAGATTTTTTCTATGGAAAATAGGTCTTGAATATCTTTCATTTTGAACCACATGTGGTTTCCTTCTATCATGGATGATTTTGAAGTCGACTTGTTGTGATTGATACGTATCTCGTGTTATATTGATGCATGAGCATCCATGGTGAAGGACAATCCTCATCAAGAAAAAAAGAGGGAATTTTATTTTGATTTTCCTAAGGTTTGGTATTTTATGTTTATGGATAAATAGCTTGCAACATTAGACCAAATTAATATATTAAATAAATTGGTCTTTATTAATGTTTCAATTTTAGGTGTTAGAGATAATTAAGGAGGCAGTTTTAAAACTTGAAAATCAAAAAAGGAAAAGATAGGCATGGATTTTTGGGAGTTACAACTTGCCATAACTCATTTATTCTTACCTAAATTCTAGAAAATCAAAAATGGGTGCCCAAGATTTTGTTGTCTACTTTTTGCTATTCTAGGTCCTGTTGAGTGGAGTGGGAGTCCGAGTTGTCAACCAATTTTGGCAATTTCATGAAAGTGGATTCAAAGATTCCTTTTAATATTTGTAATATGTTCATTTAATGTATTTTATGAGGATTTTTACCAGGTTGAGTCATGGAGAATGAGGAATTATAGGAGAGCTAAGATTGAATGCAATATTTAAGTCTTAGCTTGTCAAATTCACAGGTCGCTTTTCCAAATTTTTAGAGAAGTCTCTCCTGGGGTATAGCAATTTCTTCTTGGGCATATTGGATTCTTTTTTTGAAATTTTGAAGATGAAGTTGCAGCAGCACATGGATGGGGTTACAGAGGTTTGATTTTCAGCAAAAGGGATCCACTAAAAGTATGCAACTTGTAGGAGAAAAATCTTGTCAAAGAAGTTTGTTTGAAGGAAATCATTTTGTGATTGTTGTTTGTTGTTTTAAATCAATTTAGTTTCAGATTTGTAATGGAATACACCAGCCCATATGGTTGTAAATGAATGTATTTTCATTTATTCCTTGAAGTTGTAATAATTTAGGAGATTCTGGATGAAGATTACAAGACATTTCCAGTAGATCTGAATTGATTTCTTGCATTTTTTTAAGATGCATATATGTGTTCTAAGTTTGAGAATGAGGCTTTGAGTTTCTCTTTCATCATATATAATTGCAGCAAACAAGGAGAAAAATTTTGAACCTTGTGGAGGATACAAATAGAAGACCAAAGCTATTGAGAAGGTATGTGTGAATGTGTAGTGAATATTTTGAGCAAACTATGTGTGAATAAGAATCCATAGATTCTCTCTTGATAATGAAATGTGGTAAAGATCAGTTCTGAGAGCTCAATAGTGAGTGTATGTGAAACTATGAAGAAGCATGTGTGGATGTAAATGAGAATGTTTGTTATAGGTAGTAGAGCTTGTTGAAGCAGATGTAATGTGTGAGTATACCAAATGTAGTGAGCTAGAGGTAACAAAAGTGTTGGAGGACTATCTCTTTTTTAAATGTTGTATGTTACAAGGAGTTGTGAACTTCCTTTGGATGAAGCCATAAATACTGTTGTAATACCAAATGTAGTGAGCTAGAGGTAACAAAAGTGTTGGAGGATTATCTCTTTTGTAAATGTTGTATGTTACAAGGAGTTGTGAACTTCCTTTGGCTGAAGCCATAAATACTGTTGTAAAATCTGTATTTTTATTTGTGAGGTTGGATTTGGATAGTAGATCCAAGGAGCTTGCTCGCCGTGGTTTTTCCCTCGTAGGTTTTTCCATGTAAATCTAGTGTTATGGTTGCATACTTATGGGTTCTTTTTCTTATCATGTTTTATTTGGTTAATTGTTGATAAATGTAAAGAATTTTATGAAGTATCGATTCACCCCCCCTATAAGTACTTATGTGTGTTCAACAATTGGTATTAGATCCCAATACCTTGATATAGCCTAACAAATAAGGTAGATCTTGGAGTGGAACACATAGGAATCGAAGCACTGAACAATGTCAAGAGTCCTACGAAAGATGATAAGCACAAAGACATGGCAGGTTTTAATGAAGAAGATTGTGAAGTTGAATTTGAAGGATAACTTATTTCAGCATTGAAATATCTAAATGCGATAATAAAAAAATGGAGAATTTAAGATTAAA
Source organism: Sequoia sempervirens (assembly GCA_007258455.2). Lineage (NCBI taxonomy): Eukaryota > Viridiplantae > Streptophyta > Pinopsida > Cupressales > Cupressaceae > Sequoia > Sequoia sempervirens. The sequence continues at coordinate 81,845,832 of VDFB02058242.1, read as the reverse complement.
CTCAAAGAATCAAAAGAGACAATCATCAATTTGAAAGTTCAAGTTGAAGAAGGTAAAAGAGTTGTGGAATGTTTGAACAATAAGCCGAATGACAAAGAAGTTGAATGCTCCAAGCTTGAAGAAGAAATTGTCTCCCTGAGGAAAGAATTAGAGAAAGCAAAGGATAAAATATACAAAGGCCTAAAACTCAAAAAAAGCACCAACATTCTTGATGAGATAATTAGTTGTCAAATATCTCTAAAGAATAAGGGTGGTCTTGGATTTGAAAAAGGTGAAAACTCAAAGATTGATATCCCTAAAATGAAGAAGGAAAAGGACTGTGTTAAAGACTCTAAGAAGATTAAATATGAGAAGTAGAAATTGGATGATAACTTCAAAAAATGTCAACAATCATAGGAAAGGTTTCAAGAAATATCCTCCTAAATAGGCTACTACTTCTAGGTTCTCTCAATCCTTTCATGGTTACTATTATTCTTTAATAATTTTGGTCATAAGGCTAGGAATTGTAGAAATAAGGAAAGAATAAATGATTATATGAGGAATAACTCTTTTATGCATCCAAAACACAATGTTGTGGTCTCCCATTCCTTTTATGCCTACTGCTTTGCATGCACTAAGTTTGTTCATAGCATTGTTGATTGTACAACTAAAGTAAGGAGAAATGGTTTGGCCCTTGAATATAATGTTGTTTTCTATAAATACAATAACTTTTGGTACAAAGCAAGATTTAGTAAAATTAGTTCTATGAAACCACATGTTCAACAAAAGAAGATAGAGGAAAAGAAGGAAGCTACAAAAGTTTAGAGAAAGAAACAAGGTCAAGACAACCAAATAAAGGATGACACGATGCTTGTGCATTATGCACAATATCTCATGATTGATTGAGATAGAGCATTGGCTCAAGGGGGCTATCGTCTACAAAGTATCTCATCCCCTTGGAAAGAATAAGATGCTAATCATTATGGCATCCAAATTTATGTGTAATAGATTGTATGAAGAATTTGATTGATGAGTAAGATGGAATCTATAGATCAAATATTTGAAGAAAAATATTATTTACAGAGGATTGTGGAATGAATTTGCATCTCTATGAAGGAATAGTGCTCTCTGGAAATCATTCACCTAACCAAGACAAGGTGCATTAATTGTGGAAAGTTAGGGAAAATACAAGTTACTTATTCTTCATTTGCACTCCCTAAGCTCATTTGAAACCAATGAATTTGTATTCAAAGTTAAGAAGAGAAGGCATTCAAAGGTTCTTGTAAATTCAAGTGAAATTGCATTAAAGGTGAAACCCTAGTGATTGAACACAAAGGTATTTTTCAAGAGTTTCTCATAAACCATAGTTTTGAAGTTTAATGGAAATTTCAATAGATACTCTACAATTGGTTGATGTCACTGAGAAACCAAGGCCAAAGTATCCATTCAAAGAAATGAAGATGGAAAAACATGGTGCTTTCTCCAAAGTACCTACCGATGTGGTACATATAGAGGATGTGAGGATCTACATTCATACCCCCATAAATGAAATTTTAAGAGTTGTGGAAAACCCTACTAGATGATGTTTTCAAATACAAACTAGAGTTCAGAAATATACCAACAAAAGGGTTAGATGTATGCATGGATTTCCCAAATTTTTGCAACAATCTTAAATGGGTAAGAATCATTCTAAGTTGAATCCATGATGATTTTTTTCTTGGATAAACCCTATAGGATCACTAAGGATGCAATTAGGGTTATTACTAGGTTGTGCTCTATAGGACCAACTCTGGTAATGAAATCAATTAAGAATGAGAGGGTTCCAAAATTAGCTAGTGTGAAGTTTGATAAGAGAACCCTGAGCATCAATGAAATAATATATCCAATGGTCAAGTATGCCTCCATGGGAATTGCATATAAATTATGCTACACCAATAGAGAAGGCTCGACAATTGGTACCGCAATCCACTCTGCATACCAAATAGTTAAATAAGGAAAGGATTTTGATTTGTGTGAGTTTTTGAGGGAAAAATTGATTGATAATCTCAAAAGAACCAAGGAGACTGGATACAACTTTAGGTTCAGATCCCTAATCATCTTTCTAACATTCTATTTCCTTATTGAATTACCTAGATTCAAAGGCAAGGTCTAGAAACAACACATTCCTATTGTCACTCAAATCAAAAACCACATGAGATATTTTCATGATAGACAAGCTTGCAATACAATGTATTGGGGTTTCTTTAATAATTTTCAAGTATAAATACATGATAGGGAAAGAATTCCCTTTGAGATGGTGAGAAAATATAAATATGAAATCTTTGTTTCGTTGACAAAGATTATTGCTACATTGAATTTGTGAAACCAAGAACCTCTTGGATTCTAAAATTACCTTATGAGGTCTTGTTGAACACTTGAAATACTAAGAGGGGGTGAATCGGTATTCACTAAAATTCATTAACTTCATCAACTTAAACATGCATTCAAAGCATCTCATCAAACTTTCAAAAATGGAAAGGAACAATTAAAGCATGCATCACATCAATAAACACAAGAAAACTAGATTTATGTGGAAAACCCTTGAAAGGGAAAAACAACGATGAGGATTACCTCACAATATATTATAACCATTTACAATGAATTTATAGAATGGTGGACTCATTGTCCAAGGACTCACTGTCCAAAAAGAATGGCTCACTACCTAGAATAGAAAGAGATAGAAGAAATGGTGGCTCACTGCCAAGGATGAACTACTTATAATGCATTTGTAACATGTTGAAGGTATGATTCCAGTTAAGCTTAGAAAACTGACTTTACACACTTCATACTTCACCACTATCACCATTCACATTTCACACTACATTAGATATTGCACACACTCTTAATTACATACAATACTCTTCATCACACAATGAATTAACCTTGTATATATACCACAACTAGCCAAAACATCAATTAGGTTGGCTTAATTAAATAAAATTAGCAACACAATAACCTGTCAGCACAAAACTCCAACACACATGTTATGCAAAGGGAAGAAAAATGTGTACCACACTAAAATAGGTTGACATGACCTATAATCACTCCCATGATTCCACTCTATACACAATTCAACTCTACACGACCCCAAAACCTTTAGGTTGGCACCACTGGTGAAGCAACAACTAAATGAACCAACTGTTCATTCACAACTCAGTATGCAGACCACCAAATCACTTGCAACTTGGAGTACACACACATATAACACCTTCCAACATTTCCTCAAAATTGCATAGCATAATATTCATATGTGGTGGAATGTGGAGCATTCCAATATGCACTTTGCACCTATAACACTACCATTACTAAGCTTGATACACTATCAACAATATCTTCAATTGCGGAAGACATCAAGCCTAGAATATTTGGATTTAGACATGTCCAACACATACCATGAACACCTCAAAACCACATGACAATATTTTTCGTAGTGGAGCAATGCAAACCACAAAATTGTTCATCTGGTCACTGAATATGCACACTGGGACTTAGTCAATTCTTCAAAACACTTGGTCTTATCTGGACCAATACTTTTTCATTTCTATAATGGGTTTCCATCAATGACAACACCATACACCATCATGCTCATATTTCTATCAATCTCCCCCTTTTTCATTGATAGCAACACACTATTCCAAAACTACTCCCCTTTGAAATCAAGGGAAAAGGGTACCAAAAAGATACTTCTCTTCTATACTTAACACACTACTCCAAAAATCTCCCCCTTAGTAAAAAATTTACATCAACGTGGCTCCCCCTAATAATTTTATGCATCAAAAATGATAAAATTTATACCACATCACCATCAACTACTTCCACTTATCTACATTGAAATCATAAAATTACATATACAAGGAAAAAATGTACAACTTAACTAGCAGAGGGTAAAATACCTTAATAAGACACCTTCAGTTTTATAAGGTGTTCCTCCCAATCCTTCTTTTCAATCTCCCAATCTTCTTAGCAAAGGAAAGCATATGGAACTGATTAAATTCAAACTAGATATGGAGAACTAGGCATTGGATTATTTTGCACAATCTTCTAGTCAACATCGGCTAATACTTCAACTAAAGGGGTAAGCCTTGCACTTACCATATCTCTGAGCTAACCATACTACATTATTACTTTCTCCTTTTGTTCTTGTAGTAGAAAGAATTGACCATGTATATTTTCAATGATAGCCCTTGTAGCTCCATATGTATCATTCACTAGATCATATACACTTGAGGCCTAAGAAATTTGAGACTCAATTGAGTCCATCTGATCTTTGATGCTCCTTGTAGAAACTGGCCACTTTAAGCAAAACTGAAATAATTGTTTGGCTTCATCCAAACACTTTTGAACTTCCTTTTAGTTTCCTTGCAACTTACCATGTCTAGTACCACATTTATCAGAAACTTTTTCTAACCTCTTATCATTGACCTTCTTTTCCATTTCCTTCTCAATCTTTTCTTCCAAACTAGCAAAATAATCCTTAAAAGAATCAAGCAATAATTTCAATTTATGCACATCGGATAAGGAATTATCAACAGTTATTCTGAGAATTCCTTTTTGCAACACCTTCACTGCTTCATCTACCAACTCTACCACTCTTCTGGTGAGTTTGCAGAATTTCCTTCCTAGCAGAGGTATGGAGTATATCACCATGTTGTAGTTTGTACAAAGGGGAAATCTTATCCAGGATAACCTTACCTTGTTGCATGGTAATCTACAAAAGTTGTGCAGACACCAATAGTTCAAACTATAACTACATGTCCAATAGATATTCCAGTCAATCTCTAGAGGATTTGGAGGATTCACCACCAATTTTTGCACTTTATTCTTCCTTTTTCTCACTCTTCTCCTTTTCTCCACCTTCAAAATATTCTTCAGTGTTCTTCTCTACTTTTGAAGGAGGTGAAGTTGTTGCACAGGTGGTTGTTGTTGCACCAAAAGATCAACCTATTAATTTTTAATACAACTTCTATAGTTAATGAATCCATGGGAGGTGATTAAGCCATGTCACAAACCTAAGCGTTATTCTACACAACACAAAGAGACCAAGGGAACACACCTTGCAAAAATTCCCCCTAGCACAAGCGAGGGGTTTGAACCCATGACCCAAGCTCTAATACCAATTATTGCACAAATGATTGTCACTGCACCAAAAGATTGACCTATTAATGCCCAATACAACCACTAGAGTTAATGAATCCACGGGAGGCAATTAAGTTGTGTCACGAACTTGAGCATTGCATTACACAACATAAGGAAACCAAGGGAACACACTATACAATAGAAGTGTATTTTTTTGTGCCTCAATATTCTCTAAGACACCTTGCATGGCTTCTTTATTCTACTTAGCATTTGTCTCCTTATTTGGAGGGGGAATTTTTTTTTCATTTTGAGCTTAATTTTCTCTAGGGTATCTTGCTTATCTTCTTCCCTCTCTTCATCAACAATATTCTCCACAACTAGAGGGATGTTATCAGTCAGCATGTCTTCCTATACATGCTCATTCTCATGTCGTTATACAATAGGCTCATTGCTTTCCAAAAGGGGATTTTTATCCTATATTTGATCTTCATTTTTCAGAGAGGCTCCCAAATCTTTAGTAAGCTCTTCAACCTTTTACAGTGTCTCATTCCTCAGTCTCTCAATGTCTTCCTTATCCCTGCTCATAAGAGTGCTAACTCATTATTTTTTCTTGAATTTCTTGCTATACAACTTAGAAAAAAAGTTTATCCTTACAAGATAGTGAGGAGCCAATCTTCTCCAAGGAAAATGTCTTCATCTTTTCATCCTTTGCAATAGCCTCTTGTCTTCTTGTAGTCAACAAACCTTTCGTATCATCTAGCAATTGATCTTTTGTCTCACTTAAGCTAGTATCGAATGTCACCATGTATTTCACTATAGCCTCTTCAATGGTAGCCTTGTCATCAATATTTGCATCTAGAAACATTTCAGCACTTTCCTTCAACATACCAAACTCTGCAATACCACTGAACAAAGCATCTAACTTCATGGGAATATACTTTTGGACTAGAGAGGTCTTCTCAAATTTCATAGCACTCTTTTCTCTTCATTGAATAACAAAATCTTTATTTTCCTTTTCTACTTCCTCTTCACTTTTTTCATCCAATATATTGAATTTATTTCTCTTTGTACCGATCTCTTCTTGAGAGACTTGAGACTTCCTTTTCTATACCAACTGATGTCCTTCTTCTTCTTCACAACTAATATTATTTTCTTTGATTTCTTTTTCTTTCCTTCTCCTCTTGGGATACTTTTGTTACATAGAGGTATTGTATGTACCTTTCTTCTTCAAATCACCTATTGGCTTTGTTCCAGTGGGAGGATTTTTGGAAGGATTTTTAATAGTAGGTGGTAAGGGAACTAAGGTCCTACCTAACCTTCTTGAATTTTTTGAAGTGGTATGTGGAGGAGCAGATATACCTTTGGATTTCTCCACAGGACCCTCGGGGTCACCAAACTCTCTCTCCAAATTAGCCTTCATCTTCTCAACCTTTTCTACAATATCTTTATTTTTCTTTTCAAGGTTTACTTGACTCTTTTTCTCTCCATAGGTACCAAACCTATCCACTTTTGGATCTCCAGGCTTACTTAACACAATATTTTCAAGACCAGTGCATACAAACTCATCTACCTCATAAGTTAGTTCTAGAACCCAAACAATTTTGGGTTCAATTGCTTCCATAAAGTAGTGGTCTCTACTCACCATGAAAGTTATGTCATTCTTATATTTATCAACAACACCTTCCAAAACCATGTACCTCTCTTGCATCTTGTCTTCATTTTTTTTGAAGAATCCCCACAAGGCTGATTTTCGGGACTCAAAATATGGAAACCTTCTTAGGTGATCTCTTATTTATACAACAACAGGAATACTATTATCTCATATAACATTCTTCATTCCAAGAAACTCTTGAAGAAAGTAAAATAATAAGTAGATAATTAGGGTACCATACCAGAAGGGGTACCTTGATTCTTTCATCTTCTGCAGATTCTCCATCAATTGTAGTATCAAGAGCTCACACAAATCTATATCTTCATGTTCCTTCACCATCTAGTGCGTCGTATGTATTACGGCGGTAGATACAGAATTTTCTCTATTTATATAGAAGATCTTATATCCAATCATCATCGAAGCATAATTCACCACTAAATCATCAATATCATTCACTATTAAGGCACGCTTATCAATCTTCACTCTGGTAAGCTTCCTTACTACCTCACTCTTCACGACTTTCAATATCAGAACTGGTCCAGTGGAGCACAAACTAGTTACAACCCTAATTGCATCTTTGTTTATTATGTGTGGCAAGTCCAACCACATGAATTTTTCATGAATTTTGTTAAGCACATACTTAACCCACTCATCCTCATGACAAAAATTGGGAAAATTATTCCATACATCCAATTTATTCTTTGTTAGACTCTCATACTTTTGTTTTAGCTCAAAGTCATCTCTAATCAACACCTTCTCCCAATATTCTACCATCTTCAAATGATCATACTCTTCCATCTTCGTATGAATGTATATCCACACATCCTTTGTGTGCATTACACTACTCAAAACCCTAGAGAATGCACCTTCATGGTCTATCTCCATAGATTTATACGGGTGCTTCTTGAATTTAGGTCTTGGTTGCTCAAGCACATCAATTAATTGAGGAGTATACATTTTGAATCTTCACAAAGATATGGTTTGTAAGAAACTGATAAATACCTTTGGAATTTGTTAGTAGGGTTTTAAACAACACTTCAGAATCACTTTAATACTTTTTTTTTGCTCTCCACTTCAAAATTCTCAATCACAAATGAATTTAACAAAATAAAAATGAAGTATAAACCCTTTTCCAGTGACCTAATATACGTTAATTACAGCGGTGAAAAGTTAGGTCAAAAATTTGGCAAACACTTATTGTATTATCACATGCACCTTCAATCACTGCAAATTTTTGCAACAAGATATTTCACATCAGAGATACCACTAACAGATCAAGCACAACAACTAACCAGTATGTTGAAGATATCAACATCACATCCTTAGCAAGGGCTTTGAATGTTTTCTATTAAAAACTCCCCCTAAGCCAATGCTCTTTATCTATTTTTTGAAGGAAACATCTGCACTAGCATTTGGCACAGATTCACTCTTCACCTCATTCTCTTCCTTTTTCTTCCATATATTTTTCATCTCCTTCTTCATCTCAACCAAGTTAATCTTCTTTTGTGAACCAGAGGGTTTCACATTCTTGTTTATACAAAACTTAGCCATGTGTCCTGGTTTATTGCATTTATGACATATGACACCTTTTTGCTAAACAAACTTACTTCTTGCCATTTTATATCTGCATTCAAAATCCTTATTCCCAAATTCATTACATGTATAACAGTAACCATTGAATGATTAGAACATCATACCATCATTGTAACCATTCATCATCTGACTTTTATAGTCACTAGCTTTATGACCAAATCTATTTCACGTAAGAACTGATCGAAAAAATGATTGAACATTTTGATTCATTCTGCTTCTACACTCTATTGTTCTATGTCCAAATGTATTGCAAGAATAACATTAACCATTAAAATATGAATACATTTGTGTAGTCGATTGTTTGATAGGAGACCTTTTGAAATCTTTCTTTTGGTTTCAGACGTATCTAATATTGCTCTTTTTATCTCTAGTATTCCTTTGTTCAACAATCTTCTAGCATTTTTTGAGGTCTAATTTTCCTTTGAACTTTCTCCTCTTTCAAATCCTAAACCTTCTTTTTCCTTAGAAGTTTTTTGACTAGCAATCATTCCATCAAGCAAGGTGGAGCTCTTCTTCAATTTTTTTCTTGAATCTTTGCTTTCTCCAGTTGTATCCTCAAAGTCACAATCTCTTGTTCAAGCTTTGAATATTCTGCAAACTTGTCTTTCAATTTGGAATTTAGGTAGTCTTCAACTCTTTTTCCTTCTTCAACTTACACTTTCAGACTACTTATTGTCTCATTTGATTTTTTGAGATGCTCATTTATTTTCTTGAGTATTTATTTAAATTTCTCGAGTTGCTCCCTCAACTTCTTGATACACTCATCTACATCCTTAATATTTTCTTTCATGTCTCTATTCTCGCATTCTAATTTTTCCATATCATCAAGGGTTGATTTGAACTCTCCTACCAAATCAACTTCACAATATTCTTCATTAAACCCTCCAGGGATGATCTCTTCCGAAGGGATAGGATACCTCCTAGTTTCCATGTGTTCAACCTCCAAGTTCTACCTCACTGATTAATCCAATTGAAGGAACCAAGCTTTGATACCAATTTTTGAACACTTTAAATACTCAGAGGGGGGGTCAATCAGTATTCACTAAAATTCATTAACTTCATCAACCTAAACATGCATTCAAAGCATCTCATCAAAATTACAAAAAATGGAAAGTAAAAATTAAATAATGCATCACATCAATAAACACAAGAACTCCATATTTACATGGAAACCTCTTGAAAAGGAAAACCACAGTGAGGATTAGCTCACAATATATTATAATTGGTTACAATGGATTTACAGAATGGTGGACTTTGTGTCCCAAAAGAATGGCTCACTTCCAAAGGCTCACTTCACAAAATAGAAAGAGATAGAAGAAAGGGTGGCTCACTACCTAGGATGAATTTCTAATAATGCATTTGCAACATATCGAAGGCACAGTTCCAATAAAGCTCCAAAAACTGACTATACACACTTCATACTTCACCACTATCACCTTTCACACTTTACACTACATCAGATCTCGTACACACTCTTAATTACATCCAATAATATTCATCACACAATGAATTAACCTTGTATATATATGGAAACCAACCAAAACATCAATTAGGTTGGCCTAATTAGATAAAATGTGCAACACAATAACCTGTTGACATAAAACTCCAACACGCATGCTATGTGGAGGGAAAAAAATGTGTACCACAAAAAAAAAAGGTTGGCATGACCTATAATCACTCCCATGATTCTGATCTATACATAATTGAACTCCACACACCTAAAACCTTTAGGTTGACACCATTGGTGAAGCAACAACTGAATGAACCAATTGTTCATTCACAACTTGGTACGCGGACCACCAAATCACTTTCCACTTGGAGTACACACACATCTAACACCTTCCAACACTTCCTCAAAACTGCACAGTATAATATCCATCCTCATTGGAATGTAGAGCATTCCAATATGCACTTTGCACCTGTAACACTGTCATTACTAAGCTTGATACACTATCAAAAATATCTTCAACTGTAAAAGACATCAAGCCCAAAAGATTTGGATTTAGAAATTTCCAACATATACCATAAACACCTCAAAACTGCATGACAAGATTTTTCATAACGAAGCAATGTGGACCACAAAATTGTTCCTTTTATCACTAAATATGCACACTGGGACTTAGTCAATTCTTCAAAAAACTTGATCTTCTCTAGACCTATACTTTTGTATTTTTTCAATGGGTTGACATCAATGACAACACCATACACCATCCATACACCACCATGCTCATGTTTCCAACAAGTATCACCTACTAAATTTAAGGCCTATGTTGAAAATATATTGAAATTTTCTAAGGATCCTTTTGCAGAGAGATTTAGCATCTACAGAGAGATAATGAATAAAATAAACTAGAAAAAGGTGGATGATTTTAGTGAGAAGAGAATAGATAAATTGTTTTATAATTGGGCATTCCATGGTCAACTAAGAAGGAACCTCAATCCTCTTCCCAAGCTCCGTAAAACATTTCTTTAGGCCCTAAGGAAACTATTCTAGAGAAATTGCTAGAAAGGTCTTATAGATCATCTTCTCCAGCTACAACTCCTTTGCATCCCTCTAGATCCACACAAACAACTTCTACTGGGAAAATATCTGCATATAAAAACTTGGCACAGATGAAAGCTTTAGAGAAAAATCATGCAAGGCCCAAACAACATGCCAAGAGGAATAAGAATCAAACAAAATATATTGAATAGCAAGGAGAAGGAGAGGAAGGTAGCTCTAAAATGAAGAAGAAAGAGAAGAAGACTAAACAAAATTCTCTAGTGGCACCTCCTCATGAGCCTCTTCAATTAGAGGCAATCTTCAATGGAATTGTAAGTCATGGCCTACCACAAGAAATAGTTGAACTGTATACAGAAGTTCCTCTTGTGGATCAAAAACCATTGAGAAGGCAATAGTCATGAGTATGATCAAATACAATGTGCATCTTAGTGACATCCTTGAAAAGGATTTGGAGATTCTAGCTCAGGTCTTGAGGTAGAAAAGAGAAAAATCCATTGAAGTGGATGAAGAGTTGAGGAAGAAATCTCTTAACGAAGTTACATCCTTTGTCTCCCAGGAAAAAAAAAAGATTAAATTTCTTATAAGAAAGCTCAAGAGTTAAGGAAAAACCAAGCTCAAGAGTTAAGGACAAACCAAGCTCAATATTTAAGGACAAAACAAAGAGTGGATATCCTTATCAGCATGGAAAAGGAAGATAGAGACAAAGTACAAAAAGAGACTGGTGAGGTTATCAATAAAATTCTTGAGGAACTGAGAGATGTTGAGAATGTGGAACAACCACATATGTCTCCTTAGCACAACATTAAACAAAAATGTTCACAAGAGGAGCAAGAAGAGCAAGTTACACATGATTTAGAGCATGCTTCTCCTAATCATGATAGACCTCCTTCAAATAATACTAATCAACAAAATCAACAAATAAAGAAAGATACACCTATTTTTGGAAAAATTTCACAAGAAAATACAAGGGCATCCTCATTAGTTTCCCTTATTGACTCCATCAAAGAGTTCTTGGCTCAATAGAAATATATTCAACCTATAATTGGTTTGAAGTTGCTATAATTACCAATGTTTGATGGACAAGTCAACATGTCTGGTATCTCACCTCTGCAAAAGTTACAACTTGGTTACATCTTTCACTCCTCCACAAGGGAAGAGATCTTGCAGCAACAGGTGGAAAGTTCAAAGACATTGCTAGAGGTAATCAAAATTTTAGAAAAAAAATGCCAAATGCTAAAAGGGATTCCTCTCTACCACCCACTCAACAAATAAAGAAATTAATGGATTATTTCAAAAAACATTCTTCCTATCTTGAGAAGCAAGCTGAGGTGAAGATCGCCAATAGAAAATTGACTGAAGCTTCCAAAAAGTGTGCAAAGGCACATAACAAACTACAAGAAAGCATAAAGGATATTCAAAAATGTATGGAGGAAGCAAAGGTATTATACCTTTTCTGTTTATAATGGTCGGTAGCAACAAAGAACCTCAAGGATCAAGTAAATGCTATGGAAGTGCAAATCACAAATGCGGCATCCACCTATGATTCGGTGCAGGATAATGATGGTGCCATAAGGGAAAAAGTGGAGAAAGTGCACTCCAAGATACAACAAGTTCAAGATCAAAGAGAGCAGATTAAAGGTCAAATAAAACAATTGAGGGAGGCAATGAGCTTAAGGTTTGACACACTAACTATGCTTCTAGCAGAAGCAAATGGTATTGCATAGAAGAATCATGTACCATATTCTTTGGAATAAGAAAAAGACATTCATGTGCAGCTAGTAAGTCAAGTTTAGATTCTAACCTCTACAAAGAAATAATGAGATAGCTCCTTGACTCAGTTGAAGTCAATTTACAAGAACATTCTTCCATCAAGTTAGAGTTGAGTAAGTCTTGATGCAAGACACATGTTTGTGACAAATATTTGATGTTGTGTAAATATGTGGAACTCTATGTATATATCATCTATGTATACAAAAGAACTTCTTGGTATGTCCAAGGCTACTTTTGAGGGGGGGTGAACTATTAAATATTGTACAGATAGGGGGAGCCCATATGTTTTTCAATCACAAAGGAAGACCAGCTGCCCTTTTCCCTTGATGTCAAAGGGGGAGAGAAAATGGAATATCTGGTAAGTGTTGCCATCAATGAAAAAGAGGGATATTGTTGAAAAATGTGTTGTCAATGTGTTTTCATTGATGTCAACCTATGTTGCTACTACATGCACTTGTATATTGAATATGTTAAAGGGCTAAAATATTGTCATTGGTACACAGTTGTACCTTATCTTTTGAAGTGCATGGTTGGATGTCAAAAAAAATTGGTTCATAAGTCTTCAAATTATCAAAGACGCAAGACTTGCACCATAAGACCTATGTCAAATGCTCCACATTTCTCTACAGATGAAGATATGGTCTTATGGTTTGAAGGATAACTCAACACAGTTGTCAGGTTGCATGTTCCAGGTTTTAATGCATAATTTTTATCGTAGATCTTTTCAATGTTAATAGATTAAGTACAAGTTAAGTTCCTATGAATGATTGCATAAGGAAGAACTAAATGTCTCTACACTTCATCACACCATCTTGTTTTTCCTTGCGGTTTTAGATTTATATTCATGAATATTGTGTGTTTTCTAAGTTCAAGTTTCATATAGTTTGGTGCGACACAAGTGTTTTTGTAGATGACAATGTGTTGTCTATGTTTTATTAACTTGGTAGGTTGGTTTGTTAGTGTTCAAACGACTTATGTCAACAAGTAACTACTCAAATTTTTGTAGAGAGGTTATGATAAGCATGGTTGAGTCTCATTGTGTCCTCTAAATGATCCACAAGATGGTATGTGATACTCTCTTGTACAACAATGTACTTGGAATCAATATTTTGGGTATGAAGTGTTTATGTCAATGCAAAATGATCTAAAATAATAAAAGGACTGCAAAAAAGTGTTTTACAAGCCATATCATTATGTTGGAGTGATCTGCTCAATGTTACTTGGTCTCTTTGGTACTGCCTTTGATCTGGAGTTGATGCATGAATTTTTACATGCTTGTATGGCTAACTTGACATGTTGTGTTTCTTTCACCAAGTGTTTGGATGTTTGCGCCAGTTTTGAAGATGTGTTCTATGGAAAATAGGTCCTAAATATCTTTTATTTTGAATCACATGTGATTTCCTTCTATTGCAGATGATTTTAAATCTGACTTGTTGTCACCGATACATATCTCATGTTATATAATTGTAGCTGACAAGGAGAAAAATTTTGAAGCTTGTGGAGGATACAAATAGAAGATCAAATCTATTGAGAAGGCATGTGTGAATGTGTAGCAAATATTTTGAGGAGACTATGTGTGAATAAGAATCCAAAGAATCTCTCTTGATAATGAAATGTGGTAAAGATCAATTCTGAGAGTTTAGCAATGAGTGTATGTGAAACTACAAAGAAGAATGTGTGAATGTAAATGAGAATGTGTGTTCAAGGTAGTGAGCCATAGGAAACAAAGCTTGTTGAAGAAAAATTATGTGTGAGTATACCAAAAGCAGTGACCTGGAGGTAACATAAGTATTGTGTTGCATTAGCATTGATTTGTCATTGATGTCAAAGGTTGTTCATGAAGGTGCTTCAAGTTGTCAAGAAAAGTTTGATAATTTTCTTACATTGGTTTTGATTGATGAGTAATCAAGGCATAACATTAGAGCTTCAAAGGCTCAAAGAGCATCAAGAGCATCAAAGCTTCAAAGACCCAAAAACATCTAAGGCACTTGTCATGTGCTAGTAGACAAAACCCTAAGTGTCTTAAAGCTTCAAGAGTTTAAATCTTTCAATATGGACTTGCATATTATTCATCTAAGTTTGCATCAAAGCATGAGCATTAAGCATTACAGGTACTTGTCTAAATCATATGTCCATATTCTCATTTATGTTGATCAATGATTTATTCATGTATTACATGGTGTTATTGCAAAAGGTTGGTGCATTCCTTGTTACAAGGTTTTGATATTGTGATGTCATCTCATGCTTGCTTATTCATGGTTATATGACAACATTATGCATGGTGTCAAAGTACTAAATGCACAATTAGTTGATTCATCTCAAGGATTGATGATCATCATGAATTTGCAATGGACTTGTTGATATTTGATGTTATATTTATGCAATTGTTGATGCTAAAGAGAAGTCATTGGATATGAGAAAAGTTTGTCATTAAAATTTTCCTAAAACCCTAAGATCTAGGGTTTAAGTTTTTTTTAAGACATTTTAAGAGAAATTCATTCATTGATATGTTTTCTCAATGACCTGTTACTACTGGTTCAAGTTTGCTTAAAGTAAATTTTTTAAGGGCTTAAAGTCATGACACAATCGGCCCCTTCTTTTTATTTTACCGGCCTGACAAGTTAATATTCTATATCAACTATATATGGAAATATCAACAAATATCATTAAATTGAGAGATTGGCGGGAGGTGAACATCAAAGGTTGTAATTAAAACCTGCTAACAACTATTTCTTGTAGTTTGAATTTGACAGGTGGCAGAACATCTTAATGGCTTTTATAGTTTTGTTTCTATTCTGAATGTGAATAGTCATTGGTGGTTGCTTGGTTGGTGCCAATTATGAAGAGTATGTATGGTGGGTGTGTATGTCGATGTTTTTTGAGTAGAAAGAAATTTTTTGGAGTTTTATGCATGGAATGTATTGCAGTTTCAATGTATTGAATGCAAGGAGAATAGACAGTGAGTAAATGTAGATTGCATAGTGGATATGAAGACAAAAGTATTCATGATTGATTGATGAAGTAAGAATTTGAAGGAGGCTTTGATGAGAATTCATTTTTGACAATATAACTGAGAATGATGTTTGAGTTTTTGTGAAGAAGATTGATGACTACATAATAGTGTATTAAATATTGCATGTTCATGATTGATTAAAGCACTTTTGTGTGTGATGTGCCTTGATTTTGAAATGTATTGAACCTGGTACTCAAGGTGGTAGGTCTTTTATTGATAAAATATTGTGATTGCAGAAGATATGAGTGGATTGTTCAAAATAGTTACTTCAGGTTGTTGTATATGTTGTGACAGTTCATGAGGTGTTGAGTACACTGTGACAGTTCATGAGGTATTGAGTATGCTGTGACATATTTGAGTATGGTTTTGACAGAGACAATATCTTGCTTTCTTCAAATTCAAAATTATGCTAGTTTTGTCAGAATTTGGAGGCATGATGATTGAATGTAAGATGGTAGCATGTAAGAGTGGTGCTAAAAGGTCTTTATAAACTTTGTTAAATTTTTGTTTGAACATTGGTTTGAAGTGAAATAGAGAAACCCTCTGTCATATAATTTTTCTTGTATTCAAAGTTTGGAGTTGGTGTTGTTAAAAAGGTGCAGGACAACTGAGAGGGGAGGTGAATCAGTTGTCACACAAATTCAAATTTAAAAACTTCAACACCTATCAATTCCACAACCACACTAATCTGTTACTAAGTATGAACATGAAATACAAATAACAGAAAGTAAATCAACACATTAAACACCAAATTTTTACATGGAAAACCCAATGAGGGAAAAATCACAGTGAGGATTAACTCACAATATAAAGTAGTTTCAAATTGAATATATAAGGCTCACTTCCAAGGGCTCACTGCCCTAAATAGGACTCATTGTCTGGGTACAAAATCTCACTGCTTACAAGGGAGGCTCACTGCCTACAAAAGATTCACAAAACAAAATTGGGCTTCACAGCCAAAATGAACTGAAAATGGTGCACCTAACAAGTGTTGATGCAGTTCAGTGATGCTCAATAGACTGACTTGACACACTTCATCATTTTTTCTCTTCTTCACTTTCGCATTCACTACTGCCTCATTGATCACACACACTTTGTTCATATCTTTCAAAAACTTGTTCATCACATATATATACTCGATCTATCTACAAGCATCAATTAGGTTGGCCTAATTAGATGCATCTCCTTGTATATTAAAAATACTAACCTGTCGGCTTCAAGTATTCACCAAAATATTCCCAAAAATCAATCCACACACTCAATACGCTACATCTTGCCGGCATAGACCTAAGATAGGTCGCACATATATCCACATAACAAAACTAATTCACCATATTACCACTAATCCAAGAAGTCGGTCGTAGATAGACTTTATTACAAAAAGTAATCAATAGAATAATGCCAATACACCATACGAGCACTGAAGCACGTGAAATTTTGAACAACCATGCCTTCAGCAACCATAAACCATTTCCCAAAACTGCAGGAAGTAACTACCAACTACAGAGGATAGTAGACTAGAATACTGGAGAGTGCAGCTTGAATACCAATTCAAATATGGGACCAAAATACTTGATTAGGCATTGACTTAGACTTGTAACCACAACATGGTGACATCAATGACAACACAAAACTATATAGATAATCATTCTTGTTCGTTCTTCCAACAATCTCCCCCTTTTTCATTGATGGCAACATGTGCCAAAATTTTCAAAAACTTTCCTCCAATCTCTCCCAACTTTCCAAATATCTCCCCCTTTGACATCAATGGTAAAGGGCAGCCAAAAAGATGTAAACATGGTGACATCAAAATTGCAAAAAGATTCCAATTCTTCCAAAAACTTCTGGCCATCCAAAACATTCAACAACAATTCATTTTTTCTTTATTTTATTCAAATTCCTTTTTCTCTTTCTTTTCTTCTTGCCAAAACAATAGAAATTAAACTTTCAAAATTAAGTAAAAATTACACTCTTCACCTCAAACACATTCTTGTATCTTTCTTTGATAACTGGATGTAACTTCTTCCAGTTGAATGTAGTTGAATCCATTCTTGTGCAAATGCTTTCCAATAGGACCAACAAAGTAAAAGAAGATGACCAATATGTGTATTGTCTTTCACAATCTTCAGTATCAATAAGTATTCTAGAAAGATGGTCTAACCAGACCTCATCAATCTCCTTAAGGAGCTAAAAATTATTTACCACACCATCTCTTCGTCTTTGTACAACAATCAGCTCAGCTTGTAATTCTCCAACTCTTAGCCTTTTTTTCCCTTCTTTGTCTTCAAAGATATCAAAGTTCTTTCCAATGTTGTTCACCTCAGATTCAATTGCTTCAATCCCACTTCTAAAATTATCTACCGCAGCAAGCCACCGGAGACAATATTTGTAAATATCTAATATTTCTTTGATGCATTTCTTCGTTTCCAAGATAAGTTCAGATAATATTTGCTTAGCTTTAGTACATCTTTTTTCAACCAAGGCTTCAAACTTGCGTCCTTCCAGACCTTCAAGCAACATTCTTTCTTCAATAATCTTAACTAGATTCTCTGGTAAGGAGTCAAAGAGATTTGATACATCAATACCTTTTTGAAGTAGATACTCTACTAGAGCATCATCAATTTTGAGTCTATTGATGGGAGAGGTTGCATTCCATAACTCACCAATCTTCTTCATCTTTCCCTTAACCAACATAGATTGAATGTCATCTAGATCAAAAGATTCAGATCCAAGAAAAGATTCATTTTCCTTCTCTTCTGAAAATACAGTGATGTCTTCAGTTATAGCTTTTATTTTCTTTGATTCCATAGGGGAATCACTAATGACAACTTCCAATTTTCTTTTACCGGAGGATGAACCCACCTCAAACTGACTCGGTGCTAACATACCGGAGCATAGAATTGCTCCTAAGGATGTTAAATATGTTTTGCACACACTTACATTATCTTCCAATGCTTCGAGGTATCTGTAGACTTGTTTTGCAATAGGAATACTAGATTCCCACACCACATTTTATTTTCCCAGTAAGGAGCACAAAAAGTGTAAGGAAAGCTAAGGTGCGGAACAAACTCTCCTAACACCAAAACCTTTGGGAAGAATGCAGAGGTGTCTTTAAATTTCACAATTACAGTTCAATTAAAATATTCATGAAACAAATAACAGAAACAAAGAAATGAATATACATAGATGAACACCAAATTTACGTGGGAAAACCCTTACGAGAGAAAAAACCACCACACAAAGAAAAACCCCTTTGTATTACAGTAAAAAAATTACATACAGAGTATGGGCTTCACTCTCTAATGTCAATTTATAGCAACATAATATTCACTGATCAACCTTACACAAAAATTCTCTCAAAAAACATCCATCGAATTCACTTAGAACAATTCGTATTCAAACGAGCAACACTTCATTATCTCACATTGTTACTCATCCTACTATTCATCGAATCATTCATCATCTTCGATTACAGAGTATATCCATGTCGTTCACAATTTGTTGATCTTCCTCACAGGAATGGCCGCAACTATCCAACTACTAGCAAGTCCCATTCTGCTTCTCTGATTGGTCAAAGACAAACCACGTAGGATAGTCATTCGGTCAAGGCATTCAAATTGTGTCGCATGTCGGTGAGACACTAGGCCATGTCTCCCCGATGCCATAATACCGATTACACATCCATCGCTATCGGCAAGACTCACTACTATCGGCAGGAGATCAAAATGAGCTCAAAAGTCACATCGACATCAACACTCCCATCAATGAGACTTACTCTATCGGCAAGATCGGCAAGACCTTTCACCGATATCCTCAGCAAACCCATCGCCCAGACAATTGCTAGTTGCTATGAGTTATAACGAGTCCTCAAGTCATACCGATATGAACATCTGTCGGCAAGACTTAGGCTGTCGCTAAGAGTCACCCCGCAGGTTCCAAGTCACCCCAAGTCCATCCTTCACTAGGAGTCATACCGAAAACAAATCATACCATTGGCGAGACAATCATCCATCGCCAAGAGTCTCCAAGGTCACAACTCTCACGGAAACCACTTGTCGCCCAGAGTCTCCCCGACATCCGATAAGAATAACCTGTCGGCCAGACTAGCCCACTCGGTAAAGGGTTACACCGAACACAACAAGTCACACCGATAACATCCCTTGCCAAGAGTCTCTTTGACTAAACACCATCAGCCAGAGTCACAATGACTATCAACAGGATAGTTCCATCGGCAAGACTTCTCCCGGCGCTAAGACTCATTCTAACTGTCCAAGTTACGCCGAAGGCTCAGGTTATGCCGATCACTGAGAGATTCCAGAAGTCACACCGACAAGCTGATAGATTAAGATCAGAGGCAGATCGGCCAGACATCTCAGTAGTCACAGTGACCATGCTTACTCAAAGGTTTCAGATTGTGAGATTGAGGCACACAATTCCTACAATCTCCCACTTGACGAAGATCACACAAGCACCTCCAGAGCACAATAAAACTACTGAAATTCATGGGCATCGAGGCCCATCGAACTGGCACACCACCTAAACTTGTCTTTGCTCATTGGCTTCGTCAATGCATCTGCAACATTCTTCAGAGTATCCACTTTTTCTAAAGAGACATTTCCATCCTCCACCATATCTCGTACAAAATGATACTGCACATCTATATGTTTCGTCCTGGCATGGAAAGTAGGATTCTTCGCCAAACAAATAGCACTTTGACTCTCACAGTAAATTGTTATTTGCCCTGCATCAAAACCAATGTTAGAACACAAACTTTTTAACCAAATTTCTTCTTTATAGGCGTGTGTTGCTGCCATGTATTCTGCCTCTGTAGTGGACAAAGCGACTACATCCTGTCGCTTACTCATCCAACTCACTACGCCACCATTCATCATAAAAATATATCCATTGGTGGATCTTTTGTTGTCAATGTCCCCTGCCCAATCAGAATCCACATAGCCTCAAATGTTGAGAGTCCTCTGTGATTCAACCAAGTTGCCATGGTAACACAATGCATATTCAGAAGTGCCCTTCAAATATATAAAAACTATTTTCACAGCATCTAAATGTGTTCTTCCAGGATTAGCCATAAACTGACTAAGTACTCCCACTGCTTGGGCAATGTCTAGCCTTGTACAGACCATTGCATACATTATACTACCAACCGTACTAGCATAAGGCACACTAGTCATGTCCTCCGTCTCAGTAGGGGATTTTGGATAGTCTTCAATAGATAGCTTCGTTCCCTGCAAAACTGGAACAACTAGCTACTTGCAGTCATTCATACAAAATCTCTCCAGAACAGTATTAATATACTTACTCTGACTGAGCCAAAGTTTTCTACTTTTCCTATCCCTGGTTATTTCCATTCCCAGAATATACCTTGTTGCACCAAGATCTTTCATTTCAAACTTTGCAGACAACTGAGACTTAAGATCAGAAATCATTAACTTACTATTGCCTATGAACAGCATATCATCAACATAGAGAGCAAAAATAAGAACTTAATCACTTTCAGCTTTGTAATACACACAATGATCAGATTTTGATCTTACAAATCCCAATGACAAAACAAAAGTGTCAAACTTCGGGTACCACATTCTAGAGACTACTTTAATCCATATAGAGATTTTTTTAACTTGCAAACTAGTTTTTCTTTACCTTTCTCCACAAAGTGCTCGGTGGGACATATAAATTTCTTCTTCAAGATCACCATGAAGAAATGTTGTCTTCACATCCATCTGTTCAATCTCTAAGTCATGCTTTGCAAGTGACAAAAGAAATCTGATAGATGTCGACTTAGCTATAGGAGAAAAAATTTCCCCATAATCAATTCCCTCTACAGGAATACATAACCAATCTTGCCTTATACTTTTCCATCCAGACCTATTTTCTTTTTAAATACCCATTTGCAGCCCACAACTTTTTTGCCTTCAGGCAAGGGCACCAAACTCCAAGTATCATTCTTTTTTAATGATGCTATTTCTTCATTCATGGCTTCCAACCAAGAGTTTGAATCAGACATTCTAAATGCCTCTTTCACGGTCCTAAGCTCATCAGTGCTAGAAATTAAAGCATAGGCACAAGTAGAATCTATCAAAGAAAACCCATACCTATCAGGTTGCTTTCTTTCGCGATTTGACCTCCTCACTTGCTAAGGCTGAGGTTGTTCTTCTTCTTCAGAACTTTCAGAACTACTTAAGCTCTCCTCAGTTTCAGGTACATTTTGAATTTTCAATTCCTCTTTATCTTGTGTCAGAGGAATTTCAACTACATCCTTTTTGTTTTCTGATTTTGTCTTTGACTGTAGATCCAAGATAGAAGGCTTCAGCTCTCGAAAGATAACACTTTTGTTGTATAGAACCTTCTCCGTATCAGGATTCCAAAGCTTGTATCCTTTTATGCCAGCACTATAACCAATAAAAATACATTTGATAGCCTTGTTTTCCAATTTAGATCTTTTCTCATACGGCACATGTGCATATGCCTCACAGCCAAAGACATGAATGTGTCTCAGAGAGGGCTTCTTTCCAGACCATGCTTCCAAAGGTGTTTTCTCAACAAGAGCGGAATTCAGAGAACGGTTTATCAAGTAACATGTCGCAACTGCCTCAGCCCATAACTTCTCCTCCAATCCAGCACTGCTAAGCATACTTCGTGCTCTTTCCATCATTTTCCTATTGAACCTTTATGCAACTCCATTTTGTTGTGGAGTGTAGGGTGTAGTTTTATGTCTTTTAATCCCATGATCTTTACAGTACCTCTCAAAATCATCAGAACAAAACTCACCGCCATTGTTAGTCCTTAAACATTTTATTTTTCTTCCAGACTGATTTTCTACAAGGTTCTTAAATTCCTTAAACCAACTGAACACTTCTGATCTACTTTTCAAAAAATAGACAAATGCCCTTCTTGAATAATCATCAATAAAAGATACATAGTACCTTAGCTTAGATAAAGAAGGAACATTCACTGGACCAAAAACATCAGAATTTATATAATCAAGCAAACCAGAAGATTTGTGAGGACTGGAATAAAATGAAACACGGTGTTGTTTACCATAGATACAATGTTCACAAAATTCAAATTCAAGGTTACAATCATCAAGCCCCTCAACCAGGTTTTTATTCTTCAAGGTTTTTAAACCTTTTTCACCAATGTGGCCAAGCCTATGATGCCAGAGCATAGTCTTTTCTGCTGGAAGTTTAACTTCCATAGAGTTTACACTATCAGGAACTTTTACCTTCTTTTCTCTATGAGTAGCTTTTTGTGACTTTACAGAGACACTATTGCATTGCACAGCATGTGCGTCCATCTTATACAAGATATCAATACAAGCACCCCTTGCTAGCACTATAGAGCCTCTAGTCATCTTGCAGCCATTTTCAGAGAATGTGACTTGCACTCCAATACCATTCAGCTTACTAACAGAAAGTAAATTTTGAGCCAGACCTGGTATATGCATTACATCATTGATTCCCTTCACTCTTCCATCAGGGAATTGAATTCTAACTCTTCCATGGCCAACTATTTCCAAAGATGAATCACTTGCCAAATACACCTTTCCACCATCATAATTTTCATACTCCGTGAACCAATCTCTATGAGATGTCATGTGGAAAGATGCTCCAGAATCAATCAACTAGACATCATCTGATGCTTGTGTAGCCAAGGCTGCAATGAAAGCATCTGCATCACTCTAAGAAGAATCATTGTCAGAATAATTCTTCTTCTTTTTCTCCTCTTTGCAATCCTTTTGGACATGACCAAGTTGCCCACAATTCTAGCACTTCACCTTGGACTTCTTGCCAGGAGACTTTGATCTCCCTTCTGATTTTGATTTGGACTTCTTGTCCTTCTTCTTATCTTTTTCTTTTGATCTACCTCTAACAACAAGAGCCTCCTTCCCCATCTCAGAAGATTTCCTTCTCATCTCTTCTGATAACAAAGAAGCAACAACATCTTCCATCTTAAAAGTGGATGTTGTACTCCCAATATCCATCACCAAGTGATCCCAAGAATCTAGCGAAGAACATAATAACAGCATACAACGATCATCTTCATCAATCTTCACACCCACAGATGCTAATTGAGCAATCAGCATGTTGAAAGCGTTCAAATGATCAGCAACAGATCCTCCCTCCTACATTCTCAAAGTGTACAGCTTCTTCCTCGAGAATAATTTATTCACCAAGGACTTGCCCTGATAAATAGTTGTCAGTCTTTTCCACAAGATGCGGTCTTTTCTTCATGAACATTTAGAAGAACAAAGTCTGCTAAATAGAGCCTTATCAGCCCCTTTGATTTTCTATCTGCAAGGTCCCAATCCTCTTGCTTCATGCCTGTAGGCTTCATTCCAGACACAGCAAGCCACAGATCACGATCAACCAATAAATCTTCCATTTTGAGTTTCCACAACTCAAAATTATTGCCATTGAATTTCTCAATTTCAATCTTTCCTGACATACTTGCCATCTTAATCTGTAATTTGAATTACCAGACTTCTACAAGACTCCCACTAAAACAGAAATGACACAAAAAACCCAACCTACCCACAAGGATAACACAACTGGCCAGGCTCTAATACCACTTGTAAGGAAAGCTAAGGTGCAGAACAAACTCTCCTAATGCCAAAACCTCTGGGAAGAATGCAGAGGTGTCTTTAAATTTCATAATTATAGTTCAATTAAGATATTCATAAAAGAAATAACAGAAATAGAGAAATAAACATACACAGATGAACACCAGATTTACGTGGGAAAACCCTTACAGGAGAAAAACCCACCACACCAAGAAAAACCCCTTTGTATTATAGTAAACAAATTACATACAGATTACGGGCTTCACTCTCTGATGTCAATTTACAGTAGCATAATATTCACTGATCAACCTTACACAGAAATGCTCTCAGAAAACATCCATTGAATTCACTCAGAACAATTCGTATTCAAATGAGCAACACTTTGTTATCTCACATTTTTACTCATCCTACTATTCATCGAATCGTTCATCATCTTTGATTACAAAGTATATCCATGTTGTTCATAGTTTGTTGATCTTCCTCACAGGAATGGCCGCAATAGTCCAACTGCTAGCGGTTCCCATTCTGCTTCTCTAATTGGTCGAAGACAAACCACGTAGGATAGTCATTTGGTCAAGGCGTTCAAACTGTGTCGCATGTCAATGAGACACTAGGTCGTGTCTCCCTGATGCCACAATACCGATTACACATCCATCACTATCAGCAAGAGTCACTGCTATCGTCAGGAGATCAAAACAAGTTCAAAAGTCACATCAACATCAACACTCCCATCGGCGAGACTTACTCTATCGGAAAGATCGGCAAGACCTTTCACTGATATCCTCAGCAAACCCATCACCCAAACAATCACTAGTCGCTATGAGTCATAACGAGTCCTCAAGTCATACCGATATGAACATCTATCGCCAAGACTTAGGTTGTCGCTAAGAGTCACCCCGTAGGTTCCAAGTCACCTCGAGTCCATCCTTTGCCAGGATTCATACCGAAAATAGACCATACCATCGGCGAGACAATCATCTGTCGCCAAGAGTCTCCAAGGTCACACCTCTCGCTGAAACCACTTGTCGCCCAGGGTCTTCCCGACATCCGATAAGAATAACCTATCAGCTAGACCAACCCACTCAGCAAAGGGTTACACTGAACATAACAAGTCACACCAATAACATCCCTCACCAAGAGTCTCTCCGACCAAACACCATCGGCCAGAGTCACAACGACTATCAACAGGACAGTTCCATCGGCAAGACTTCTCTCAACGCTAAGACTCATTCTGACTGTCCAAGTTACGCCGAAGGCTCAAGTTATGCCAATCACCGAGAGATTCCAGAAGTCACATCGAGAAGCTGATAGATTAAAATTAGAGGCAGATCAGCTAGACATCTCAGCAGTCACAGCGACCATGCTTACTCATAGGTTTCAACCTGTGAGATTGAGGCACACAATTCCAACAAAAAGTAAAAGACCAAGCACACAAGAAAATATCCAAACCAAAAGGGATAACCCTCAATCACTGACGTTCAGACATTTTCAGATGGATTTTCAAGTAATAGGCTACACAAATCAAACTGCCTATTCTCCTTAACCATCATATGTGCAATGTATACAGTGATAGCCGATGTCGAGCCTTCATGGTTTCTAAAATAGATTTTGTAAGAAACACCATACGCAACATACCTTATAGCTGAATATGTGAGATTTTTTATCAATAGAGTTCGAGGGTCTTTATTAATGCTAGCAAGTTCCTCCATGTAACATCCCACTACGCAACCCCGAAGGGTAAGAGCCAAAAGAGGACAAGATAAAAAAATTGAAAACATAAAGAATAACTTGCACATAAAGTAGTTGCCAATACGATATATCAACAACAAGCAAGGCCAAGAATGGTTGAGTGCACAACCAAGAGGGGAGGACTAATTAACTCTCCAAACAATATCTGAACAAGAGCAAATAGGAGAGCTTTGGAAAATTTTCTCTAGAATTACTCTGCACCGATGCTCTAGAATTATATATGCCAGTGCTCTGGGATTCTCTATTGTAACATCACATAACAACATACAGAAAGCTCTGATGCACCAAAACTTTAGCAACAACAACATAGAGCAACAAACAGAAAGTGGCTATGTGTTAGAACTATAGTAGTAGCAACACAAAGCAACAAACAGAAAGCGGTGATGCATCGGTACTTTAGCAGAATATAGCATGAAGGAAATTCATAGCCAAAGATCTAATTTTTGCATGAAAACTTCTAAAAGAAAAGCCATAATGATCATCATAGTACAAGCGAGTTCAATACCAACACCAAAACCCGTAAGCCAAATATAAAACATCACATTTCTTCTCATTAATTTATATGATTACATCTTCCTTCTCAAGAGAGTACAATATATACATAAATCAAAATACATGAGTACAATGGCATAGCCATGAATAAGATACATCCACTGATATGATAAGTACAAGAGCGATCAACTCCAATTGATGCTCCAATAAACTGTACATCAGTCCCCAATGGCAGTGGCAATGCCTCCCTACCATGTGGACTCAAAAGAGACCACCCCACCGTGCTCGAAGGTAGTCACAAGGCCCAAGTAGAAATAACAAGGCAAGGGGAACATATGGCCAACACTCACATCAGACACAGAGCAAACACAAAATAGAATGCATTAGGCCAATGCCACAACATGAAGATGCTCATACAATAACATGTTGGGTACTACTCATGACTACTAAGGTACGAGGTACTAGAGTGCAGATCGGATGGAGTATCATCATACGCGCCCGAAGGGATGTCACCACATGGAATCAAGTACACCTCTCACATAACCGAGGAGACTCAATCATGCCCATATCAATGCCCTGCAAATGGATAGGCCTTATCATTTAACCAAATGAGGAATCCATAGCAAATATGAAACAATGAAAAAGCCACTAAAATCCATCATTAAAACCATTTAACACACCCAAGCAACATTGTTGTGAAATCATTTAAATAGCTAATCACAAACACTAACAAGTAGATCAAACATTCACCATTAACTCCATAACAAAAACCAATCATGTAATCGATATTAACCTCATTAAATCATCCTAAAAAATCACTTTTAAATCAGATAAAATCTACTAAGTGACAGTGGCATAAAATGCGGTTTCAGCTGTTGTTCAAACACATGAGAAAGAGGCATTAAAATTTCATAAAAATTCAAAGTGCCCAAATCTAAAATCGGAGCTTGACCTAGATCAGATTTTGATGTTTCCAATTGGATTCCACCTTTATTTTTTACTTTTATGATGAAAAATAAGGTGTTGTTTAGAAAAAACGCATTTTTATACAAGGCTAGGCAAAAATATGAAAAATGAAAGTGCCCAGATTAAAAATAAGACAAAGACTCAGTTGATATATTGGCATTTCTACATGGAATCCAAGTTTATTTTGTATTTATTTCAAGTGATTACATAGCAGCATCAAAAAACGTGTTTACACAAGCTGGGCAAAATATATATGAAAAATGAAAGTGCCTGGATTAAAAATCGAACAAAGACCCTGTTGAGATATGGACGTTTCTACATGGAATCCATATTTATTTTGCATCTTTAACACGTGGTTAATGAGTAGCAATAAAAAAACGTGTTTTACCAAGCGGCACAAATTTTGGCCAAAAGAGAAAGTATTCAAAATTCATTTTGAACTCCAACCCAATTGAGATTTGGAAATTTTTAGGTGAATCTCATAGTTGGATTTCAGTTTAAACTAAGAGATTTGTATAGATTTAGAAAAGACTCAGACTTTCCCTAAAAACAAATACCATAACCAGGCTAAAAAGAAAACTCAGCAACCAAAATGCCATGACAACACCCAAAGTAGCCAAGATTCGAAAAACATTTAAACGCACACTCATGCATACATTTATAACCCAAAAATTCAAGGAAAACACAGAAGAATACCTCAAATCTACCTAAATGTGAAATGAAGAAATGCTATGTTAGCAAGGCACAACGAGATTCCAAAACAGAGCAGCAAGACAACAAAACTATGTTGAGCCTCCAGTGCCACTGCCCACAAATTTCTTCTCATAAATTCTCCATGTTTCTTCCCCAACTCAGCTACCTAAATCATAGGGTTTTCTCCTCCTTTCCAAAACAAAAGTTTTCTTCTCCAAAAAGATGACTCCCCAAAAACAAAATAAATATATATATCAAAGACAAGTCTGCCATTTTTCTTTTAACTAAAATCCTTCCCACAATAAAATGAAATAAAACATTTTATTAAACAAGCTATTAAAACTCCCCAAAGCAATTAATTAAAATCACTATATATACAATATTCCCTATTTCATATAAAAATAATAATTTAAATCCAAACATTAAAATATGCAAAGCCCCCAAATAAGATTTAAATAAGACTATGAGAGCTCACAAAATGGATTAATAAAATCATTTAAAATTTTCCAAATGAAATATATCATTCTCTCGAATGATCAATAAAAATCACATAAAATAATAAATGTAAAACCTCCAAGATATAACCATTCAAATCTCCTATCAATAAAACACTATAAAATGTCATATATGAAATCATGAGAAGATGTCAAAGAAACCACATCATAACACCAACAACAAAAATAAATAGCCACATAACAGATTAATGGAAACCATAACAAAATACCTCCACAAGACATACTGGAAAACCACATATGACCGAAAGGTGCACTGGACATTACCATTAGGTAACCAGATGGTAAGACAACATAGAAACATTGCACTAACAAGGTACAATGGCAAGGGTAGGGGACATTTGGCCTATGACTACCTCTAGTAACCACCATTGGGGAATATGAGTACGCTCAGGCCTGTGGATCTAGGAGGAGTCGATACTCAGTACCTGCATCACTCTAATCACACGTCAAAGTACATGTGCATATAACATATATCATATAGTTGAAGCAACATCAATGATCAGGAAGAGGGTCATGATATCGTAAGCCTCTAGGATATGAGTGTTACAACATCATCCCTTTCCTATCCATAATCATACAAAAGCAATGATAACGGTATATAAACATATAAGCATGTAGTCTAGAATAATAACTAATCATGATAACCTTTCCCATAATCATCAATGTCTAATCTCATTATAACAATATTTAATAGTTAGAATATCAAATAAAAATCAAAATGTTATCTTACCCAGGCTGGAGTTAGAGAGGTGTTACACTCCACATCTTTGTATTTCACAGTTTTCTTTCCTAGAAGATCCCCAACACTGTATAAGCCAGTAATCGCTTAGATCGCTTCCTTCATAATTAGGTAGGGTTTGTCCAACACAATGTTGTCATTCTTGAAATGATTCAACAAGAACAAAATGAAATTTTTATCAGTAAACCACAGAAATTCACCCCATAAGTCCATACCTAAGGTTTTTATGCTTTGTAATTTGTTTTCGTTCAACCCTAGTTCCATTCCTTTCATCTTCATGTGATCAAATTCTTCCAATTCAACTCTTTTAAGCTTCAGAGGAATGTCGCCACTTGATTCTTTTTCCATTTTCGTGCTTAATTTTCTTAAATTTGTTAATGATTAATCGAAACTTCTTCATTTTCCTTCTACCCTTTTGCAAACTAAGAAATGATTCCAGATTACCCGTGACAAATTCTTCAAATTCCCTTCAAAGACGCTTCAACCTGCTTCAATATTGCTTTGAGATTGCTCCAAGGTACCTTTCAAGTTCTTCAAATGCTCAACTAATCAAAAATACTTACACATTTTACCTTATACATCATTGATTTTCCCTAGAAACACATTAAATGCAGAAAATATCAAAAAATTGCTAAAAACATTCTTCCCAACACAAAAAACCCTAATTTGGTCTACAAATCATTATTCCAACATGTTTTGTTCTGGTTCCTTTTCCAAAACTTTTGATTTTTCATTCTTCACATTCCATCCTCGTGTCAGTCTCTAACACGTCATTCATCTAGGGGTTTTTATAATTTTTTGATAATGCTCCCCCTAAGACCATGCTAGGTATAATTCCCAAATAAATCATCTGTACCAGATGAGGGCACAAACACATCAATAGTTTTAGGTTCTTCTTCTTTCTTCTTCCATATCTTATTCATTGTTTGCTTCATCTCTTCTTTGTCGATCTTCTTTACTGGATCATTCTTCTCTACCAGAGTAAACTATTTTTCTTTCTTACTTCTGCAAACCTTTGAAATATGTCCTGGTTTATTGCAATTATAGCAGACAACACTTTTCTAATTAGTTTGACTTCCATTACTTCTCGATCTACATTGATTTGCTCTATGTCCAAATTTGTTGCAGGTATAGCAATAGCCATTGAAGGATTGATTCATTCTGCCTCCATTAAATTTGTTCATCATTTCCTAACTAATCATTCTCACCTGAGATTTGCATTCAATAGCTTTATGTCCAAAATTCTTACATCCAAAACATTGTCTAGTGAAGGGACCAGAAAACTAATTCTTCTTGCTCCTGCATTTTTTTGCCTTGTGACCATATTTATTACAAGAAAAACAAATACCACTGAAAGAGGAATACCTTTGTGCATTAGGTTGTCTCACAGGATGTCTCCTTGCAAACTTTATTTTTTGCTTCCCTTTGTCCTAAGTCATTTGATTGTCCTTAGAACTTTCACCTACATCATTTCCCAATCCAGTTTTGTCTTTACTATGTTTTTGTCCAACAAGTAGTTCTCCAAGCTTATTAGAGCTAGATCTGAAACTATTCTCATAGAGTTTTTCCTTTTCTAGTTCTACTCTCAAGTTTGCTACCTCCTGTTCCATTTTAGAGCATTCATCAGACTTATTCTATATCATTGTATTAAGAAATTCTCCAATCCTCTTCTTTTCTTCTACAGTCACTTTCAGTCCAATTATCTCTTGTTTCAATTGCTCAGTTACTTCTTTATGTCTTTCCTTGAATTTCTTCAATTGTTCTTTCAACTTCCAGACACACTAATTTGCTTCATCAAGATTCTCTTTCAGATCTTTGTTTTCCTTTCCACTTTGTCAAGGTCTTCAAGAGCAGTATGAATCTCTCCTTTATCATCCATCTTATCTACCTTCAAGATCCTCAAGCGGTTAAGCTCTTCACTAAGGAACCAAAGCTTTGATACTAATTGTTAAAAAGGTGTAGGAAAATTGAGAGGGGGGTGAATTAGTTGTCAAACAAATTCAAATTTAAAAACTTCAACACTTATCAATTCCACAACCACACTAATTTGTTATTAAGTATGAACATGAAATGAGATAACATAAAGTAAATCAACACAATAAACACCAGATTTTTACATGGAAAACCCAATGAGGGAAAAACTGCGGTGAGGATTAACTCACAATATAAAGTAGTTTGAAAATGAATATATAAGGCTCACTGCCCTGAATAGGACTCACTATCTGGATACAAAATCTCACTACTTACAAGGGGAGGCTCACTGCCTACAAAAGATTCACAAAACAAAATTGGGCTTCACAGCCAAAATGAACTGAAAACAGTGTACCTAACAAGTGTTGATGCAGTTTTGGTGATGCTCAATAGACTAACTTGACACACTTCATCATTTTTTCTCTTCTTCACTTTCGCATTCACTATAGCCTCATTGATCACACACACTCTATTCATCTCTTTCAAAAACTTTTTCAACTCATATATATACTCGATCTATCTGCAAGCATCAATTAGGTTGGCCTAATTAGATACATCTCCTTATATATTAAAAATACTAACCTGTCAGCTTCAAGTATTCACCAAAATATTCCCAAAAAGCAATCCACATGCTCAATACGCTACATCATGTCAGCATAGACCTAAGATAGGTCGCACATATATCCGCATAACAAAATTAATTCACCATATTACCACTAATCCAAGAAGTCAGCCAGAGATAGACTTTATTGCAAAAAGTAATCAACATAATAATTCCAATAAGCCATATGAGCACACAAAATTTTGAACATCCATGCCTTCAACAACCATAAACCATTTCCCAAAACCACATGCAATAAATACCAATTGCAGAGGAATGTAGACTAGAATATCGGAGAGTGCAGCTTGAATACCAGTTCAAATACCAGACCAAAATACCAGATTAGGCATTGACTTAGACTTGTAACCACAACATGGTGACATCAATGACAACACAAAACTATATAGATAATCATTCTTCCAACAAGTGCTTCAGCCACTGGAGTTGGTGCTTCGGTTTTTTTAGGTTTGGTACTTCAAAGGAGATTTGGTGCTCTCGGTGGGTTGGTGTTCACTAAATGTAATCAGGGTTGGTTCCCTTTGAAGATAATAAAATTAATTATTGAGAGTGGTTTTTTTCACCCTTTTAGGGTTTTTCCACTCATAAATATTGTGTCTCATCTTTCCTCGGTGATGTGTTGTTTTGTGATTCACATGTGATGTTATGACTTACACATCTTTGTGTTTTCTCATGAAATGTAATATCTAAAGTTTTGGGAAATTAAGTTTATGTGATTGGTTTTATTGGATCACCGATTCACCCCCCTCTTAGTGATCCTTAGTATTCCTACAATTGGCATCAAAGCAACAGGTTCCTTGGAGAATTCTAATAGACTTGGTTAGATTCTAGAGGTGGAATACTATTGGCAAGAGGTATAGAAATAAAGTTTCTAAAAAGGAGAAAGATCTGCATCAAAAGAAAGAGAATTCTATTACAAAAGCTAATGATGTTTCTTATCTTCTTGGCTCTAAAGAATTTCATGCAAGAATGTCTCATGCAAAAAGAGATGAGTTACAGTTCATGGAAGTTGCAAATGATTCATATGATAAAAATGATGAAGAGGAAGCACAAGTTTATCTTGAAGATGAATTGATTGTTTCCTTAGATGAATTGAAGAAAGAAAGAAGATAAAAAGAACTAAAGAAGAAGTGTGTAGAATCTGATCAAATTATTTAGAAACTAAAGTTGCAATTGGAAGAGTCAAGAAAAGTGGAAGAAGCCACTTGCATGAAGTTGCAAACCAGAGTAGAAGATTGCCAAAAGTTAGAGGCTGAAATGTTGTCCCTAAAGAAGCAATTAGAGAAGGTAAATCAAGATTTGAAAATAAGTCTACAAAATGAGCAAAGCATAGAGTTGTTTGAGAATATTTTTCTAAGTCAAAGATATTTTTCAAACAAATACGAGATAGGATATGAAGGAGAAATGTGTAACAAATATGCTACAGTGTCAAAAGGAGCAGCATACAAACAAGGAGAATCAAGTTTTACTTTCAAAAATCCTACAGATCAAAACACTTATGAAGATGGATACATAATAGTTTATGATCCCTGTTTAGAATAATATAGATTTTTTATTCTAAGCATCTTGAAATCATCTTTGCATTGTCATCCATAATCACCCATTTTGAACCTCTTTATCGCGAGATCGACCCTCAAATTGAATCTTTTCGCTCGATCTCTCGAGGGGGCAATGTACTAGTGTACTTTTAAGCATCCGAAAAATCAAAAAATTAAATTTCGAGGGCAAGTTTATTCTTTGAACCAATGCAACAAGTACATTGCTTCAAAGAGAGGCAAAATGTAGACATGCAAAATTAACATTATGCATTCGGATTTAGTCAAATTAGATGTCGCATTAGGACCATTCATCAATTAATCAAGTGCATTTTATCCATTCATTAAATAATCTCATTTCCTAAGGTCATTTATCAAATAAACATTATCATTCAACCTTCATCTTGCATCATCTTAATTAAACAAATCAGACTTCATTTAAATCAAATCCTAAATCATATTCCATCATTTTCTAATTCAAATAAATCAATTATCAAAGTCAATCATCACCTAATCATTAATCTAACCCGATTAAATGTTAATCCCATCCCACTTGCATTATCTAGATCTAGCCACTTGCACATATAAATCAATTTATTGATTTATTAAAACACTCATTTTCCCTCAACATGACAAGTCAAACATTGCATTTATTGCTTGTTTTTCTTGTCCCCCTCTCAAAATTTATTGCAAATTTGAATTCAAATTCTCCCTCTCATGGGCACTCTTCCCAAATCTTGCACAACCATTGACCACTCATCATTTGACAAGTGTCATCTTCTCATTAGAGGATCTTTAGTCCCACATTCACCATCTTGGCCAATCTCTCATCAACAAAATCTATAAAATAAGGCCTTCATTCTCATTCATGGATCCACAATTTTATGCAAGGTTACTCTCTTGGTTTGAGAAATAATCTTGTTCATCATCTCCATTTGCATTTCATCATTTTAGCTATTAATCAAGGATTGGGAAAGGGTCACTAGCACATGTGACACCAATCCACTATGGAATAGGTAACTTGCTTTTGTTTTCATAATGCTTTAGTCTTTCTATTATCATTTGTTGCATTTTTGAAAGCATTTGCAATGTATTTCATAGGAGTTTACTTTGAAGGATTTGTAGGTACTAACCCTTGTTTGAAGTTAGTGTTTGCAGATTTTGAAAAGCATGCTCACAATCCCAAGCAAAGTCTGAGAAGAAGGTCATCAATAAGACAAATCAGGTACAATTTTCCATATTTCCATGGTTATTGTTATTCTTGTAATGATTATGGACATAAAGCAATTGATTGTAAAAGGAGTCAATCTACATTTTATATAAATATGAATGTAGTTTGTTTTAAATGTACCAAACTTGGACATAAAGCATAATTTTGCATAAGTTTAATGATTTCATCTAATCATAATAAAAGGGAAAACATGTCAAGCAAGAAAAAAGAAGAGTCTGAGAAAGCTTGGAAAAGGAAAAATCCTAAGAAAGTTTGGAGGAGGAAACATGAACAAAAATAGAAAGAAGAACCTAATCTTGTGCATGTTGCACAAGAGACTATCATAATTGCTTAAAGGATGGCATAAATTGAGGGGGAGTTGGTCTTATGTTGTATTACACAAACCCCATAGTCAATAGCTAAGAGGTTTCATCAAGAGGAAAATAAAGGAGTGCTTCATTATAAGTTTATTGTTGATCATTCAAGATGCAAGATGGAGTGTGCACAATGAATGTTTTCTTTTTGTCTTATGGACAGTGTGGCTTATATCTCTTTGTTGTTTTGATCCAATGCTTTATTCATTCCATATAGTGTTATCTATGATTTTGATTCAAAGTGAAGATTTGTTGTTGATACATAGTTGTCAAAGTTATCAGAGTATGATTGGTTCATGCTTGGTACTGAGTGATAGCTCAAATCATAGTAATTCTCATTGGGATTGACATCTCATTAACAGTGCAAGTGTAATAAAAGGTGTGGTAGTGAATAATATGACTTTTGATTAGATTAACAGTATTTTTATTATGACAGTGATGCTCATCTTGTATGTTGATAATCTTTGTTTGAGACATTGGCTTGAATTTGTGGTCTTGCTTTGAGAATTTCTTGTTAACAGTGATTTTTTAATAATGATCTTGTAATGAGGAATTCATTTGATCATATTTTTTTTTAGTATATTTGCTAGAGAAGGTTAATAAGCAAATTCATTGATGTAAAAGTAGAAAAGTTTCTTCTAATGTACAAGATTAGTGGTATCAGTGCAAAGTGTATGATAGTGTATCAATACAAGGTCTGCACATTGGAGTACATGAAGTGTTTTTACATGTTGTCCAATTTTCATAATGCTCAGTAGTTTTTTCTTTAGTGCTATGTGGAGATATCTTAGTGGTATCAATGTTCAATAACAGTGGAGTACCTTGCATGGTAATGATGTTCTTTAACAAATTTATTTGGTGTGGTGATTGAAAGAGATCTTCATTCATGGTTTGATACTCTCATTCAATGATTGATAATGTATCTCTGTATTTTGAATGACAATAAGTTAGTGGATTGTAAAATATTACTCTGCATAGTTGCATCTACTTACACAATTTAGTGACTGAGTTAAATGCTCAAGTGCATAAGAGGGTACAATATGGTGCAAGTTTCATGAATGGTAATCAATAATTCATTAACTAGCATTGCAAAGATGAAGGTTTTTGCAGACATTTTGAGGCTTTTCTCTTGCTTGGTGTGTGAAGTCTTGAGTATTGAAGAATTTTTTTCCCTTGTTAGTGAACAAATCCATTACAAAAGTAATTGTTTTCAAAGGAACTGTAGTTGTCAATCATTAGATATGGTAATGGGATGTTTGGTGGTTTATGAATAGCAAAGATAAAGAATCTATCAATACTATCATGAGGCATAAATATAGTGCTTCTTTATGTACATAGAGGAAGATTCATTGTGCATAAATCCCTAGAGGAGTAGTAGAAAAAATGGGATAGTAGAATCTTTAAAGACAATTCTCATTGTTAATACTCAGTCATTAGATATCTGAATAAAAGAGTCAAAGAGGATAGTACTTCATAGTCACACATAAGAAGTACAAATTTGAATAACAGTACTTCATAGTCCTACATGTTGAAGGATTATCTCTTTTATAAATGTTATATGCTATAGGGAATTGTGAACTTCCTTTGGTTGAAGCTATAAAACTTGTAAAATTTGTTTTTATTTGTGAGGCTAGATTTAGATAGTAGATCCAAGCAGCTTGCTTGTTGTGGGTTTTCCCTTGTAGGGTTTTCCATGTAAATCTAGTGTTATGGTTGCATGCTTATGTGTTCTTCTACTTATCATGTTTTTATTTGGTTAATTGTTGATGAATGAAAATAATTTGATGAATTAATGATTTACCACCCCATCCCTCTTAGTACTTATGTGTGTTCAATAGAAAATCTTTGCTAAGTTGATAGTTTAAGGAACTAGTCACTCCTTGACAAGATTATCCACCACAACTAAAATGGATTTGTCCCAAGGAGGAAAATTATTGATCTTGTCATTACTATCTAAGAAACCCTTTACTGAATGGATAAGAGTAGAAAATAAATCATGACTTTAAAACTTAACATATCAAAGGCCAATTTAAGAATCATACAACTATAATACCCAAGGGTGGAGAGCCTAACGAGCATGTCCTCCTTGTAAGCGAGATAATATATAATAGCTTGCATCTTGAACCCCTGCTAGATATCGATGGATAGTAAGTTGATCAAACAGCCTGGGTTGAAATAGATGTCGATGGACAACACGTTCAGAAACCAATAGATACCTTCTATCGTTCTAACCAAAGGTTCCTACTCTCTGAGGGGAGCAAAGCAGAGATTGCAGAAGGTAGGAACTTCTAGAAGGCAGGTTTGAGAGAGCTTCTAGGTGGGGAGAAGTTAACAAATTGATTTCTATGATAAGGTCAATTATAATTTCTTATTGAAGGTGCTTTTAAATTTTTTCTTTCAAGGTAAAATATTGAATATGCTAAGGAGTCACTACACCACTCTAATTTTTTCTATTGTAATTAATGAGTCCCTAAGTGATCATTATTTTTATAAAGGAGATTTAAGAAAGGGATACCCTCTCTCCCCTTACCTCATGATCATTCTTGAAAAAAAATTGGAAGAAATATCACCTCAAATATAGAGGATTCTTAAAAGGTTTTTGTCTAGCCTTTGGTCTCAACCTTTTCTCACATCAACAATTTGTGGATGATACTATGTTGCTTGGTACTGCCACTATGATGGAACTTAAAGTTTAAAAAAGAATAATCTCATAGTATGCCATTATATTTGGATAGAAAATCAACTTGGAAAAAAGTGGAATATTCTTCTTTAATACCAAACCATCCCTACAAACAAAAAATACCAATATTCTTGGTTGTAGATGTAAACACCCCAAATCTGACTTCACATTATAAATCAATTAAAATTCCAAATTTTAATTAAATCACTTAATTATCCCATAATTAATTAAATATTCTATTATTTCGTTATTCTTCTACATTAATTAAATATGTATGGGCGATCCCATAATACTGGTTTACACTTTCTCAGAGATCTTGATTTTTGCTAAAATCACATAATTTTAGAAAATATAATGATTTAAGCCTTGAAAATTTTCATTTAAAGGATTCCAAATGAAGAGGGTTTGATCAAACCACCTTAGATCAAACCCCCTTGGATAGAACCCGGCTAGTTTTAAACCATACCTATAACAGAGTCTCCTTTACACCCATAAAAATGCTAATAAAAAACCACTTTTGATTTATCTTTTGGGGATCAAATGAATTCATTTAAAATTAATTTTTTTTGTGAGTATGTATCCTTGTTATAAGCTTCCCAAAAAGTATAATTTTAAATAAATTTAATTTGATTATTATATTTATTTTTTATTTCTGGTGAATGTAGGTTTTTCACTGAAAATCAAGCTCTTGTTCTACACGGGAAAAAATAGTAGATTATCAAAAAAAAATAAAAAAATATCAGTGCACTAGATATTGAAGTCCTTGATCCAACAAAAAAAATTGAATTTCGATACATACAAAAAAAGTTATGTTGTATATAGTTTGCCTATGTCTGAATTGTAATTAGTTTGACTTTAAATTTTGATTAAGAAAAAACATTCAATAAAACACTATGAAACCAAATGAAAGTGTTAGATGTCATAGTTACAAATCTATATTCAAAAAAAATATAATTTTATCCTTCATAGAAAAAAGGTTATGTTGTATACGATGAGCATCACTCCTTAAAAATGGTGTTTACTGATAAAAACTAGTTTTCGAAGGAGATGGAAAAAGAAGTGCAATCTGATTCCAAAAATTTTGAAAAAAATATATTTAGAATCTATAGACAAAATGTCACAAATCACTAGTTTTCATCATCTTCAAATTTCTCACGGTTTAGCCGCTATAGGTGCCCAAAAGTGAAGATTTAGTTAGAAAAAATCAGTTCAGTGTCCAGATTTAATTAATATAACCTTAGCTGCCACCACCTATTTCCTCCAAAACACATTAATTAATTAATCCTTTAATTAATTATCCTTTCCTAAACTCCACTTAACCTTTTCTTCAATTTTATATCTACCACTTGCCATGTGTCTTTCCTCC
Organism: Sequoia sempervirens; assembly: GCA_007258455.2. Classification (NCBI taxonomy): domain Eukaryota; kingdom Viridiplantae; phylum Streptophyta; class Pinopsida; order Cupressales; family Cupressaceae; genus Sequoia; species Sequoia sempervirens. The sequence goes on along the minus strand of VDFB02058242.1, from coordinate 81,806,721 downwards.
CATATACCTGCCTACACACCTTACCCAATAAATCCTCACCTCTTCCTCATAAAGTCTACTTGGCATAAATGTAACCTTTTAAGTTGACTTTGCATGGGGCCATCTCTCTCTCCATAAAATCTAAATTTAAATTCCACCTCTCTAGAGATAAGCAAAAATTCAAAGATTTGTCTCTCTTGGAGTCCTATCGCAATCCTCCATAATCTTACCCAATCACCTTCATTTAAGCCTCCACTCTCCATTAACCCTCACATGAAACTTGTCTTTTTCCTCTTACTTGAGAGCACCTCTCAACATGAGCCCTTGATCTTGTGGCATGATCTTAGCCATCCATTCATTTGAGCTTATTTCTCTAAAGAGAAGCCTTCCCTCTCCATTATCATCAAGTTCATTTTTTGTAACAAGATTATGCTAAAATATCATTAGAGAAATCCACATTTCGAAGTCACCTTGAGGGCATATCAATAGGATTAGGGTACATCTATTTAGCTCAATAATGGATTTTGGAGGTACTAAGGTATAGTTTTTCTACATATTTTTATGCATTATTCTTGTGTTATTTCACCTTATATCATTTGGACATATCATGATTTTGGCATATTGAATAGGATCCACTTCCCTTTTCTAACAACTTTTTGTGAGTTTTTGTCTAGTTGTAAGTTGCAAGTTTCATTTTGATGCTTGGCTTTGTGAATAAATGCTTCTACTGCAACAAATCATGCCTATGGCATGCCTTTCAGTGCCTCCGGTGCACCTTGTGGTGCTTCTGTAGAGACCTTCAATTCCTATGCATGGACTTTCAATGCCTCCACCTTGAAAAGTTGTACTTTTTTTTGTTTATAATTTAATAAATTTTTGAGCTAACCCCTTTTTCTTGCTAATAGTTTCTTGGTGTTGTTTTAACCTAGTTGTTTGCATATTTAAACTAACCCCTTGGTTACAAATGTTCTAACCCCTATTGTCTTTAAAATTTTAGTTTCTTTTGAGTTTGTAACATTAGAAAAATCTCACTTACCAATGATAAACCTTAAATCACCATACTTATTATAAAATTGTGCAGGAAACGAGGAATAATTGAATTGCTTTCATTATTATATTTAAATGGATCAACATACATCCAAAAATCAAGTGTATCAAAACAAAATTATGTCATTTTAAGGTATAGCCTTATATTCTTGCATGTAAATTCAAATATTGTAAAGTAATAACAAAACACAAATGCAACCACAAGGAAACCATAACACAAAGATTTCATGAGTGGAAAACCCTTGTAGGGATGAAAAACCACTCATCAAAAGTGCCTTACTGGCTTAATGAAAATTTTCACTGGCTACAAGATGCCTCATGAGCATTGATCACGCTATCTCACTGACATAACGATTTACAAATTCATTACACATCTCTAACTAGTAAAGTCATCAACTACAAAGGATCACTCTATTGCTCTACATCATTTATACATCAAGATCATCTTAGATCTCGTCCTCCAACAATGTTGAAAGAGAATGTGCATATATAACTTCCAAAACGTTCTCCATCCCAAGAATACAATGAGATACTTATCTAGCTAAATCAATAGCCATGAAGTCTTTAATTCAAGAATTTACTTCTAGGAAACGTTAATTTTGCAAACTTAAGTCAAATTCACAACTTTTATTTTTAGTATTTCCCACATAACAAGTTCAAATGTGAACAATACATTCTTTCTATTTAACTTATTTGAAAGACTATTATCTTCTTAAATTCTAGCAAGATCTATCCATAAGATAATATCCAAGCTATATAATTGATCTAAAGAAATAAGACTATCTATTTTAAAAGTAAACGTTAGTACATTTCATCAAACATGAGATTACCAACATTGAACATGTTCATTTTATTATACACAAAAAGAACTAGACAATAATAATAGGATATAGGTTTCCAATAAGCAAGTAATGATTATCAAACAAACTTAAAAACAAATTTGTAATGATGTTGGCAAAACATTTTAAACTATTAAGCAAAGACCGGTATTCTAAGTAAGGATGCTCCAGAATACTCTATATGACTTCAATCCGTCAGACGTAATATATAATTTATCAAATATAGGAAGAATACCACTAGAAAATTCAGAATATCATCAAAGCAAAACAAAAACTATTGAATACCAAATAAAAATCAACTGACTAGTCTGTGGCAGTATGCGAGTTAATATGAGGAATGATCAACAGACAAGAAAGATCCAATACATTAATAAAATGGTCAATTCTGATGTTGAAACAACTCAAAAATAATAAAGCGTATTAACACCCAAAAGAAAAAGCTTAAATGACTACAAGTAAGGTGAATAGGATGGCATGAAAAAGAAAAATATTTAAGTTACTTCGGTAGCTCCAGCATGAAATAATAACTTAATTGGGTTAAATTATTATAACTATCGAGCAAATAAATTCAACCAGACTGTAAGAGAAATCACACGCTATTTTCCTTGGATTCTATGCCGCACAGTAAAGAAAAGCAAATGTGTGAGAAGACTGACTATACTGACAATCATACATCAATTGTTTTATGGTTAGTCCTTGAAACGAAAAATCTAATGATGATATTGAAGTCCAAATGCAATTTGTTGTTTTCTAACACTTCCAGAAAGTTTGAGTTAATGTTGGTTGTGTCTACGCGTGATGCGTTTTACCGTTAAAAGAAGAAAATCTGGATTAATTTGACCGGTGATATGAAAACATTGCAGATGATAATGAAATTGAAAGGTGAAAATCTCCTAAAACAACGAATCTAGATATGTTAGATGATAGAAAAATTTTGAATTACAGCCGGTTATGACATCTTTAAATCTTTGCAAAATCAATACAACGAAATATCCTCTCTTTCAACACTTCAATACGCAGGCCTTTGTATATGAGAATGTTTTAATAAAAAGTGAAATTCTTGTATGTTTACATGCATAGAACAATGAGGATAAAAGTAATAAGCCAAACAGTTTCAGTAAAACTTGAAATAGAACTTACCTTGTTGGAGATGTCGATCTCAAGATGGTCCTGCATGAGTACCCTAAAGATTTAGATCTCGTACCATCCGCAAGTATGATTTCCATCGCCCATCTTTAATCATTCAGAGGCTAACCGTTGTTTTAGTTTAAAAAGAATAAAGCCTTTTGAGTTGTGCAAAGGCTAAATATTACTCCATAAGGATAATGCAAGGATAGGTCCTTTTTGTTTTAGAGATAGTTCTCCTTTAAGAACGTCAAAATATAGGAGAGGCTTTCCTTGTTGATATGTTAGAAAGATAGTTCCGAAAATATCGCTACGACGCATAAAGACAGAGAAGCTAAGAATTAGACATTTAGCTCAAGAATATAATAAATGTATTGTGACAGCGTAGACAGGGATGACAACAGAGGAGATATTGAAATATACTTTGAAGATCTTAGTAAAATGTGAGAACGTGGTAATTGTTCTAATTTTTCAGTAGGGTGGAATTCAGGTATGGAGGAGTCCCTAAAACAAGTCTCAAGGAGATAAAATCAAATAGGAGAAAATTGTGGCTACAATTTGTCTGAGAGAAACATGCCATTCTCTCATGGCCCAAATCAAACAATTTAAGTTACATTTTAATCGAGGTTTACCCTATTGAAAAGGGCGCTACCTACAAACGCTAAACAAAGACTCCTTCAACAAATCTCTCAAATTAATGGTTTGGTTGAAATTTTAAACAAATTAGAGCTACAGGATATATGACAGTTAAGAGTCAGATTTCAATATAATCACTAGAGGTTTCCTGCAGCATAAGAATACAAAGCTAAATGGGACCTTTGACAGGTCTTTCTAAAATTAGTAAAATCTTTAAAACGGAACTATATCTTATCAGGATTCGCAAGTCCAGACTCCTCTAAATAGGCTAACCTATAAAGCACGTTTTTTACTCATGAAAATAAAAATAAAAGGGGAGTTATCATATGCTAGAACAATCAGGTATATTTTCATTTATACAAGAAACTCTAACCCATTGAGAAAAAAATGTATGGAAATATCAAGAGAAAACTAACCCTGTTCTTCACCATTGTTTCCTCGCCTCCAGCTTTGAAATTTTGCTACTGCCTCTACTAACAACTGGAAATTGCCTTCTTGGAAATGCCATTGTGATTTCAGAATTTGGTACTCTTCTTTCTTTGTGAAAACTAAATATTCTCGCTTTGCATAGGTTGAATCAAACTGATAATAGCCCAGTAGGAACTTCTAAACCTCCTGACGTAGGTTATGTTCAATGCCACCATAAAATATCCTTTTCTTCAAAGCTTTTGGATCAACTACCCGTCCTTCAAGATCCAAAAATGTCGCCCACTCATCACTTCCTAATGGAGGTTGTCGATGCTTTCCCCACACTAAAGTTGGTTGGTCATGCTGCAACACATCCAACGAATATGATGTTCCACTTTCTGCTGAAAATTTTGGCTTTGTAGTTTCATGTTGCTCATCAAGCTTACTTGAATAAGTTTCTTCTGAACCATCTATGTTTGCCAATTAACGACTTTCACCAAAGAGATGAGCAGTAGTTTCACGGGCTAACTTCATAACCAGCGAGAATTTTTCCAATACATGAATTGAGATGTCACGAGCAAGATCTCGCAACCGCTCATGATGATCCCCAAAATATTTTGAACCACCAAAATGTTTATTATGGTGATTCCTATCTATCGCAACTTTTGTATTCTCAACCGCAGAGGATGACCCTTCCACATGAAATGAGGATTTGTTGTTTGTAATTGGAAGAGCTCTAGTTAGTTCCAATGATGAGAGACTTCTCTGGAATCCTTCTACCCGGTGCCTATTGTCAGTTATATCTCTTGCAGAGAAAATTAAAGGTCAAGAAACCATCTTGTTTTTCCCTCCTTAAAGATTTCTCCTAACCTTCCTAATAACTAAATCTTGAAATTAAAATAACATTTCTTTTTCTTACACGGTATCTATCCTTCATAAATAATAAGAAATTTCATTGTAATTGCAAACTAAATACTTATCTTTAGTAAATAGATAGAAAATTCCATTTCTAAATTGTAAAAGGAATATTTATCCATAATAAGCGATAAAGAAATATCATTTAATTATAAATAAAATAGTTATTCTAAATATCTGAACATTACCATTTATTTGGAATAAATAAAAATCTATAATTAAATTATAATTAATTCCTATTTGTTTCATTGGACTTTTTTTTTTTCATTGCTAATTAATTTAATCAAACATTGTAAAATATGAACCCTAAAAATAGGGGTCGTGACAGAGTTGCATGCTTAGATTAAGATTTTTTTTTTAGATTTGATGTTTTTAATCACTAACCCTAGAAATATTTTTTTTACTAAGATTAATGCTTGTTGAACTTCTTAGAATATTATTAAATGTTATTTTTCACAATTTTGTAGTTACATTTGATAAAAAAAATAAAAAAATTAACCCTAACTCTTTGTTACCTATTTTAGCTACTAGCTCAAACAGGTAGATTTGTTTATGTTTTACAAATGAAAAGAAGGCACATTTTATTCGTCCATATCATATTCATGTGCATAAGGAAGTATCAGAAGATTACATTAATACAATTACATTATGCAAATGCATATAACATTGAAGAAAGTGCATAATCTTTTCAAGAATGTAGTCTTTATTGATAATATAAATGTATGGTTGTCCCACACAAGCCATGGGACTAACTATCTGAATGCAGATGATAGAAACAAATATACATTTATAGATATAAAAAAAGAATGCACATATAAAGAGAGGGACCCGTCATTGCTTAAATGACGAATCACAGTCGTCTTGTTCTGCATCATCTTCAGTCTCTCCTGCTTGTCTAGTCTCCATTGATGCTCTCCTTGTTGCTCCTAGTTTTCTTGCATTTGTGAGAAGAGTGTTGTTAGAACAATGAAGGGTCACCAGTCAATACATATGCAATTATCCATATACATATAGTATGATCCTCATGTGCATTAAGATATCTTGCATACCATAGATGTCCAGGAAAACAAGAGAGTTATCAAACACATCTATCATATGCTATGTTTTATCTAACATGTTTTCTCATTGTGTAGGTATAGGTGAAATCTTTGTTACTATTTTGTTTCATTTGTTTATAGTATGTGGGTTAAAATGTGGATCCCATAAGGGTTGAGCCCATCATGTTGCCTTATTGTGCTTTAAAGAGGCATAGAAACATAATTCATCTCCTTATGGCTCACTCAAGCAAGCACACAACATTTATGATAGTGAGATTTTAGTCACTGCCATAGGTGGCATATACTTGCTCAAGGAAATCATAGAGGATGTATACAATATCATGTATCAAAATAGATTATAGAAATGCATTGATGTGCTAATCTATGGAAACACAGTATAAAACATGTATATGTGATAGTCATCATGTTTGTGAGACATTAGGAGCTATTGTGAGCTACACAAAGCAACTATAAGTGATGAGTGAAATGCAAGGTCAAAGCCACCATGTCTATATGTTGTCCCAAAGAGAAATGCATGAGAAAGGAAAGCACATTGATGCAAATGGGTAACTAACATGCATCGATAATCATCTTGCTAATGATACAATGAGTATTCACAAACAACAGGTGGCATGAAATAGTAAAGACAACCTATTTACTATGAAGAGAAACTCTTATAAAACTAATCAGGTGTCAAAGATGTCTTCATTTAATGGAAATAGATATGTGTATAGGCTACAAGTAGGACAATTTTTCTTAAGAAAAATGTGTTTTAATACAGTATAAGAATACACTAGTATGCTATCTTTTGTGGTGACCATATTCTATAGTAACCATATTCTACAATATCTATTACTGTTTTGAGAGAGAAAAGCTTGACTTTTCTCTTAGTAAGAATGGAAACAAGATACAATAGTTCCCATCAAGAATATTTGAAAGATACTTCAAATTCAGGCTCAAGGAATGTTGTTTATTTATGTTGAAAGAGTGAGTTTTCTCCATAAAAAGTACTTTGGAGAATGATGATCTGAGTTTCCAAAGTATACAAATTGCAAAGGAGGAAATGATCAATGGAGAAATACCCAATTGTGTTTCAAAGATCAAATTTGTAATAAAACAAGTTGCTTTTTCAAGAGAAAATAGTGGAGCTACAGTTGCATACAATAGAGGAAAATTGAGTCATGATCGTGAGTCATACCATCTCCATTCTTATCTTGTTCAGAAGAAATGAACATACAAAAAGCAATGCAAATGTCTTGTGAAGTGGGTTTTGCAAATGGAAAAACCCAGTTTTGTGCTCTCATGGCCGCAGCCTAAGAGAAGTGTTTCTCTTCACAGGTGTTGAATTGGGGTTTGCACAAAATCACAAATACAAAAGGAAAAGAGAAGTTTTTGAGCCATTTGACATGAACAAACCCTCAGAAAAAGTAGAATGCAAGATATGGCTGTGGCCTCCAATTGGAAAATGTTCAAAGATTTCCATGGTAATCTCACAAAGAAAAAAGTGCACTCATCATTATGTTTTTTAATGAGCACATATTGAGTTTCTTTCAGCAGGAAACAAGTAATAATGCAAGGTTTGAAGAGCTTACCTTCATTTGTGGTTGTGAGAAGATATGGGTAGAGCCACGGGATTTCCATAGTTTCTTTAAGGTTTTCAACCAAAGACTCCCCAATGTTGGCCAAAGAGATGAAAGTATCAACAGAGAAAATGAACATAGAGGATGTATTAGAAAAGCCACAGTAGTCGCAGCCAAGAAGGCCTAGAATCAACAAAAAAAATGGAGATTATTATTCAAAATTAGTTTCAAAACAACTTACCCAGTGATCCTTTGAGGGAAATCAACAAGAAAATAGCAGGAATTGAGTACTTCCAAAGCTTGAACCCTAGTCTCCATGGCGACTAAGAGGAGAGTTTTATTTCCAAAAGTTGGTTGATGCAAATGAGGTTGAAAATCAAGGTGTTCATTGTTTTGTGTTAGGGTTTTTACCCTAATCCTTATGCTGACCACATAAGGTGATTTTTCACCTTTGTTTTTTAAAATATGAAGTAACTAATACATTTCGTGGTCAAGGGTTTTACCCTAGTAAGCCATATATTCCTTTCTAGTGTAATTCATGACTTTGTAAATTTTTTGCTTTGACTCCCTTGGTCGAGCCTTGTATTCATTTTTGCATTGTTTTTTAAATGTAAAACATTTTAATTAAGTGATAATTTATAAATCACTTAAATATAAATGTTATTTATAAATCACTTAATTATAAATTTTATTTATAAATCACTTAATTATAAATTTTATTTATAAATCACTTAATTATAAATGTTATTTTAAATGCAAAGTAAAAGTGTTATTCCTTGTAAATGCATTGAGAGCATATAGTTGAGAGTTTATGCTTTTGCAAGCATATAGGAAATGGTTGAATCAGTTGGTCGACCAAAGGAGGGAATATAGGGGGTCTTTACTCACCTTGTTGGAGGATATGAGAGCATCTTGGGGATGGTTTTACATGCCTTCATGATGGACTTGGTCAAGATTGACCTTTTCAGCACTTTGGAGTCTTTTTGGAGGAGATTTAGGAGCTATATTTTTGGCTTTTTGGAGGCATATGACCAAGGAAGCTTCTAACTCCTAGTTTGGTGCAACTGCTTGGGAGATGTTTATAGTCACATTTTCACTCATTTTACACTTAGTTATGATTATGCTCTAGTTTTGTACTTAGTGACTTTTGAGTCCTTTTACAGATTTTGGCATACTTTGTAGCTCTTTTGGACATGAATAATAGTGAAGACCTTGGATATCAGTGATTGGAGTATTTTTCCTTCTTCCTCTTTTGTTTCATTGTGTGCATCTTAATGATTGATCAAATTACTTGTGAAATCTTGTTTATTTCCTTGTAATTTTGTCTCATGCTAAGCACTTTTTAGCAGAAAAGTGTGTTGTTGCAAGTTATAATTTGTGTCAAAAAAATGCAAGTTGCTTTTAGCTGTGAATTTTCTTTCCTCCTAAGGGTTTAGCATTAGGGCCTCTTTATAAAGTACTTATACAAAAACATACAGAACTAATTTGTGCAAGTCTAATTTAGTCATTGTAAGCAAGTGTTTGTAATCTGAGCTTCAGGTCCTAGTTTAGTTTGGTGTATCACCTCTTTATTTTCATTATCAATTTTCAATGTATGCATTTTTCTCTTCCCCTTTTCCTTGGTAGAACAATAGAGTAGTTTAGGTGATTACCAGTTAGCAAGTTGGCCTTCTCTAGAGGTTTGGTCTCATATAAGGTAGCCACACCTTGGGACCATGCTTCAGTAGATTGTTGAACTTCAAGTTCAACAGGGTGCAAATCTAATTGATAACACTCTTACCTTGCATATTTTTAGTGTCTAAAATTGTGCTTGTGTAGGACATTTCCAAGCTTTTGTGTCAACTCATTGTGCCTCTACAAAGACTTAACACACCCATTTTTTTTCTTTCTATGCTTGCACAAAAACTATGATGCCTTTGTGTTGACTCATGACACCTCTATTTAACAGAATGATGCCTTTGTAAGGTATAATATTTTACTGCTTTCTATCATTTGACTTTTTCATTGTAGACTGATGTGCTTCTATTTGAACTAATTGTGCTTTTGTTTCACATACATGTGCTTCTATTGCAGTTTTTCATATTTATTTTTTTTTGTGTATTAAGCTAACATTTTGGACTAACAAATGGTGCAGTTGGTTCATGCTTGACCAAGACTAAGAACTTGAGACTACTAATTTGTGGTTTTATAGATTCGTTTGTCTAAGAGTCTTTATTTTTCACTAATATTAGGCATAAAATTTAGAGTAGTCGATTAAAAAACTCTTGTTTATTTGTTTAGAGGGTTGCATAGATGTACACTCTTCTTGTGCACCTAGAGTGATCTTTTGGATCAAAAATTTTGTATTCCCTTATTTGTGTTTTAGTTTAGATTCTAATATTTTTCTATTTTGTGTATGCTCTCCCCTTGCACCTAGTGTGATCTTGGGGATCAAAAAAACCTAGCATTGTCCTTCCCTTTAGGAGACCTACTTGGGGATTTCATCACCCCAAGGGATGACCTCAACCACATGTTACCAGTGGGGTATATAAAGGGGGAGAATGAAAGTTTTACCCTAATCTAGTTGCATCATATTTAGTGAAGCCTTGGTGTTTGGGTGATTCCAATACAAGAGGTGCAATGTTGGTCTAAGATTTCTTGCCAAAAGTTCCTAACCCATGCTTCTGACGTACTAGTTTTCACAGTTGTGCCTCATATACCCTTGTGGTATTTGGAGGACTCCCCTAGAGAGCTTGTGTATCCTAGCTTAAGACCATTCAACTATAGCTTAGTGTGGTGTAAGGTACGATTGATCATGCCCAAAGTTACTCATCATGTATTTCCTCTTGTTGAGGTGACATATATCCCTTGGTAAAGTTAGGGGTGTAAAGGTGGTACATGACCTTTTCATACCCTAGTTACCCATTCATTTGTAGGTATTAGTCTTTGGCCAATGGGCCCACAATAAGTATACACTCCCACTTGACTAATTTTTAGGATTGTGCTAATGTTTTTTATGTTTCTTCATGTGTTATAATAGTGATAAGACACTCAACATTCACTATTAAAAGCCTCATTAGCTTAAAAAATTCAAGTCAATCAACCAATTTGTTTTTTGTGTGTGCATATGTCTTGCCAAATCATTTGACTATAGAATCATTCCTTTGACATACCAAACTACACTTGCATTGCTTTCAGATGTACCTACACTCTTTGAAAACTTGTGCTTGTGTTTTGTAAATCAATGCTTGTATTGCAAACCTACACGTATGCTATTTAAAGTGGTGTATGCTCTTTAAAGTGGCCCCTAAGTCCCAACCCATGACTGCACTTTGTAAAGTTACCCCTATTCTCTCTGTCAAGTTGCTCCTGCATTCTCTATCAAGTTGTGCTTGCACTCTCTGTCAAGTTGCGCTTGCACTCTCTGTCAAGTTGCGCTTGCACTCTCTTGATGAGAAATAGACAAGTTTAATACCGATTGTTGGGAAAATCAATATCTATCCAAATATGACTTCAATGGACGAGATTCAAGGCTTATACTATAGCAACATGAAAATCTAAAACTTATATGCAAATCTAAAAATTAATTTTCCTTAATATGGAAATACCATGATTAGATCCATCTTCTTTATGATGTGAAAAATCAGCCAACATAACATATTTATAAACACTACCTTATGTGAAATTATAACAAAAATATATAAAGAATAACATCACAATAAGATACCAACAATGAGGTACAAATCAACAACACAAGACCAAAACATAACATCGGATTTACATAGAGAAACCCTTGTGGGAAAAAACTTTACCAAGAAGAGAGGCCAAGTATGCATTATCATCAACTAAATGAGATTATATTACAACCACTTCCATTCTCCTCTTTTCCTCCACCATGGAAGGACCTATGTACTTGTGAACAACCTCTTTATGCATCAACCTATCCTTGTTCCTACAGAGTAACACTACATTCAACTGTTCCTCTCATATTTCTACATCCAAAGAGCTGCAATTAGATACTTATGAAGGCATCTAATGCACCAAACATGGTGCCCAAAGATGACCCTTCATTCCAAATGTACCCAAACTTTAGATTACCTCCTTGAAATGTGAAAGGATGTTGGTTTTGTCTCCATTACTTTCCCTCGAACTTGGGTACCCAAACTTGAGAGATAAATGTTGGCAATCAGGATTGCACCCTTAGCCAAGTTAGACTTGCCTATCCTATTTTTAATTAATGAAAAAGCAGGTTTTGAAGGGGCCCTGAAACCCTTTAACAACAAGCAAGAGACAATTTAGTAGTAAAAGTACCCAAGCAAGAAATTAAAACAAGACAGGAAGTTGTCGAAAGAGAACATCAAAACCAGCTGAAAGACAACACCACAAAAGAACCTGTAAAAAACTAGCAACAAACCCACAATTAGGCCATATTCTTTAGGACCTCCACCACCTCCTGGTCCAGTTTGCTCATATTACGCATCGCTTTCTTGATTTCCTGGATGTTAACCTAGGCCTTATCAGCCTTTCTCTTAAGGTTTTCTTTAGTTCTTTTACACGGTCCACCATAACCTTCCTAACTATGTACTTTATCCACCCCCTCTTCCACACAATCTTGTCTTGATAAGCAATTCTTAAGACTATCCACCATCATATCCATTGTGTTAGCCATGGATTTTAAAATCTTTTGGCTAGTGTTCATCACCACCTAGACAGACTCTTTTATGTTCTTGATTTTGTCCTCCAAAGCTAAAAGCTTATCATCATGATTACTCTTGAATTTCTCAAGATCTTCAACAATTTTCTTAAGGTAATCCACCATATACTTCTTTTCTTCCTCAGTCCACAAGTCCATGGTCTTCACTCTGTCTCTAACAGTGTTGTCAAGGGACTCAATTTTTTCAAGTTTGCTACTCATAGCCCTCTGTTTCAACTTAATTTCCTTAATCTCAAAAAACACCCATCTTATCAGTCTAAATAAATCCACAGACCCATTACGACCAATGGCTAGAATGTCCGCAGGGAACTCATGTTCTTCCCTAAAATAATGATCTTCAGCCCTGAGGTCATTGGGATAACGAGGTTTGTCCTCTCTATCAGTGGCAGGGTAGCTGGAACATTCAGACGAAGAGTCTGTCTAAGAATCCTCAATAACAGGGGCTTTACCTTTCACCTTGGTCTTAGCTTCATCATAGCCAAGAGTCACAACCTTAGTACCAGTTTTAGGAAGGTCATGTTTATAGGGGACACTAACCTTCTTTCTTTTGTTACTCCCCTTCTTCATAGACTTGGAGGTCTCTCCCTCCTCATTCCCCAAATTAGTATCCCATTCCTCCTTCTTAGAGGAGCTTGCGCCCAATTCCTCTTTTTTAGAAATAGATTCAGGAGATAGGGACATTTTGGACAAAGTTGGCTGGGCTTTGCAATGTTCAAAAATTAAAACCAACATACCCTCATGAAGAATAGGGTGTCTAACAGGGTTCGTACTATGATCAGTGAGGCTAGCATTCAAAGAGGTAGCCAAATAGAAGGGAATGGAAACCCTAACCTGATGTTTGAAGTGATTAAGGAGCACAAAATGGTAGCCAAAGACCCTAGTGTATCTCCCATCCAAAGTGATATACTCCATAATCACTTTTAGCACCTTCTACCAAACCTTCTTAATATTCCCAATATCATAGCAACTTTTGGAAGCCCTACGTAGCTTTTCTTCTTCCTTTTGCCTCTTCAGGAATTTCTTCACCGCCATGTCCGAGACTTTTGTGTCCCTATAAAATTTCAAACCCTCCATGGGAAGACCGGTCACTTCATAAACGATTTGCTCATCAATGGTGATTTTCCTACCCCAAAGTTTAATTTTACCATCCTTCCAATCCTTTGTGAAAACTCTGGTGACATCTAGGTCTTGCAACATGGAAACGCTCTCAAATTTGTGGGTAAATCTGTAGGTGAGATTGAATCTCCAAAGTGGGTTGGTTCCCCCGGTAAACCACCTAATCTACTAGACCTTCAGGGAAAATGGGTAGAAGGAAAAAATTGAAAACAAAGATCCTAAGCTAAGTTGATTCACCAACAATGTGAAGATTCTAACAATTTTTTCCACTCACAACAATATCTTAAACTCTGATTCTCACAATCTCACCCTAGAGACACATAATCCATATGTAATTTGCATAGAGGTTAATCAAACATAACACAAAAATGCAACCTGGATCACATGAAACCCTTGCAAACAAACTTACAATGACAAGACATAAAGAGGATTCTGCATTTGAATCACAGCTAGCATCAGATTGTGATTGTAAATTTGAAACAAGAAGATGAGAAAGGAAATCTTGCTATTTTATTGAACAGAAGGAGTGACAATTTCAAAATCTGAGTACAAGAACAAGTTTACAAAACTCTCTAAGTGAATAGGAGAGCAAGAAACCATCAATCTGAACTAAGAAAAATCAAAATTTTCTCCAACTTATAGCCTCCCAAGTGTCTTCGATAATGCAAATAGCAAAAATCAACTCAACTGCCTCTCAGAATTAGCAATTCTGATCCATTTTTCGAGCTCCTCAACAAAGCCTAAAAAAAAGTGTTCAAAACTGCTCCAAATTGCATGAGAAAAGTGGAAACTTTCTATCTCCAAGAGTTTGATCCAAAAAATCCACAAAATCAGGTCCAAACTACTCAAAACTGAAATTAGAAAGTTTAGTTTGTTCATCTTTTTCCAATTTCGCCCAAGAACTTCAACTAAAAAATAGAAATATCCTAAGGAGACTAACTGCATTTTTTAAAATAACAAACATTAAGGTAATTTATAGAAACATTACCTTAATGATATTTTACATCATTTGCAGTTTACAAATTTTAAAATAGAAAGATTCCAATTTCACTTGTCCTACTTTTGATTTTTACAATTTAGCTTTGACCATTTTGATTTTTACAATAAAAATAAAACTTTGATACTTTGCAAAAATTAAAACAACTCTCTAAGGCTCTCATGATATTTTATTTTTCTATAAAAAATCATAAAAAGACCTAAGGCATTTATCATATTGTTTTCTCAAAGGTCAAAAGAGGAACCCTAGGGTGCTCAAGACTTAGGCAAAACCATAAGCTTCATGGTCATTGACTTAATTTTTTACAAGGGCACGAAATATTTCCCAAGGCATAAGAAAGGCTCACCTAAAAAATGAAAGGGGCAAAGCACACATGATTTTCTCTAAAAATCAAAAAAAAAAGCTAAGGCATGAATTCGGCCTAGGCATCCAAAATATATGCAAAGGAAAAAATAAAATACTACAAAGTATTAATATTTTTGCACAAGACTTAAAACAATGTGAAATAAAACCCAAGGCCAAATTAGGGTAAATAAAACCCTAGCACAAAACTATTGAGCCCTATCATTTCACCTTCATTTGCACCTCTTGATTTTCAACTGGGGCTCTCTAAACATTGCCCCCGTTGAAGAGGGTTTGCTTCAGGTTTCATGGAGTTTTTTTAGAGTTTTGAAGCAAATTCTTCCTAGAAATTTTGCACAGTAAGCATCCCTTTTGCAAAAATGTAAGAATCTTTCTATTTCCTCCATTTTAAATTTGTTTAAAGGGGCTCTAACCCGCAGCCATTACCATATTTTGATGTATTTTCTTACGTTTCTACTATTGATGCTTCACTTCATTCCCTTGAGGCCACCATAGAATGGTTTGATGAGAATTTTTCCTAAGCTTCTGGAGCTTTTGTTGACTTCGTTCTATAGACACGTACTTGGCCAAGTGGTATGCTTCATTTCCTGCCTTGCATTTCACTCAAAATTGTGAAGGAAAACCTGTATTTATGTTTATTTACCACAGAGAATGGAAAAGTGTTTGTTTTCTCTGCATTTACTTTGCACTTCAAAACCTTGGTTGTAGTGGTGTTTTATTTCTTTTTTTGTGTATAAAAATCTCAAATCGAGCTTATTGAGTGTAAGATAACAAAAAAAATTGTGTTTCTTATACAAAGATCTTCATGGATTTTATTAATTTCTGCAAAATGTAACTCCTTGCTTCTCCATGGCTGCGGCCTGTATTTCAATTTACAGTACAAATACATGAAAGGGTTTTGAACCCATGGCCTCCATTGTAGATGTGAGCCTCAATCATTGTTTATTTTTTCTCTTTTTGAAAGAAAAGAGGAGAATCTTTCTTTCATTCTGGATTTGCATTTTTAATGGTGATATTGTCCCACTTGCATAGAATCATTTCCTCCAGGCTGGTGAAAAAATATCACAAACTATGAACTATGTCGGTGAAAAATTTAAAGGGTTTTTTCACCTTATTGTTTTATAATTTTTGTATAAAAATCTCAAAAACCCAGATTGTATTTTTCGAGATATGATGAAATCTCGATTGCCCCAAACTAAAAATCTATATTTTGCATGATTTTCATCATCACTATTTTGATGCATTCTATCTTGCACAATCAAGCTTTTGCTTTTGCATTCATGTCATGCACCTAGAAATGAAAATGATTACACTTCCAATGCTCAGTGAATATGCAGATTGTGACAAAATAGTTATATCTGCTTCCTCTCAAATTTGTGTATGCAGATTTGTATTGATCTTTATTAAGCATTACCTCTTTTGCAATTCTCCACATGTGAGCAAAGAAGTTGTTGCCCTACCATGTAAAAGCTAGCTCCTCATTCGAACTTGCATACTCAGATTTATAATAAGCTCCATACCCTACACTCAATGTACTTCACTCCATCTAGCCTTGAAGAGAACAAGGTTGTTGTTCCACCATTTAAGATCTTTTGCAATGAATGTTTGATAATTACTCCACTTTAGCATTTTGTGAGTAATGCATTCCTTTTGTTGCTTTAAATGTAAGCACTATTTATTGGCACCTTGGTGAATATGTATATAATGACACCTTTGTGTGAGCATTGAACATTACAAACAACATAAACAACAATACATTCTTTGTTGCCCTCTCAATGCGAACATTATGTTAATGAAACATGACAATAATGTAATGCTGTAGTAGCACTTGTACATGAACATTTGCATGCAAACAAAAATATATGATGAAAGATAGTGCATTTAATTTTTGTTCTGCATAATTTGAGCATTTGAAAAAGATTACTTGCCCATCCATGATCATCATCTTCACTTTGCATTTTGAATTTGATGGTCATGTATGGGCAATGCATCAACTTTTCTTGGATTGCTTTATGAGCTTCTTCTTCAATCGAATGGTCCATCTTGACACTGTGAATGTATCCATCTTGACAATGTGAATGTATCCCTTTTCTCAAAGCCCCACTTGCAGTCAAGGGGTAGCATGTTGAGCTCAACCCTTGTGGGAGCCCGTTTTACACCACATGCTATTAAGTCTTCAAAGCAGATCAGCAACATGACTTTTCCTATACATGCACAGGAAACAAACAATGTTAGATTAAAAAGAAAATAAGCTCAATGTTCCTATGTTGCTTCATCCTTTGTATTCTCTTGCACAGTTCTGATCTTTGCTCAACTGATTCAATGCACCACAAGCAATGTTCTATATTATTGTTGATAGATCATACAGGAGGATTCATAACCTGAGCTCTAATAAAGCTTTTCCAATCATTTGCAGGTTCACTTGGAGAACAAGAACAAGAAGGGATGAACAACATTGAAGACAACTCAAAGAAACTTCAAGCAATGACGGCTATGTTTCTTCTTATGTGCTTTTTTCCTTCTTTATCTTCAGTAGTGTAGTGTACTCCTTGTGTTTTTTTGACTCAGTTATTCCCATAGCTTGTGTGGGACACTTGATTCTTCTTTTTATCCCAATGAATATAAAACAACATTTTGTGCAATTCTTGTTCAATTATGTATCTTTCTTTTGCAAAAAAAAATGTATGGGACATTATGGAATGAATAACTCAATATAGAATGCAAACACTTCCTTTACATCTCATGCAATCTTTTATGTTGTAAATTATGAATGACAAATTGAAACACATTGCAACTTTCTAAAAAACTCAAAAACTAGAAAATATATGTAATGGTTTAAGCAACTGTAGAAATGAATTGAAACTTTTCACCTTAAAATGAACTTGAATTAATCAGCTCTGTCAATTTGAGCTGTGGTGAAAAATTGATAACAATAAACATTACATTAAATACATTAAATGACGAAAAACCAAGTGATGCTTGTTCCCTTTTTCCAAGCACCCACTTGGAGAATCCCAACAGTCACTTATTTATCATTTAATTTATCTTCTATTATCCCATTTTAGGCATCCACATGTGGGGAAAACAATATTAAATATTTGTCCACAACCCACCTTTACTGCTTCTAGTGAACCCATCACCTCTTATGAGTATATTTTAAACAATGTTGAGAATTAATCTTACAAAATATTTTCCCAATACACCCTAAGTTCCTAGAGACACTTTCCAAGGATGTTGGAACCATGACATATGACATAGGATTTACAAGGTGAATGGCACCTTAATCCTAACATTCTCCCACTTGACATCAACATTGTAAATACACCCATAAGAATCACAAACAATGGAAAACATCCCTTATCCATACATGTAGCATCTAAATCTTCACCATGCTCTCATGCTCCAACAAGATACCTGCAAAAGAAACCATGATAACCTCCATCAAGCAAACAACTCCTTCACATCCTCTAACATGGCACCTATGGAAGAAAAAAGGAACATGCCAAGGTGAAGCATATTAACTATCACTGAAATCTGCACCAATATTTATATCAACATAAGCATCAAATTCAAATGATAATAAAGGCTTTGAGTATTTTCCTTACTCATACCACTTGGAATAGAAACCACAACAAATTACAATTCATCCAAGCTAACCATACCTCAAACTAGGGTATACAAAACATAGATAAAACTTCATGCCATCAACATACCGACCCAAAATCTATAATCAAGTCTTTATATATACATACTCCTATCTCAATGCAACATACCAATGCACAAATGACCGTAGATAAAGCCAACTAACAAATTATGCATAGACACTAAATTAATCTTATGGATATAAGCAGTCCACATCTAAGTCATCCCACTGCAACCAATATGCTATACACACCTACAAATTACATAACTCATAGATCCCAATCCAATGAATCATGCAAACTCATCATCACATCAGTAAATAGAAAACTAAGATATCAAAATGATAACCAGACATATATCCAAAAACTCCCACTACATGAGTAATGTCAAATATTAAAATTGATCAAGGCATATCAAGCCTATCTATAGTACTTCACATAGAGGATGTGGCTAATTCCTCTATTACATAGTGTAAAGGAAACATACAATGATATGAAAATCCTATGAACAAATATGTTGCAATACCTCTCCTACCATTAGTCTCCATAGCTCTCCCAAGTTCTTCACACTCAACCATGTGAAACCAAATATCCAAGAAGAATACCATGACCAAAGAGAGAACCCACAAATCAAACCATATCCTTGTTCCACACTAACATGTACCAAGTTGTGTAATGTAAGATCTCCTTCACTATTCCCATACTGAAAGGATATCAACATCTAACATTCAAATCAAATGAAAACATGGCAGTAATAGATGTAAACCTCTCATACTGAAGGTAGATCAAACCAACCAATCATTACCACAACAAAGGGAATATGCTCAAAGCCACGAACCATTTCATGTACCTCTCCAAATAAGTCCTCTGAGCTAAATCCATAGCACAAGACCAAAACAAGGAGAATAATGGAAATACATGAACCATGTATCTTCTTCTTAAAAATTTATTCTAAATGTTTATATTCAAGACTAACTCATATGAGAAGACAAGATACAAAATAAAAAATGCATCTGATATTTAGGTGGGTAATACCTCTCAAATCATTCACCTTCCGAGTAGACCAAGAGTGGGATACAAGATTTTCCTATGCGCACAACATCAATCAATGACAATCTTCTCTTAAAGTCCATAATGGATTCACATCCATAACCAGGTGTAGGCTTCTTAGTCTTTCTATTGAAATCCTCACCATAGAGGAACCATCTCAACTTATGATCCCATCAATAAGATATCTCTTAGCCCCACCCAAGTCTCTTTATTCTCCATGAGCATCCACCAATCAATCCATTCCAACTTCAAATGCAACCCTACAAAATCATGAAGCTCCAAGCAAATGATTAATACTCAAAACCAAAGAGAACCAAACAAGACCATTATTGAAATTCCAACTATAGAATAAGGAACATATCATGACATCATGATCTAACATCCCATCCTAAGATATCACATGAAAATAAACATCCATCATCAAACAACG
Organism: Sequoia sempervirens; assembly: GCA_007258455.2. Lineage (NCBI taxonomy): Eukaryota > Viridiplantae > Streptophyta > Pinopsida > Cupressales > Cupressaceae > Sequoia > Sequoia sempervirens. The sequence continues at coordinate 81,786,865 of VDFB02058242.1, read as the reverse complement.
AATCAACATCACTATCAAAGCTCTCACTAAACTATGTAACTGGTGCAGGGGCACCTAGTCAAGTTTTGTAAACATGGTCCAATGTTGGGTTTTTGGGTATTTTGAGTCATATTTGGTGTAATAAGGTCTATTTATACCATTTTCAATGTATTGGGTCTCATGGGGTCGGTTTGAGTAAAAGTTGTTAAGTATTTGCAAATGTTGCAAAAGTTGCACAAACAACTTTGCAATTTTGTCATATGTGGAAGTTAAATGGTCATGTGTTCAAAAAGTCGTTATGAACCATTTTTTTTTGGTTGTTGGTGTTTAACTATGCCTCAAAAACTTCAAAGAAAGGTTCTGGAGACAATTTTGGTGCACAAGCAATAAGAAAACTTTATTTTTATGTGTTTTCATTGAAATTTGCTGCTACAACCAGTGGTACAGTTCCGTACAGGTTGCAAATGTACTAATTGCTATTGGAATTGGTGTAGGGATGAACTAAATCTATTTTGGATTTGGTTTGAATTGATTCCATAGAATTTGAAGGATTTTATAAGAAATTTATTGAAAGAGGTCTATAAACCCTAGATTGAGAGGGTTTGAACAAGAAAATGGAATAAAGGACCATTCCAACAATGGAATTCTTTGAAAATAAATGGAATGGTGTTAGTTAGGATTTTTTTCATTTTGGTAGTGATTGTAGATGCAGGGGATGGAGTTAGGGCCCTATTTGTGCAATCCCTAGCCTAATATCTCAATGTATTAGGCTTAGAATGCAAGGTTAGAAGTAGGGTTTTGGTGTTAGGTGAATATGTAAATGTTCTAATGGAGAAAATATATTGTTTCAAACCCCATGTGATCTGTCTAAATCCTTGGAGTGAAGATTGGTGATTTGGGAAAGGAATATCACATAGTTGTCTTGTAAAAGAGGCCTAATTGGGCTTAAGGGCAACGTAGCAGTCAATTTTAGGAGGGAATGTTACAAAATAACCCTATCTCCAATTTGTATATGTCAAAGAAGGGAATAAAGGGTATCTTGAATGGTGACTGGTTCTTTGGTTTGAGGCCCTCTCTAAAAGATATGTTGAATTTTCACTATTTGATGTGTTACAAGCAAGATTGAAGAATTTGTGAACAAACACCAGGTTAGGGGTTTCAAAGTGGAAATATTGATCAAGTTTGGTTGAATTGTAATTGGTTAGACAACTCCTCCCTACTCTGCATCAGTAACCAAGCTCCCTAGGCATCATGATAACCATCTCTTTACTAAAGATCCTCCATGGCCCTAACACAATAAAAGAACTCAACAACATGAGCTCCCAAAAGATAAAGTACAACCACAATATCCAAACCAAGAATATATAAATTCCACACACCCTTTGTCAATAGAACCAAAGATATCATTAAACTCTTACTACAATCTAAGAGCAAAATCCAAGAGCTCCTTATGACACCAACAACCATTGCAAAAGACCATCCATCTTCTAATCAAATATTATCCAATTCTCACTACACACTACAACAACAATAGCTTAGAACCAAAATATTGAAACAAAGAAAATAGAACTCATTATGTAACTGCATAAAGCTCCCACTAAAATTAATACCACTTTATGTATGGCATCATGACCAATATCATTGCCAACACTCTACTGAAAGTGAACAAAACTTCTCATGCACCATAAACTACTATTGTAGATTCAAATGAACAACTATATCAAGTACTCCCAATAACCAACTCTCATTGCAATAAGCATACCAATATAATAATGGTGACCAAGAATATGGCCTACCAAAAAAAATCCACGTTAGACAATTTACAAGATTTGGATATATGCAACATATCGAAGGAGAAATACATAATCAGTGCTCCAATCTCAAATAACTAAAAAATAGATTCAACCCCACTTTAGTATTATGCAAAAAAATAGATAATTAGGTATAACATGTGGATAACACCATAATCAATGTTATATCTAATTTTACAAACAAACCCACATAGGAGTAACCATATATCAATAAGAATCCTCCAAGAATCCATGCAAACCTGTAACTGTCTTTATCTAAAACACCCTGAATATAGTCTCATCACAGATCTACATATCACATATTTTAGTTAACATGTAAAAAATACAAAACCATATTTTTAAATATTAAATCCATATAACCATCCAGACATTCACATCAAACATGTCATTTGGATAATGGAATAAGCACATATCTACAAACCCACAACTAAAAACAAGAGTAAATTGTAACCCAATAGGAAAACCAAGTTGTCTAGGAGCTTATAACATATAAAATATATCAGCTCCACAACTCACAAAGAGGTTAGTGGTTTATCTTCTAGTGCTTTCACATATCCAAGGGCTAAAACAATGAAGCCAACATAAGCACTCTAGTTTGTAGTCCAAATAGAGGATGTTTCTCCATGTGACTAGGATGTCTCTATTCATCCAACATGAACACCTTCTCACTGCACATGACCACAAGGTAAAGGAACAAAACAAATAAACCAGAGGATACACAGATATTGTAGAACAAGAGCTCCAAGTTGCCAAAGCATAACCAACTCCATAAAGATCCATAATCATGAGCTTCCAATGACCAATATAGATCACATTAACAATATCCATGGCTTTCAATCTCTCAAATATGCAAAACAAAGTTAACTCATAAACATTTGTTTCTTCCCCAAAAGCCTTCTATCAACCTTCAATTCCTTATGATAAATTCCCTCAAGCTTGTTAGACTAAGAAATCATAAAAGAAGGAATACCCAAAACCTAGTTCACCTTCAGCTCTGATATCAAATGATGAGAAATAAACATGTTCAAAATTGATTGTTGGGAAATTCAATATCTATTCAAATATGGCTTCAATAGATTAGATTCAAGGATTGAACTACAACAACGTGAAAATTCAAAACTTATATGCAAATCTGAAAATTAAGTTTCGTTAATATGGAAATACCATAATTAGATTCATTTTCTTTATGATGTGAAAAATCAACCAACATAACTTGCTTATAAATAACTACCTTATGTGAACTTATAATAGCAATATATAAAGAATAACATCACAATAAGATAGTAGCAATGAGGCACAAATCATAAACACAATAACATAAGATTTAAATGGAGAAACCATTGCGGAAAGAAACTCCACCAAGAAGAGAGGCCAAGTATGCATTATCATCAACTAAATGAGATTACAATACAACCACTTCCATTATCCTCTTTTCCTCCACCATGGCAGCACCTATGTACATGGCACCCAATGCACCAAACATGGCACCCAAAGATGACCCTTCATTCCAAACTTCCCCAGCCTTTGGATTACCTCCTCAAAATGTGAAAGGACATCAGTTTTGGCTCTAATTCTTTCCCTCCAACTTAGGCTCCCAAACTTGAGAGATAAACATTACATTAAATGCAATAAATGATGGGAAACCAAGAGACACATGTTGCCTCTTTCCAAGCACCCACTTGGAGAATCCTAATAGTCACGTATTTATCATTTCCTTTATCTTCTATTATACCATTTTAGGCATCCACATGTGGGGAAAATAATATTAAATATTTTTGTCCACAACCCACCTTATTGTTGCTAGTGGACCCATCACCCCTTATGAGTATATTACAAACAATGGTAAGAATTAATATTACAAAATATTTCCCAATACACCCTAAGTTCCTAGAGACACTTTCCAAGGATGTTGTAACCATGGAATATCACATAGGATTTACAAGGTGGATGGCACCTTAATCCTAACATCTCTATCAAATGGCGCTTACATTTCCTTGTGTTGCACCTGCCTCCTAACCTGCAAACAATAACCTACAACAATTACTTGCTACCTCTTGGTCAAAAAATCAAACTTTTACAATTTTGTAACCTACCCCAAATATGTTGTATTGCACCTTCATCTCCATTAATCCATCCTAGCCCTCACTATCACCTCTCTTACAATTAACCATCTCATATGCACCTTATTGAACCTTGGATATTTCTTTGATCCTAACCTTCTCCCATCACAAAAACATCCTTTTTTATCACCCAAATTATCCTCTAATCTACATCCCAATCAAATACAAAATCAAAATTTTCAAAAATTGGAATCTAGATCCTTACATTCTCCTCTAACTTGTGTGTTGCTTAGGAACTCTCCTATCCTAAATATCATTCTAAGTTAGCCTTTCATTTTGGACTATTTAGCTTGAGGATTTGGCTCTCTTAATGTTTTCAAAAATCCATTATCCAATCTTTCTTAGGAACTTTCCTATCCTATGTAAGTAAGGATACATCCAATATCACCTTCTATCCTAAGGATCTAGATTTTTATTTTGATGCAAGCTTGGTCTTGTATCTCTTATCCATAATCATCCACCAATAAAAAATCAAACACATACTAAGTTACCATTCATCTAAGATTCTAAGGTTCCTCATTTAATCAACCATCCATACCATTCACAAAATTATCCCAATCAAAATCTTAGGTCCGAATAATCTTCACATTCCCATCACCAAATCATCCATCAAGTATCCACATCCAAAAAAATCTTTGAAAAAGTCCACCCGTTGTATGCCAATTACTAGAGCTAAAGATAAAAAGAATATGTATTCTCAAGAGAATGTCATCATAGAAGACATAATCAATCAACCAACACCCCCATGATGAATAAGTCTATATAGACCAGCCTGAGCATTCCCCTAGGTTGCAAGCATTTGCTCAATGCCCCTACAATCAAGAAATAATGCAAAAAATATATGAACTTGACAAGGATACCATTGTGTTAGATATCTTGACAAAGGGGGAAAAGCTCCCACCAACCTTTGACATCTCACAAATTAGAAGGTGAGGATCTAATATTCCCACATCCTCCATCAATTCCTTAAATAGAATTTGGGGATCCCAACCCAACCTTAATCATCCCTCCCATACATCCAATCTTTCATATACTTATCAACTAGTCCTAGAACAAATCATCCCATCCTCAAATATTTCTTCCCAACTGGGACTCAACATTTCAACCAACATCACATATCAACCTACTCAATGCACCATATATATCCAATATCCCATAACATCCACCAATGATAACTACATCCAACCACGAACTAATCAAAACATCCCTAAGATCTCTCAACCCCTAAATAATTATAATTAAAATATTATCCCAACACCCCTTTACCAATCTAAAAACCATCATCACCACATAAATACTCCCCCATCCAATAACATTGATCTTTCCCAAGAATTACAAAATATGAAGAGTATGATCCAAGGGCTTTAAGTAGGTCACTCTAAGAAGACTTATAGGTTTGAGAACATATGTCCTTGTCCCTTTGAAAAGCATATATTATCCATCCCCTTCCCCAAGAACTATGAATTACCCAAACTTGACAAATATAAAGGTAAGGGTGATCCTCAAGAACACATTAAAGAATTCTTCATAGCATGCCAAGAAGTGGCCTATACTGATGCATACCTTATCAGACTTTTTCCTAGGAGCCTTGGGGGACAAGCTTTAGATTGGTTTACACATCTTTCTCATAGTTCAATCACTACCTTCATAGATCTAGTTGAAATATTTGTGGCCCGCTTTTCATACAATATTGAGCATGAAGTCACAATGCTTGATTTGTTCAATACTAAACAAAAACTTGCAAAAAAAATTTCCACATTCCTTCAATGTCGAAGACATCTAGCTAGTTGATTCCCCTTGCAAATGCTTGAGAAACAATTGGTGAACATTTTTGTCCAAAATATAAATTCAAAAATAGGTTTTCACCTACAATTATAATGTGTTCACTCTTTCGATGAGATCATTGGTAAAGGCTTAACAATTTAAAAAGCTTTAATTGTTAAAGTACTAATCAAGATTTACAAAGACCACAATGATAGTAATAATCAATCTAATGACAAAACTAGATTTTTGTCTAAAATAAATGTTGTGAAGGATGGTGTAACTGATAGAAAACATGTGCAAAATGTCCAACTTTCACCATCTAATGATCAAAACATACCTCAATAGAAAAATGCCTCCAACACTATCACTGTCTCCCAAGATAAACCTAGGAAAAATAATTAGCCAAAATGCAAGTACACCCCTTTGGGAGAGCCAATTGAAGTTATATTTCATAAGCTTGCTTAGGCTAACCTTATAAATTTTCCAATGACTAAACCTTATGATGAAAGTCAACCCAAACTACCATGATATAAAGATAATAAATATTTTGAATACTATAGGGTCAAAAAATCACACAACTAAACGTATGAAGTTAAAAAATCACATACAAGACCTTATTAATAAAGGAGAGATAACCATCAAAGGCCAATCTCATAACTCTCCTAATGAAAAAATGGGCATGTACACACAACCCTTTCCATCACATAATGAAGGGAAAACTTGAGTCCCATAAATCAATACTATACACTTACACTGGAACACCATCCAAACCCAATCATATAACTCAATCATTAGTCACATTGAATAAAGTCATGATCATGTCGCTACCATCACCATAAAAGTAGTCAATTATATTGTCTCCACCTGAAGAGTCCAAGTGACAATTTAAGGAATCTCTTATTTCTAGTCCCCTTCCACATCCTCTAAATACAACATCTTTTACCATCTTGGGAAGACTCCAACTTGAATTTCTATCTTGGAGTTACTTCATACCTCACCCATTCATAAGGAAATCTTAGACAAAGCATTGTAATTATCGCATAAACCTAATGGCATCAACATTAACCAATTCCAAGCCATAGTTGGGAACCTTTCCTCCATGCATCACCTCTCCGCAAATAAATATTTTCACACTAACATCCCCCATAATAAATCACTCCATATCAACGCATTTATCCACAAACATACCACTAAACAAGTCCTAATAGATGGTGGATCTAGTCTCAATTTGTGTACTTTAAAACTAATCAAGAAATTGGGCTATTCTAAAGACATAATCAAACCTCAAAATAAAATAACTATAAAAGCTTATGATGATGTTGAACGATAATTTGAGGGTACCATATAAGTTGGACTAGCTATCATGGAGACCACATGTCAAATCTTGGATCTTGATCTCCCATACAATATTCTCCTTTCCCGACCATGGATTCATGACAAGCAATTTGTCCCATCCACCTACCATTAGTGCATAAAATTTACATACAATGGTAGTGAAGTCACCATTCTAGTAGATCCTCGACCATTCCAATAGTGAAAAATTTTGGTAGTTATAATCGCTCACACCATTTCCCATTTAATGATGCCTCATCCACTTTTTCATTCTACATATACCCCTCTACATTAAAAATTGCATCCACCTCACAAGCCATTCTTGAAATCAAGATCAAGATTAATGATAAGGGATGTGGAGAGTATGGACTACATAATTCCTTCTATATAGCATAACTCCCACTCTCACAATGGTTCCATGGTCAGCCTAAGGCATTAAAGGTAGAACTCGAGGTAACCTTTAAAAGCTTCAAAAATGGGGGATCCTAGAAAAAGAAGATATCAGTGATGAAATTTCTTCATGGCTATATAAGGATACAGATGAGCAGTTACCTCCTTTGCAAATAGAAAGATATATTAAGGGCCATGGATTGTGCAAAATATGAGATATAAAGGTCAAGGACTAGGGATTCATGAACACGGAATAATGGAGCCTATTCAACTTAAGAACAATATGGGCTATAATGGAATAGGATATGAATCAACTAAGATGGTACCCAATGGCCTAAATGTACCCACAATAAAGAAGGTAAGGCCTCTAATATCATTAACAACCCTCGAGAGGGGATCAAAAAAGAACCTCTTGAGCACATCACCCAACTCCTCAATGACACACATATATATACCATCACACCATCTAACCCTTTTGACCTTCCACTTGTTTATCCTAATCATTGAGTGAGACTGATAGGGACCTCTAGTTCTTGATACTTTCTAGAATGATGAAGCAATTTCCAAGCTTATGGGAGTTCCATAACATATCTATAGGTGATCATAAGGGTGAATTTGAAGTTACATTATATAATGGTGCTTACTTCAAGGAATAAATTTTGTGCGTTAGTCATAAAAATTAAAAATTAAAGAATAAGAAAGAATAATCCCTTAGTGAAAACATCGATGACGCACTTTTGGATCATGAAAAAGTAATTCATCAATCATCCCACACAAACAAGAAGTTTCCAGGAGCTAAAATGTTCAAGTAATTCACCAAAATGTGAAAACACAAAAAACTAAATAAAATGTACCTAGATAAAAATATGGAAAAATTGCATGTATGGCTATGAAGATCTTTGAAAGACTATTCTAATGTTGTTGGAATAATGAAAAATGGAGAAACATGTCAAAATTTGTGAGATTGGGAGTAAAAACAACACATCTAACTTTGATAGATGATAGAATGCTCCAATATAAAAAATGGTGAAAGTTCCCACACCAATTGAAAGAACATGGAACCAACTTTTTGATGATATCTTGTTCTCCCAATTTTGATATCATACACCCAAGTTATGGCCAAAAGAAGAAAAAAATAGCTCTTTTATGACCAAAAGGGCTTGAAAGGGGCCCTACCCTACGATTGTACTACTGAAATCAGTGGAATATTCTTTGGTCACCAAAAAAATCATCGGTTGTAAAAAACAAACTCGTTGAAATTATTCCCATGAATATTCTCACTGGAAAGTTCATGCAATTGTCAGGAAGTACAGATGAAGCCACACAAGATTTTTGTTTGTGGTGATGATTTTTTTTAAGCACCACTAATAAGCTTTAAACACCACCAGACGACTAAGGTAAGGTTGACGAGTGGTTATAAAAAGTCATAACTGACAAGCATTCTACTAGGGGGAAATTCATCGATATGTGCAAGGCCATACGGGCCTGCATGTGTAGGTACCCTACGAGATATATATATATTCTAAATAAAGTAGAAATTATAAAAAAATCTGCCATTATTTTTCTTTTTTAAAAATGTGTGCAGTGTCGTATAGGGGTTGTATAGACCCCTGTGGCAAGAAAAAATTGCCTCAAAAGATCTCGATGCCAAAATTGAGAAAATTTATAGTCAAAATGCACCAAATCAGCCTCCTAAATGTAATAGTGAGGTCTTTTTCATGCTAAAGTGCACCAAAAAATCACCCAACTCCAAAAATTGCAAAAAAGGCAATGAAGTTTCTATATTTGAAGCCCTATAGCTCTGGTTGAAGAAAACCCTCAAAAATTAAAAAGGGGTTTGCTAAATCCAACCTCTGATACCATGTTAGAATTGTGAATAAACATGACACGTAGGATCAAACAACAAACAAAAATACCTTCCATGTAAGAGCTTTACAAAATAATGATTTGTTATTCCTCAACAAGAAAATACTTACAAAATGAATCTCACAAATCTTCAATGGATATCAAGAGATAATACAATAAGGGTGAGTGCTTTATAGGAGAAACCTTAAATGATAAAGGGATTAGATCATGAAAATTGTCAACATCATATGTGATGAGACAAAATAATCTAATAAAAGCTCACTCTAGTTAATAGAAAAAGGAACTCTTAAGTTTAGCTTAAATGCATGAGAATAAATGAGAATAATAATAAATTAAAGATTAATTAATTAATAGCTAATGCATGATTACTCTAACATTGAAATCCATATCGACTTCTAACGTGGTTGTGAAAACCTTGTCGGATGTCGAAATATTTTTGAGAATCGAAATGAAATTCGACATAACTTTAGCAAAGAATACCTTGGGATGACTTCTAAGTAACCAGCATAGATGAGGAAAGGAGACTTATGAAAATTTGGATATGACTTTAATCAAAAAAAGGCAGTTGAATTTTAATAAGGTTAGGATAGCCTTGCCGAGATCCAAAAGGGTTGTGAGAACCTTCTTGAAAATCAAAAAAGGTTTTGAAACTTGTTTCTATCGGCAAGCAATGAGTAAGGGACAAGGGGGCACAAGACACCAACTTGCAACATAAGGTTGACAAAAACTAAGGTAACATGTATCATTCCAAAACTCTAATCTAGAATCAAGAGTAACAATACCGAACTTACTCTAAACCAAGGATCAACATCTCCAATCACATAAAGATAACCATCTCCAAAAAAATAGAACTCAAGGTGTCAAAGCACTCATATGTATAAGAATCATGATGCAAGGGTTTGTCCATGACACCCAATAATTGTAGATCATCCATCACTAAGTGTCAAACACACATCACTACTAAAGCTCCCACTAAACCATGATACAAGTTATCCACGGTATTGTGAAAATTCTCCTAATATAAAGATCATCATGGTACTAAGACACTTGAGTGTAATTGCGATGCAATAACACAAAAGTAGAACCAAGATCTCCAAGCCAAAGAAATAAACCATCATTTTTGAAAGAACACACTAAACCATACATCCAATCTATCCATGGAATCATGATAAATATGTTACAAGTCCCAATAAACAACTATCTAGGCACTCTAATCATTCATCCTCTTATTTTGATTCAAAATAAAAATACACAAATGACCACAAACAAGGCTAACTAACAAAGTATGTGTCAACATTGAATCAATATTGTGGATATAGACAACTCATAGATCCTAAACAATGAAACATGCAAACTCAATAGAAAGGTCAAATTCCCTTTTTGGTGGCAACTCTCTTAATTCCTCTAGAACACATCTTGAAATTCTCTAAGGATAGGGTAGTCATAAAGTACTAACTTCGTACTATCGAGGTCACTAATGTGAATGACATAAATGGAACATCCCTTCCTTTGGGCCTTCTTTAGTTTCATAGCTGAAATTTTTCTAAGTTCCAAAGGTCTCAGAAAGCCATGAATCTCAACATGATTCCCAAAATCATCCAAACATCTTATAATCTTATCTTCACAATTTACTATAGTTGTGTGTTCATTCAACTAATTGATTCCCCAAATCACATAATTTGTTCCTAAGGGAGCTACATAAAGGTTGACCTAAGTCTAAAAATTGGGAAGTTCCAAATCACTACAAGAAAGACAAGAATATATCCTCTTTTTTAGCCGATTTCCATATTGAATCATCCATGAATTATCCATGTGTCCTGGTATAACTGGTAACTTTGAAATTATTTTTGGATCTACAAAGTATTTAATTTCTCTAGTATCAATTAATATAGGAACATGTTGGCCATAGAGTTGGTTGATACACTGAATTGGTGTAGCTTGGAAGTCAATTTGTCGATTGTCTACAGCTACATGGATTTGATGTTGAGGTGCCCCTTGTTGATTTCTTTCCCTTCATCCTCTTGAACGTTGAGGGAAAAAATTGGCATATTAGTGTTCTCCTCTGCATACAAAGCATTTTCCACAAGGGGCTATTGGTCCTTCAAGCCTATCCATCCTATTATTGTTGTTGTCATTGTATTTATCCCTTTTATTTCCTCCATTATGATTCCCTTCTACTTTATCTTGGTAATTTTTGTCTTGCTTTATGTTTTGGATTTGTCGACTGTTCCCTCCCTATTGGTATTTTTGTGAAATTTCTTATCTCCAAAACTAGATCTAGCATCTCGGTTGTTGTGGTAGTTAGCCACATGTTGAATTTTTTGCTCTTGTTTGGTAGCCTTCTCAAAAACTTCATCCATAGTCAAAGGGTTATGGATGTCCACATCTGCTCCAATCTGAGGCTTCAATCCCAAGATAAACTTCCTAATTTGGAATATCTCATCCAATTGATACTAAGGTACATACTTAAGCAAGTTGGTGAACTTTTCCCAATACTGAGTCACTGTCATGTTACCTTGAATCAAATTCTAGAATTTGTCATCTTCTTGTCAAAGAAGAGTTGAGGTAACAACCTCTACCTGAAATATTGAAGAAATATTTCCCAAGTTGTCTCCCCTGGCAGTATTTGCTTCATCAGTGATTTGATATACAACCCAAATAGCCTTGGTCACATTGGATAGATTCCTAAGTTCAAAGTACTTCTCCATCTCAATGATCTAGGCTTCAACTCCATCTTTGATGGCTTTTCCATCAAATTTGGGTGGTGCGATCCTCTTAAGATCCTTACCTAATTCTTCTTCAATTATAGCCCTATTATTTCCATGGTCTTCATTCCCTTTATTTTGTTCCTCTTGGTTCCCTCTAACCTCTTATTCTAAGTTGTTCATCTTGTTCCTTGTTTTGATTAGAAGGTTGATGATTTTGTCCAACCTATCATTTTGCTCATTGTTTCTCAGCCCACTATGGTCATTATTCCTAGTTTGCACCATGGTTGGTTATGAAATGACCTACATCAAGTTTTGCATCTTAATGTAGTAGACAAAGGCCCTAGTTTTAAACCTATAGCTCTAATACCAAAATGTAAGGTTTGAAACCCTAAAATACTTCACAAAAATAAATAGTAACTCATTTTCACATAAATATAGAAATAAAATGAAACATCTTAAACATATACAAATGACATATTACATCTCACATGTAAAAGTGTCTAATCTAGAATATTAAGTACCATAAATAAGGTACATCATCACATAAGCTACTACCTAGTCAAGTATTATAGAGTACAAGAAATAATTTATGCAAGAATATGACTTAGGCTTGCATGCCCATCTAGTCATAACCATACAAGTAAAGATATAAAAGAAACATAATCATTAGATTCTATGGTCACTACTAACCCCAACGGTCATCTACAAATCAAGAGATGAGAACATGGCTCAAGCACTTTTTCACCCAACTAAAAAACTCACACTTCCTCGAAATTCTTCCTAACATGAAGAATACCCAACCCTGCACGAGAATCCTAACAACCTATAAATGGGTGGCAAGATGGAATTCAATGCAACCTAATATATCTATATGCATTTCACATATGAACATGCTATTCCCTACTATCAAGATATGGCAGAGAGAATAAAATAACATCCATCTATTTCAATGGTACGCATAGCTTTGGCCAAAGCAATTAAATCATAAACAGTAGGTAGATATGGAAAAGAAAATATACTACACTCTATTAGTCCCTATTCAACACCTGTCTCAAAAGGTAAATCCAAATCACATATAAAAGAAAACTACTTTCCTCATGAAGATAATATAACATGCATATATCCAATGATCATAAAAATAAATAACCCTTTTCTTTTCATGCAAAATGATTATATGAAGGTCTTTTATTTTTTCAATCCTTTCGTGCTAATGATGGTTAAATGTATAATTGACATGCAATTTGATCGCTAAATAATGATATTTCTCAATTTAATGCAATATTTAATGTATATGCAATGCTAACTAATCTTTGATGTCATGCAGGTTAAATCCATAAGAAACCAATTCATAACATATGATGCATATTTATACCATTATATTTATATAATATATATATATATATATATGAGTATGTATATATATGTGTATATATAATTATAATTATACCATTGATATGTTGATTGGAAATAAAAGAATAAAATCCATAACAATTAAATGATAGTCTCGTATATTCAGTTTTACAATTTTACTATGGAATCATCACAATAGAAATAAAATGTTTACTAATATTAACTTCGTGGAAAATACACTAAATATAAATATATATATATAGTTTCACATATATATCTATATTTATACATATATAGATATATGTTCACTACTATTTAAATATGTTGAGATTATGGAATAGAACAATGGTTTTATAACAACAACAAATAATTCATATATGGTTACAGTCATGAACTGCTCATTAATTTGAGTATAATAAACTCATATGTATGCACGAGTAGAACAATACATATATTGGTTGATACAAAGAACTGAATACATGCTACAATATAAATGGTAATTTCCTTCAAACCCCATGATAAAATAATCATTCATCATTTAAACTTTACATATTTGGTTCTATTTAATCGTTTACCATGCATTCATAAGCCATGTTACAAACAACAATAACAAGGTAATACCCGGTCTCCTGTTCTACATGCTAACTCCCCAACTCTACTCACATACTATGATGCCAATCTTCTTTAGTCGATGCCAATAATGATATCAAAATAGTCATCCCTTCTCCTTTGTTGAGCTCTGATGAAGAAAGAAAGAAAACTCAACCAATTTCTTAAACTCAAATTACAAAAAGACTCCATGATGATCAATTCTAAAATTGACAACAACTCTGTCAATTATAATCGATTTACAACTGCAAACTATAAACACCAATTTGAAAACAATCAATTATATTTATGTCAACTTAATGAACAATAACAATTACATCTTTGAGGGAAACTCCTTAACCTCTCTCCTCTATCCAACTTTTCATCTTCTTATGTGTTCCTCACACTCGCAACCTATGCACATGAACCATCTTCTATTTCTTTGTTTCTCTACTCTGCTTACTTCTACAATGCTCCACTCTACGACACGCTCATCTTCCTCATTTACGTGTAGCTATTTCAAATTCCATTCAACTTACAAATACACAAACAAAGATACAACACCCTTTCACATTACATCCAACTTTTGTCTCCATGCGCAAAATTCATGACAAAGTTTTTGACGTTGAAGGTTGGCCTCCTCACTTGGTCTGATTTCTTTATACCTCCCCTTTAAAACATGACTCTACAATCTCTATTCTTCCTTGTGTTGTTTTTTATCATGTCTCCATTCTTTTATGCTAGCATTACCGAGTCTCCTCACACACTACATGTTTGGCGATGCTTCTCCTATGCTCGTCCTTCATCTCCCTTCAACCCTCCAACTACATCAAATTTCTTTACTCTATAGGCATATTACATGTGTCCTCTGCTAAGGCTCTTCTATCAACCCACTTTGCTAGTGAGAACAAAGATCATTTTAATTTAAAACTTATTTTATTTAATTTTGTTTTCTTTTTAATAGTAAGATATTTATATATTCATATAGATAAATAATTATATCACTATTATATATATAAATATACAAATATAATAATTATGAACATAAAGTTTGTATATTTATATATTTATATATATATATATATATATATAATGAGATTTATCATTATCAAACATTTGAAAATAAAATCTTTTTATTTTCCTAATTAAATTAATTTTTACAAACAAAATAACTATAAGACAATCATTATTTAAATCATAACACATGATAGGTAATGACGTATTTGTGATAACACAATGCATAGCATAATCATTCCCAATGTAGGATGAATGCAACTACATGAGTGTGTACATAGGATTTTCATCATGTCAACTATTGTTGGGTGGTTAGGTCATCTCTACCTCGGCCATGTTCTCGCCTTCAACCTATTCCTACATTCAATATCTTATCAATAGGTTAGCTCATAAAACCATAATCAATAATCAAAATATTCACATCATAATAGTTCATCATTATTTTAATCACAATAGTATGCATTTTAAACATAACATTTAATTTATCATCTACAAAAACACATTAATCTATGCTTCAAGCACATATTGTCCAATGGTCTCATTAAAGCAAAATCGAGATGAGATATTTATTGATTAGTATCCCTATGTTGTTTACTAGTAGTTTTTTATTAGTCAAAAGGTGTATTAGACAAACCTCAAGTTACTCAAAAATTTGTAAACTACCATCAATTAGCTACTCAAACTCACCCTAGGAGGACTTTTCCTACCCATTAGTCATCCATCTTTTGTCAAAGCCACCACTTTTGAAAAAAAATCCATCTATTTTTCCTTAAAAAAAATCAATTTCCAACACTTTTTCCAAATGTCATACTTCAATCGAAGTGCATATGTTACTTCATTTTTATATTTTTTGGAATAATATCATAGCATTTACTCAATTTAATTGTTGTTCTTTGTTCCTCTTTGTTTTGGTTTGTCTTTGTTTCCAAAAGACACATGATGATATCACACGATACATGATGTTGCTCTTCAGGCTCTTTGATATGTTACTCAGATCTATGCTTGATAAAGTTGACAAGTGTGCATGAGAACTAAACAGGTTGCTTTTGATCATAATGACATTGGTGAGTTACACTTTGGTTGCATGGTATATGACACATGACATATGTGATTAGCAAAGTTTCATTTTTAATGAAAAATACAATAGCATTTGTGATTCAAGGTGATTCTTCCTAAGGAAAAGGTTTGTTATCTAACATTTTACAAGACATATTTATAAGGCTCCATGATTGAGATGTCCTTGATGGCAGATCAGTGAACTTGTGTTCTTGATGGCAATCATTATATTTGCTATTGAACAAGTCCTTACATTCAGGTTAGCTATCACATGATCTCATTATATTCACAATATGATCATGTTTATTTCATATACTCTTGATCATATATGGTGACACTTTGGCATCATATGATAAGATGATAATATGTTTGACAACTTGGCATTAGTTGACATCTTATTCCTATTAAGGCAACAATAATTATCAAAGTTGTTGAATGTGGCACTTGGGCCCACTTGACAAGCACTCTAATGTTGTGGTCTTCATACCGACAAGGTATTATGTTTTCTTGTTTTAAATATCAACCAAGCATCCTGGTTTATTCATTTCAAAAGTCATTTGGGCTTTGTAAGATCATGTGGAGGATTGTTGACACTGAAAAAATGATTATGTGCCCTAATTATCTTCTAATTCTTTTCAAACAATATGGTATGGTAGCGTCGCCATTTAGCAAGAAAATGGAAGCTCAGAACGGGGTGTGGGAGCTCGCAAGAGAAAGGTAACTTTGCATAGGAAGCAAAAAAAATTTCTTCAAGCAACTTTGACAGTTGTGTTTTGTTGAGAAAGTTTGATTTAGAAAAGGGATAACAATTATTTTGTTCTTTAATCTTAAAGTATTTTTAGGTTTTGTATACTCGAGATTTTGGTAAAGCATTGTTTAAGAGAATTTGTTCTTACAACTGGCAAAGGCAGTTTCAATTTTAGTTTTTCAATGGAAGTTGGTGATTCGGATTTTTTTTCTGAAGGGTTTTCCCAATTCAATTTTTGAGAACAAAGAACATGTTAAATACATTATTGTGCTCACATTCAAAATTATGAGAGATTTTGAAAGTAACAGAATATATGTTTCAGAAAGGCAATATGTATTTTTTTGTGTAGTTGGAATTTTTGACTTTGATTCTAAGGTCATTGCAAAACAAAGTATGTAATTCTTGAAACAAAGATCAACTTTGTATTTACAAATCTTTCATACTTTTACATTTCAAAAGATTATCAATGAGATAGCATCATTTTTAGTGAGACAAATCAGCCAGTGAGGCTTTGTACTAAGATTATTTTCAGATAAGGCCAGTGAGGCCAAGTTCGAGTGTTTTTATTCCCCAAGAGGGTTTCCACTCAAGACAATCTATGTGTTAATATTTTATGTGTGTTTTTTCATTGTCCGTTCATTTGATTTATTTCGCATAAGTTCATTCATGATCTAAAAATTATTAAAAGAAATAAAAAGAGTTAATTTGATTGTTAACACTGATTCACCCCCCTCTCAGTGTTAATTGTACTCCAACAATTGGTATCAGAGCCAAACCCTTGTAAGTTAAGTCTTAACATCTTAGGGGATTCCTGGTCGTGGAGTATTTGTCATGGCTAAGTGCAAAAGAACCGGAGTTGAAAAGAAAAACACTAGTGTCAAGCAAAAAGATAATCAAACAACTCCTGTCATGTCTAGTGAAGCCTTGTCTCAACAAAAGTTCCTATTAATTGATTCTTTAAATGTTAATAAGAACAATTTTGTAGAATAAAAGGTGTCTAATATAGAATTTGATGAATTCAAGGTCAATATGAATGAATTAGATATAGAAGAGTGTGGTAGTAACCCTGAAGCTTGGAGTAGTTGATTTTGAAGGAGAGCTTGTCTCTACTCTAGACATGATTAGAAAAAATGAAAGAGAAAACAAGAAACTCAAGGTTCAAATGGAAGAAAGAAAAAGGAATCAAGTTGAAAGCTAAAGAAGAAATGTGTAAAGAGTTTGAGGATGAACTTAATTCTTTGAAAAAGAGTGTAGAAAAGAATTCTCTATTAATTTGTTCTAATGATTCAGATAACATAATCTTAAATCTAAAAACAGAGATTGAGGAGATCAAGAGGATAGTGGAAGTTACAAAATCTGACTTGGATGCCAAAACTCTTGAGTGTCATAAGCTTGAAGGAGAAGTTGTTGCTTTAAAGAAAGATCTTGAAGATCATAAGATTCAGTTAGAAAAGTATAAGAAGTTTGAGAAAAGTATTAATGCATTGGATGATATGTTATGTAAGCAAAAACATTCCAGTGATCCTACTGGTCTAGGATATGAAATAGGACAAACCTCTTCAAGTGGAAAAGAGTCAAAAACTGAAATAGTTTTTATATCTACAAATGAGAAAGGACGGATTTTTAAGCTCAGAAATACTCCAAGAAAGAAAATAGACTTAAGCTATACTTCTGCAACTTCAAAAAGTGACAACAATAAGAAATCAGAAGAGAAAACTGCTAATGTTGGAAGAAGAAGAACAAACAAAATCTCACAGCCTCCACCTATTAGACAAAATCATTCAATGAGATACAATTACTCTCAATTTCATGGCTATTGCTATTCTTTTCATATTTATGGCCATAGAGCTAAAATTTATAGAACTCACTCAAGAAATGGTTCTAAATGGAATAAGGATAAAAGTTCTTATAGTTTGGAAAATCAGGACTATAATAATGTTTGTTATAAATGTAATAAAGTTGGTTATCTAGCAAGAAATTTTTGGAAGCATGGATAATATAATTGTGGAAGTACTCTTGGAATATCAAGAAATGATCATTCTTTTGGTCTAGATAGCAATATCATATGCTATATGTGTAAAAATCTTGGGCATACAGTACAATGTTGCAAAAGAAACCCCGTGAAGTCACCTAATCACATTAAGAAGTCAAATGTAACAAACAAGCAAAGGAAAGAACCTTTGAAGGTTTGGAGAAGAAGGTATGAGCAAAAGGAAGAAAGCCATAATCATGTGTCTATTGCACAAGGAACATCTCCAGGTGCATAAAAGGTAACTTGAGGTAAGGGGGAGTAGGTTAGTGTTTTACTCTTCAGCACCTAGAGAAGATCAAGAAATGTTTTATTGATTTTGTGCTCATTCATAGTTAAAGTTGTTGTTGATACATAGTTATCAAAGTTGACTAAATATGATTGGTTATGTGTATTTCATACTTGCTTCAATATGTTCATGTCTCTTTCAAGGTATTTTATGTTGGCTCCATGGTTTTACATGTTTTGGTCGTGTCTCTAGTGGAACTTGATCAAATGTTCTTATCGAGGAATGCTCTTTAATTTGCTATAAGTGTTCAAGTGATATTCAAGGAGAAAATGTTTACAAGGTTTTGTCATGCTTTGATATGAAGTAAATAATCATGATGCAGAGTTGAGAGTTGTCTATTTTTTCTCTTGCAACATGAAATTTTAATGACATTCTTGAAAGGATGCCAATGATTAGTAGCAAAACTTATATGATCGGATCTGTTAGGTTTGTGTCAGGCACATATTTCATGTTATCAAGCATTACCAGTGTTACCTAAGTAAAGTAAGTGAAACAGGCATACAACACTTTGCATGATGATATCTTATCAAGATAATGTAGACATTTCTTGACAGTTTTCTTGGAAGAAGTTTTTGGGTATCTTTTTATTTGCCAGATCAGAGCTTCTTGGATTATGTGAATGCTTGACATAACTTACAGTGATTTTGTTTCATAGTAACAGTATTGTAGATATCATAGTGAGTTCAACATTTGACATATGTTGCTTTTCTAGTATCTTTCTTGAAGAATGGTAAAAGGATTAGAACAATAAGGTGTCTATAAAATATATTGATGCCTTGGTCATGAGTGGAATAGATTGCAGGAGTTCTCAATCACATAACACCAGTGTTGAGATTTTTATTCACAAAAAACAATGCTCAATATAATGCTATGTTGATAAAAATGTACTGTGACAGTGAGTAATGGTTTGTCTAATGCTTCGTGATATTGATGGCCTTGAGAAATACAGGGGCAGTTGTATATTTTTCATCATACCATATATATAGTAATATTTATTGCTTGGTGCAAATGTTTCTAATTTTCCTCTTCTCTAGCAGTTAAGATAGTGGCAATATGCTTTGAAAATGATAAATAGTGATGGCATGAGCAATGAGTTACAGTCGCATTTGGATGTTGATACGCAGTTTTCAAATGAGTAGAACATGGTTGGTTCAAGCTTGGTACCAAGTGATAGCTCAATTCACAGTGATTCTCCTTAGGATTGATATTTCATTAGCAGCAATCAATGCTTTTGTGGAGTGCTAAGTAGTGTATAAGCATGATCTTTCTTTGCATCTCAAATATGTTGGTCCTTGAAATATAAGATAGTCATTAATGAGGAAATGATGGTGAATTGATGAATATTACACTTTGATACTATTGTATATGGAAGTACTTGATAATACTCAGTGGCAGTGCTTGAAGGTGTATAAGTTAGTAATGCAAACTGATGTCAAAACTAATGCCAAGATAACAGTTGTTTGATTATACTTGGTAGCAGTTTGAGATTTGGTTTCCAATATATGTTTTGAGGGATGTTACTTGATCTCAATGGTGTATTCTCCCATATTGATCAAAATCTTCACATTACTCAAGTTGTTTCTATATAATATCTTTGATAGTGATGATGTTACTTCTACTTGAGTTACGTAATGGTATAACAATAAGTGATAATGTTATTGATTTAGAGTAGAAACCCGATCATTTACTTAATTTTTGAAGAAAATCTTGTGTGATGCATAGTGACAGGACAGTGTGAAGTTGACAGCCCTTTGTAATGAAATCTTACCAGTATCTTGTAGCCATAAATGATGTTAGGGGGAGTTATTCATTTTTTCATTCTCTCTTGCCATGTGTGTTCTTTGTTCCTGTCGATATGGTTATTGGCTTCTATTTTGGGGCAGTGATAGTGGAATATACTGTGTTGTGCTACTTATGTTGATTTATATAGAGTGGTTCAGATACTTTGTCTTGGATGTCAAAAAGGGGGAGTTTGTTATTCTTTGTTCCTTTTTGTTTTGGTTTGTCCTTGTTGCCAAAAGATACATGATGATATCACACGATACATGATGTTGCTCTTCAAGCTCTTTGATATGTTACTCAGATGTATGCTTGATAAAGTTGATAGGTGTGAATGAGAACTAAACAGGTTGCTTTTGATCAGAATGGCATTGGTGAGTTACACTTTAGTTGCATGGTATATGACACATGACATATGTGATTAGCAAAGTTTCATTTTTAATGAAAAATACAATAGCATTTGTGATTCAAGGTGATTCTTCCTAAGGAAAAGGTTTGTTATCTAACATTTTACAAGACATATTTATAAGGTTCCATGATTGAGATGTCCTTGATGGAAGATTGGTGTTTGTGTTCTTGATGACAGTCATTATATTTGCTATTGAACATGTCCTTACATTCAGGTTAGCTATCACATGATCTCATTATATTCACAATATGATCATGTTTATTTCATATACTCTTGATCATATATGGTGACACTTTGGCATCATATGATAAGATAATATGTTTGACAACTTGGCATTAGTTGACATCTTATTCCTATTAAGGCAACAATAATTATCAAAGTTGTTGAACGTGGCACTTGGGGCCACTTGAAAAGCATTATAATGTTGTGGTCTTCATACCAACAAGGTATTATGTTTTCTTATTGTAAATATCAACCAAGCATCATGGTTTATTCATTTCAAAAGTCATTCAAGCTTTGTAAGATCATGTGGAGGATTGTTGACACCGAAAAAATGATTATGTGCCCTAATTATCTTCTCATTCTTTTCAAACAATATGGTATGGTAGCGTCGCCATTGAGCAAGAAAATGGAAGCTCAGAACGGAGTGTGGGAGCTTGCAAGAGAAAGGTAACTTTGCACAGGAAGCAGTTTCTTCAAGCAACTTTGACAATTGTGTTTTGTTGAGAAAGTTTGATTTAGAAAAGGGATAACAATTCTTTTGTTCTTTAATCTTAAAGTATTTTTAAGTTGTGTATACTCGAGATTTTGGTTAAGCATTGTTTAAGAGAATTTGTTCTTACAATTGGCAAAGGCAGTTTCAGTTTCATTTTTTCAATGGAAGTTGGTGACTAAGTTTTTTTTTCTAAAGGGTTTTCCCAATTCAGTTTTTGAGAACAGAGAACATGTTAAATTATTGTGCTCACATTCAAAATTATGAGAGATTTTGAAAGTAACAGAATATATGTTTCAGAAAGGCAATATATATTGTTTTGTGTAGTTGGAATTTTTGACTCTGATTCTAAGGTCATTGCAGAATATAGTATGTAATTCTTGAAATAGAGATCAACTCTGTATTTACAAATCTTTCATACTTGTACATTTCAAAAGACTATAAGTGAGATAGCACTATAAGACTATCAATGAGATAGAATCATTGTCAGTGAGACAAATCAGCCAGTGAGGCTTTGTACAAAGATTATTTTTAGATAAGGCCAGTGAGGCTAAGTTTGATTGGTTTTATTCCCCAGGAGGGTTTCCACTCAAGACAATCTACGTGTCAATATTTTATGTGTGTTTGTTCATTATCTATTCATTTGATTTATTTTGAATAAGTTCATTCATGATCTAAAAATTATTAAAAGAAATAAAAAGAGTTAATTTGATTGTTAACACTGATTCACCCCCCCTCTCAGTGTTAACTGTACTCCAATATTAATTAAATCAATTAATCTAGTTTCAATTTTTATTTAGTCACATTATCTATCCATCCCAATAGTGGTGTACAATAAAGGATTGGCTAGTTAGAGATAGCCTTAGGTACTCTTATCCTACATTTATTTTTCATATTTTTGCATATAATTGAATATAGGTTGCTTATTAGAAATAAAATTTATGTGTAAGGATGGGTGGGGGGTTAAAATGATCCATTCATCGTATTTTAAACTAGTGCACTCAACACTACATTTTTTGTGAGAGACCTTCATCTTAGGTGGTTTTAGGCTAGGTTAATATTTTATCTCTCACAAATGCATTAACCACAATTATAGGAAGTTATCTTTATGTGGGGATATTTTAAAGAGTAGAAAGAATAGGCCTATTAGTAATTCTTGGTAGCCTAACTTTGCAAAGGTTGTTTTTCCCAATTATTTTTTCAACCCAAATATTATAATTTTGATAGTAAAATTGTATAATGGCAAATCGAGGAAAATTAAGTAGGTATCAAGAAATGTATTATTCACCCTAAAGAGGAAGCTAATCCAAAAGGATTTTTAACTTAGGGAAGATTTTATTTGATCCATTAAATATGTAAAATTTGGCTAAATCGTAAAAAATAGGATCATCTATATAGATCTGTGAAGTATATAATCAGTTTAAATATTATTTCAAGGTATATAAGGGTTTATGGCATATTTTGGGTATTGATGTGAATGATAAGATAAATATGGGGATGGTAGCCTTCTATAAATACAATCAAAATATAAATGCCAAAATATTTCTTGAATATGGGACTTCCTTGGTCAACCATTTACACAATGATTTAACAAGATTCAAGAAATATTCTTTGTTATCCATTTTCTTATTTTTTATGGTTGAGAAATTTGATACTAAATTTTCTATTAACTTCAAATCCTCAAAAAGTAATGAACTAAAACTAATATAGTTGTGGACTATGCACATGGATAGGAATCACCCCATGCTTCCTACAACTTTGAAGATTACTTTATGACAAGTGTATTGGAGAAGTTGACTTCTATCAAACCTAAATTTTCTAAAGAGGTTAAATTGTTCCTCAAGCCTTTTTAATATATACCCAAAGGAAAATTATAAAACAACTTGATTGATTGGTTTATGTTTCCAAGGAGAAAAACCATTAGGATTTATGGAGACATAGTGTCCCATCATCTATTACCTTATGATATACCAAATATAATTGTATATGAGGAGGTAATGAGCCAACTAAATTCTACACACTATGCACTTCAAGAAAAGTAAGGCTAGCTTTATGCCACTAGGAATCCATTTGGAACAATTCCAAGTATACAAAAAATAAGGTTTTAAAAATGTGGATGATATCTTGAGGCACTTGTGCATGGATATTATAAATAATATATATTTTGACCCTAAATGTTTCATTGATACATTGAGAAGAAGTAGGGGAAAAGTGGTTACCAATATTCTTACCATTAGCATGAGGTTCGAATAATAACTTTCTAAAATAGTATGGAAATAATTATATTTGAAAAAATATGGATGCACATCGAATATGTTGAATCTAAAAGGAGAGAAATAAATCCTAACTATAAGGGTGCCTTCCATAAAATTGAGGTCTTTCCAAAAGAATAAGTAAAAAGTTGGTAAAGGAATAAGAGCTTTCTCAAAGGACTAATCTTCTTGATATATCATTGGTCAAAGTTCTAGAGATGAATATTGGACAAGTGAAAGTGGTCATGAGAAGCAAGGAGAAACAAAATCACCCATGTTATTTAACCAACTATATGATAGGCACACATCACCATAGGTTGCAATAGTGGAGTTACAAGGAGAGCAACGTGAAGAAACATAACAATACATTAATGAAATGGATCCTATAGTTGAATATGAGATGATATATTGTAATGGAAAGTTTACAAGGCTATGTCCAATATATTGGTTTCACAAGCCCTGCCTTATGGAGGAGAAAATTTATAGCCCTACACCAACTCCATCTTTAAAGCAAGAAATATTTCAAACTATATATATGAAAGATACAGGGCAAGGAGATTGCCATGATTTTCTTATTGACAATACTTTCATAAAGATTAAATAATTTTATACTTCTGTTATCATTTAGACTAAAGGATAAAATACTCCTAGATTAGAAAATGACTAAATTATTAGGAGAGGATAAGAAAGATATAGAAAGAAATTTGAACCCTTCCCCATAATTTTTTTTCAACATGGATAATACAAATCTAGAATAGGGGAGGAAAATTCTTACATAAAGTGGTTATCTATTGCTTTCAAGATGGAGGAATTCAAATGTTATGATGCTAGATACAATTACAAAGAGGGGAGTGAATTATTGAATAGTCAAGAGGAAGCTTAGGATTTTCTTAAGTGATTAGTTTTTTATCACCAAAGTGAAGCCTTATAAATTTTCTAGATGTAGAGTGTTTGTGTTGGATTTAATTCCTCAACCCTATAGCTCCCAAGGATCGCTTGCAATCAAAAACCTATCACAAAAGAGATAAAAAGTAATAGAATTCTATGGAGGCCAAAGAGAATTGATCCAAAATTCATGAATCATAATGAATGTGCATTCACATGAGTGAATTGATACAATAATTAATCCTTATAATAAGGAAAAATCTAAAGAAAAAAGAAACCCTAGATGAAACCCTAGGTGAGGATAAAATTTGATCATGACATGTGTCCTCATCCTATGGCTTCAAACAAAAAAAACATATGACTTAAGTAAACTTAAATAGTTAGTATGAAAAGGGACCTAATTAATTAGGAAAATACCCTTTTACTCTAAAACCCTCCTTAAGTGCAACATAGGGAGAAGCTAAAACCTCTAATGATGAATGCAAAAAGAAAGAAAAATATGGGTCCCAACAACTTGGCCCAATGAGGTGCCCATGTACAAATAAAAATATCTCTCATAAACAAAGAAAAAGGAGAAAACCTCATGGGAAAAATCCTCCCCAAAAGAGATAAAGACATATTAAGGACTAAGAAACCTCCAAAATAATGTCTGAAAAAGAGAAGGAATGTGAAGATGCACATGAAGAACACCAATGAAGCACGAAGAAACTACAAATAAATATTGAAAGATTATTTCTATAGTGCTATAACTTTAAAGAACCTCCTATAAAATCAAGATGATGATTAGGACCAAGAAGACAAAAATATACATGAGTGGCCCCAATGACTCTACTCAAACAATGATCAAATGTAAAACCAAGGTAAAAATATGACTGTTGAAGATACATATGGCACATGGATTTATATGAGTGACCCTAACAACACTACTTGACCAATACAAAGAATACTAAAAGTCAAAATTAAAGTATAAAGAAACTAATTAAGTGAGGATAGGATGTCACATCCAAAAATAAGACAAGAGTGTTTATATGGTATATGTTTCATCTCATTGGAATGCATGGGTAACCAACAACTACATCCATGTAGTACATAGAAATAAAAACTAGAATGCATAGGTAAATCCAAATTGAAACCAAGGAAGCTTTTGCACAAACAATATGGAAACCCCCATAATGCTAATAATAGAGAAGGATGATAGATCCACTGAAAATGTGTGTTATGATGTAGTGCATGAAGGAGAAGACACATCATCAAAACATGCACAACATAGTATCTGCAATTACAAAAGGGTGTGCAAAACAAGGCACACACATATGCAGGTAGACAAGGTTGTGATTGAAAATAAGAAAATGCACACAAAAAACCTCTCATGGCACTTTATAAGGAAATGCGAGTACAAAAAAAGGCAAACATGATGTTGATATCCCCAAAATTTATGCACAATGGTGGCACTTTATCTCAATGTGTTTACAGATAAAAAAGTGCATGTAATAAGTGCTTACAATTCCCAAAAAGGACCATGTGCTATAAAACATATAGATTAGCTCAAATGAAGTCATTTCATGCAAAAAAATCCAAGTGCCAAAATGTTCAAGTAATCAGTCAAAATATGAAATAATGATAAAGTGAGTAAAAGATACCTAGCATAAATTCTAGAGAAAATATGTGGACAATTGTAAAGAGCTTTGAAATACTTTTCCAACGTTATGAGAATCATGAAAAATAAAGATTGAGGAAAGATTTATGAGCTCAAGAGCTAAAAAAAAGGATCTAACTTTGATAGGCAATAAAATAAACTAGGAGAAAAATCTAAGAAGCAAACCTACACCACTAGAAAGTGCTTAGAACCAACTTTTTGATATCTCATTTGCCAAATTTTGACCCCAGTTGACCAAGATGCCAAAAAATTAGCTCCTTTAGGGAAAATTAGGACCAAGGTATAAGCTAGGGGTATGGTCATACAACTTAACATCAATGTGACATCATGCTAACATCATCAAAAGAATGGAGATGAAATATTCCCCCTAACTACTAGAATATGCATTCTAATCACCAAACCATTAGCAATTTTAAGAAAATTACTTATGTAGAGAAAAAATTTCCCATTTCATCATCAAACTACTTAATATATGTTAGAATTGGTTTCACTATGATGGTCGTTAGTGGCTATACATGTTAATGTCAACCTTGATGAACGGCTACATAGTGAACAATACAATTGTCAAAAATAAAAAAATTGTTGCTATTTTTTTGTATGAACATCGATTTTTTATAGCATTTTATTATTACACAAACTATTGCATTTTTTAGATAGAGGGCACGATCAATGCAAACCAAATGACTATACATATCCATATAGTCATACAAATTTTTTCTACCTTAAATCTGGTGTCCACCAGAAAATGGCTCAAAAATTTTTGACCTCCAATTTTGTTGAATTGTTAGTAAATCTTAGGGTTTTGGGGCATTCTAGATGCATTGGTGAGGTCTATTTTTCTCCAAGATATATTGTTTGATCACTCAAATATAAATCTTTAAAAAAGAGGATAGTGGCTTTGATACTATGTTGGAGTTGATTCCTCAACCCTACAACTCCTAACAAACACCTAAAATCAAAACATGTCACAAAAAGAGAGAAAATAGTAGAATGCTATGGAGGCCAAAGATATAATTGATCCAAAAAAGGCATGAATCATAATAAATTTTCATTCTACAATGTGTTCAAATAAATCGATATAATAATGAATCCTTATAATAAGGAAAACTCAAAAACCAAAAAGCGACCCTAGATGAAACCCAAGGTGATGATAAAATTAGATCATGATATGTGTCCTCATCTTATGACTTGAGACAAAAAAACACATGACCTAAAATAAGTTGAAGTAGCTAGTGTGAAAAGGGCCCTAATTAATGAACTAATAAATTAGGAAAATAAAATTTCTCCAACAATTTACCTAGAGATGTGTGGCAAGTTGATTGTACAGAGAGTGGGGAGGTTACTACCCCCAAAGTTACTTTTTTAGTAGAACACATGGCTCGGTTTAATAATGGAGCCACTACTAAAATTTTGTACAAGGAATATAAGGATTCCAAAGATGAAATAATAAAGTTGAATCATTCTTTAGAAATTGAAGTCAATTGTTGACAAGTTGAGAGAGTAGTTTTAAGAATGTGAAAGAAAATCATTTCCAACCCATCCTACTATACCTTAATATATTAGTGTTGTGCAAGAAGTAAAGAACTTGAAGATTGTATTAGAACAAAGGGATATGGATTATGTGAGACATTAAAGAGCTAATGAAGGTCATCCTCAAGATAATGGTGCAAATATTATTAGGATGGCTAATGAATTATGGAAGTGTAACATAAATATCCAAAAATCCCTCCCAAAGTGACAAATAAATGTCAAATGGATTCTAGGAGCAGTTCCTATGAAAATAATATGTAGGAATGTCAAATGTGTGCCAAGGATTTCCAACAAAATTGTAGTAACATATAAAGTCCCAAAGTTATTATATGATGTTTTTCATTTTCATGGGAAAAATAAAGGTGGTCCTGAAGGATAAAATTGAGGATCTCCAATCTCTAATTGAATTTGACATCCCATATAATTAGGATTCAAATGATAGAAAAATATTGCATGGAGCTAGAAGGATGAGTTTTATGGTTTAGTATCCACCTTTACAATTCCTCTATTAAAAGATGAAAAGGTGGACCCAATTTCTTTTAGTGATTAGATAGATAAAGCCTTAGCTCTTGAGACAAAGATGGACAATTAAATTAGAGATGCTAAAGCACCCCTAGATGCTAGATACACTGCTTACCTAACCCAATTGAAAATATTCATGAATTATGATTGGCCAAGTCATCAAGAGTATGAAGAATGACTAGATTCATTTATAAAAGGTTATTAATTATTTATTTTTAACCATATTTTCAAATTAATAACACATAGTCACATCTTTAGGGAAAACCTATGGGTGGGGACACATATCTTTGCCATAATAAAAAGGGGAATACTAAAATGAAATCAAAGTTGAGATGAAATAAAGTTGATATAACTTGACAGTCACAAATAATGTCACATGATTGTTAGAGAGATGCTAGTTTGGTGAATGACATAATAGGGAAAACATATATGGTTCGAATGACATCAAGTGGCAACATAATAAGACAACACATGCTAGTTTTTTGTGTAATCACATGGAATAGGCAACACCAAATATCATACAAAGTGATTATGAGGGGCATGTTATATGCTATAAAAGGATTATGTGAGTATATTATTCTCATGATAATCCTTTACAATATGAGGAATTATTCAAGCAATTAGCTTGTCATTATAATGAAGGAGAAGGTGAGAATAGATCATAAGTATTGCAAAATTCATATTTTTTTATCTTATGAATCTTGATCTAAGGAAAACTACTAGAATTTTTTGAATTTTCAATCCAAGTCTTCTCAATGCTTCTATGGTAGTACTTCCAAATATTTTATTATGAAAAATGTGATATAAGAATCTTGGTCTCTTGACAAGGTTAGATGTACCAAGGATGATGCAATTTTGATATATGATGTTGTTTAAAATAAAATCCACTAGTTGCAAGGGATTAAGGCTAACTTATTAAGATATTATCATGTTTTTGAGAGGGAATGAGGCCATTTAAAAACTCATATCTTGCATGTTGATAAACTCCTCTTCTTAAGATGTGATTAAGTTATAACAAGTGAGGAAGGTACTTAATTGAACATTCAAATGACAATTTTATTTTTCATTGGATCTACATTCTAAATATAGGGGTTGGTTCTTATTAAGGGTAAATAGGTTTTTATAAAGCTCCTATTTAACCTAGTACAACAAAATGTCAACCAAAAATCAGTTGACTAATAACATAAACACAATCCAAAAACTAGAGTTCAAGAAAAAAAGATAAAATAGAGAAAAAAAATAACACAAACCTAGAGATAAGATACAACTTTCATATGGCCTCAATGGACTCCAACTCCTTGGTATGAATATAGATAGGCGAGTGATGGTTTTCTTGAATGGAGATAGAGCTTCTTGTAGGTCGTGCTAGGGCTTGCATGCCTTGTGTGCCTGCAGTTGGGTGTTGCATGAGGTTTTTTTTAGGCATGGGAGTGTCGGGGAGTGTTTGTGGGAGCTAGAGCTAGTGTGGGGTGTGTGAAGTGGTGAGGGAGCTAAGTTGGGGTGGCATGAGAGGCCTCCTCTCGTCATTTTTTTTGAGATTTGGTTATGAAACGTGGATTAGGGGCTTTTGGGAGCGGATCTTTTGTGATGTGGCATCGGGGTTTTCTCAACCACAGTTTGAGCATTCCAATGCTTTTCTTTTTTTAAATAATGCCATACAAGGGGAGGGTCCTACGTTGAATGGGGAGCCCCACATACCTAAAATAAATGGATGCCTCAAGAGAAGCAAAGTTTGTTTGGTGCTAGTGATACAATCAAAATCAATGACATGAGATGTAAGCTACCTAGCAAACCATGCATTGATTTGCAAATTTATGGGTATTTGAGTCTCTCTTCCTTTTCTAAAACCATGGGCTTGTAGGGTTTGGAATCCTAAAGGTGATCTAGAGGCATTGTTGGCCACTAACAACTACTTTGTGGTGGTGTTCTCTTGCTTAGTGAATTGTAACAAGGCCTTTGAAGGGCATTCATATTTTCATAACCAAGTTGGCTTGTTCATTAAGCCCTAGAATGTAGGTTTTAATCCAACTAAGGAACTCCCTTCAAGGGTTCTATTTTGTGCATGTCTCCCATGACTGTTGTTATAATTTTGGAAGAATGATAGTTTGCACATGATTGCTCTTTTATTGGGCAATTCAATGGGCTTGTTGCAACAAACACTAGGTAAGAAGGTAATTTCTTGTGCTTGCATTTGTGTTGAGATTGATTTAAATAAACCACTTTTTGGATTCTCTAGAAATTTTTATTGGGTCTTCCTCATGGATTTAGTAGCTAGATTATGAAGCTCTTCCTTTTTGATGCCATGTTTTCCATGAGGATGGACATTTGCAATAGAAATTCCCAAAACCTTCATGGTTATTTCGTCATCCAATGGGGCTTCAACCAATGCTCCTCTTAGTTATGGGCACAATTCAAACAAGGAAAAGGCCCCTATGGTAGATGGGGGTCCGGATAATGAGGTTTTGTTGCAATGAAACCTCGTACAAGGGAAAAGGGGTGAAAAGGTCCTTTGTGGATAGATAGGGTGAGAAGACCTTCAACAAGTTTTAGAGTCTAGAGGACTTGGATAAGCATGAGGGGGTTCCTAATTTGTTGATGAGTGAGGAAGACTTAATAGTTGATGGGAATTCAATTCCCAAGGAGACTATTAGCTAGAGTGGACTATGTGGTGCTCTCAATACTTCATAGATGAACATAGATCAGGTGCATGGGGATCGTTGTGTAGTAGAACAACTCAAGGGAATTGTAATGGTTGGTAATGTGGAGATGATTCCTAATTTGCAACCATCAAAAATGGATTCTCTGGCTCTAGGAAAAGTCAATAAAGTTTTTCCCTCATTAAGTTTGTAGCAAAAATCCATTAAAAAGGGAGGTATGGATAAGTCTTTTAAAATTGGGTGGAAGAAGGATCAGGATAAGTTAAAAGTAATGGGGGAAAAATTAGTGGAATCAAGTTTTGTTAACACAATTGATTCCCACTTCTCTAACCCTCATAGATGATTGTCTTCTCTTAGAATGTGAGGGGTTTGAACAGTATCCTTAGACAAAAGGTTGTTCGTGACTTGATTAGAGAGCATTCTCCTAATGTTATGTTTATTTAGGAATTTAAGTTGGCTTAGATGGAATATTGAATACTTCCTCTAAATTATGGTGGAGGGGTCAATGTCAATGCATCGGGGCTCAAGGTAGTGTTGGTGGGATTTCCTTTTTTGGGACCCCCATAAGATTAACCCGCTATGATGGATTTCTAGAGGCATTCATTATCTTTTGTTGCTTCCAATGTGGAGTTTGGAGTGGTTATTCTGCTCACCAATGTGTATGCTCTGACTGATTTTGCAGGTAAGTCTCGGCTCTAGGCTCACATGCGGTTTGTGTGATCCTTAGCTCCTTAGTTGCTTTGGATCATGGTAAGAGACTTAAATGCTATTATATGCATGGAGGAAAAAAGAGGGAGAACTGATAGATTGGAGGTTTTGTCAACATTGTTAAAGATAATATACTTTCTTAAAATTTGATTGATATTAGACTAGGGAATAAAGTTTTTACTTAGAGTAATAGAAGATGGGGTGACAAATCTATATCTAAAAGCTTGTATAGGTTCTTGGTGTCGATCTATTGGATTGGATTTAAGTGGGTAACTAGGTTTGAAATTTTTGGATGGAAGGGCTCAAATCATTGGCCTATCATTCTAAATTTTGGCTTTGGATTTGACCGATTTGATTGGGTAATGAGTTGTGTTAGTTTGCATTCTTATTCTATTCTAATTAATAGTGAGCCTTCGGGCCTGTTTAGAGTTTCATGGGGCCTTCATTAGGGGGACCCTTTGTCTCCTTATTTATTCATTCCTAGGGTTGAGGGCCTTGGAAGAATTATAAAGTCACATGTTAGAAAAGGGTTGATTTATGGTTGGAATTTGGGTGATAACTTGGCTGCCCAATCTCATTTACAATTTGTGGATGATATGACATTACTTAGAGTTGCCAAAATCAGAGAGGCTGTTAATCTTAGAAGAGTCTTGGATATCTATCTTGTTGCTTTGGGGAAAATAATTAATGAAGTTAAGTCTTCTATTTACTTTTTCAACACCCCTCCTAGTATTTAGATTAGAATTTCTCAGACCCTCAGATTCCAAATTCGTGAACTACCCTTTGTCTATCTTGGAATTCCCTTATTTGTTGGCCCCTTACCAAGGGAGACTTGATAATCTGTTCTTGATAAGTTTTATGGAAGAGTCGACCGTTGGGCCGTTAAGTGGCTTTCCTTTGAAAATAGAGTGTTGTTGTTGAAATATGTGGTGTAGGCCTATAAAGTGCCTTGTCGAATCTGATGTAAAAAGTATAATTTTCTTCTTTAGACAATTTGACAAACACTTTGTATGCAATCTTCAATTTGTTGAAAATAGTTTCCAGTTTCCTTTTGTTTGATTTATTTTAATGCCAAAGTGGTATGATGCTTGGAAATGAATGCAAATGCTACTAAACAAGCACTAAAATGATGTGCAACTCTTCTTGTATTTTCTCAATTGCAAATATATGAAATTTTGATCTAAAATGCATACCTACAGCTAAGAGGCATTTTCACAAACGCTTGGCATGCAAACTTGGTTCAATACAATGCACTAAACATGAAAGGCATTTTATCAAATAGTTGTCATGCAATTACTGAATGCAAAGAACTACTCTAGCCATTGACATTTTGACATACACTTTGTAATCAAACTCCTTATATCTCCAATCTCTATTTGCAATAACATGAAAGTTTACAATGTTGATTATCAATGCAACCATGTCTCCTTCAACTAATTTCCCTGTTGAAACTAAGATGCAATGTGGTTGTGATTTCAACAACAATACTATAATTTTCCTTGCATATGTTTGGACTGTAATTACATCACTAATTGTTGATAATCGCCAACTCTTAAACTCTTACATGAAACTCCTACTAAATGCATTATAACAAGAAGAAGAACCTGGAAATTCTAAAGCAACCTCTTAATAATTTCAATTCTCTTTGTAGCAGCTAGATAATGGCTCCAAGATGATGTGCCACTCCTCTAGAATGCAATTCGAGCTCCCTTGAATTTTATTGAGATTTATTGGTGCCTCCTTGACAAGATCAAACTTCATTATGGTGTGCCCAGCATGGTATGAGATGCAAATTTCTCAACTCAATATCAGCTCTAAAATTTGTGCCTTCTCTCCTTAACAAAATTGTCCTCCTTAGCATGAGATAGAGGAACCTTTGAAGTGAAAACTCAGACCTCCAATTATTGCCTTGAAACTTCACAAAATTGAATTTCCTAAAAATCCAAGTCGTCCCTTCACAAACTAAAAATAAATCTGCAAATTCTTCTAAATTTTATTTTCTCTTATTCTCCAAAATTTGGCTACAAGCCACAAAAATTTGCATCAATGTAGAAGACTAGATATCTCCCACCCAAAACTAGCTAGGGTTGGTGTTGCACAGCCGAAACCAACAATACAAGAGAATTTTACTTCTCCAACTATGACAAGCATTCAAGCTCTCCAATATTCAAAAAATGTAATTGATTCAGGATGCTCGCAAATGCCCTCCAAAAGCTCCTTATAAAGAATTCACAAGTATTTTCAAGAAGCTTCTAGAAAAATATTATTTTATTTCATTAAGTGACTTTTTTTTTATATTATTTTATTTCTAGTCACTTGAATATTAAATTAATTAAATATAAGGTTACTTTTAATTATTTATTTATTTAATAACCTTATAAATAATTAATTTAATATATTCTTCTTATTGCTCCAAATTGGGGACATGACAGCAGGCCCTTCTAATTTGTAGGTGCATGGTTCATTTGCCTTTGTTAAATTTTGTGAGGGAGTCGGATTCCTCATCTAGATAATTCTGTTGGGTAGGTAATATTGAATCCACAAAGTGGAGTTTGGAGAAGTGGGAAACTATCTGTAGGCTGAAATAGGAGGGGGGTATAGGTCTAAGGAAAGCTATTCTAATGGGCCAGGCCATGGATACAAAATTGTACTGGCATTGGTGCTCTAATCAGGACCAAGCTTGGGCCAATATTCTTACTTACAAATATCTAGGGGGAGTGGTGAGCGAAGATGTTCCCAAGATAAACTTATTTGGGAAGGGTTCTATGATTTAGGATACTTTGAAGAGAGGTGCTAATTTAATTCAATAGGGTTTGTTTTGGATTTGTAATAGGGGGTATAAGGCCCTATTCTAGTATGATTCATGGGATGGTTACCCTCATATCATGTCCATGTACCCACACTTTCAACATCTATGTCATGCTTTATTGGAAGCTGGTTGAACTAGGGTGGAGGATTTCAAGATAAGTAGGAACTTGGGAAAGGTGGAAGTGTGTCAGTGGAAGGATCCCTTATATTGGTCATTGAGTGGGTAGGTGGAGGATCAAGAGGAGTCAACACAAATTCTTGCTGGAAGGAATTGTAGCTCTTTGGTGACTAGTGACATTCTAGCTTGGGGATGGGATCAAAGAGGGGTGTACTTGGTGGCCTTTGGTTAACAAGTTTTGGATAGGCAGAAATATGGGGGTGATGAAGTCCCTTAGAGGAAACAGGTGTGGAGTAAATTTTCTTGGCCCAAATGTAATATTTTCATTTGGTTAGTTATGCATAATAGATGCCTCATATGGGACAATCTTCATAAGTGAGGGTTCCAGGGACCATATATTTGTGTTCTATGTGCAAATGATGAGGATAATGCCTCACATTTGTTTTTCCAGTGATCATTTTTGTGGACCATTTGGCATATTGGTGGGATGTTTGGAAGCAGACTTGTGTGTACACCTCTTCCTTTGTTGAGTTTTGGAGAAGTTTGGGAAGGCCACTAGCTAAGATTTTTTTTCTTCAAGTGGCTTGGAATATTGGGCCTTCTTGCATTATTTGGTAGGCATGGTTGGAAAGGAATCATAGGATCTTTTAGGGGCAACAACTAGGAGTGCATTAGCTATGGCAAAGAATGTTGGGAATGATCTGAGAAACTATCCAAGCTAAATTTGTGGTTGACACCCCTTCAGAGCATGGGGAGGTGGAGGTGATGCAAAGGCTTGGCCTCCCAAGGGGAGTTTTGGACCCTTCTTTGTCAAAGGAGCTTAGTCATCCCCAAAGTAAAACCCAACAAGAGGGGATATGATCACCTCCTCCTACTGGTGTCTTTAAGATTAACACTAATAGATCCTCTAGGGGAAATCTGGGGCCTACTGGTGTTGGTGGTGTTGGTAGGGACTATTCGAGGGATGTCCTATTCTTTTTTTCCCTCTTTAAAGGTTACTAGTCTAATAATCTTATGAAAGCTCAAGCTATCCTTGTGGCTATGGAGAGGAGTTGTGCTTTGGGTTGGAGAAAAATTATTTATGAGTCAAATTCACAAATCTTGATTAATATGTTGAACATGAGAGAAGTTAGTGATGCTAATTGGCGGTTGGTGTCGGTGGTGAATAAGTTGGTTGGTAACACTTACCTCCATAGTGCTCCCAAAAATTGAATAATTTGGTTCTTGAAGACAGGCTTCAGTAAGTTGTGGTCCTGTAGGACTTCTTTTTGGCTCTATTTTTGGTTGGTTTGTTTGGTTCAGATGCTTGGGTTTGGTGGACTCCTCTTGGAGGGGATTGTAATGGTGTGATGTATCTTTATGTTTTTATGATCTAATAAATTTGTACCCCTCTTTTTATTAAAAAAATGGACTTTAACTCCTCATTGTAGAAATTTTCATCAAGTTTGACATAGTCATTTAGGTATTTCTCATTAGTTCTATGCTTTTTCAATTTACTCTCTCGCATCCTAGTATTAGGATTAGAATTATCATTCCCTTTACCTATTGTGTTGGAGGAGGGTCACCTTGGTCTTGTTTAACCTTTCAATTAGAATTTTTAGGGCCACAATACTATTTTTTATGGTTCACTTTCTAACTTCAAGGACTCTATTAATTATATCCTTTATTTTATTTGTTTCTTATTTTAAGGCTACAATTATAGAAATGAAATCCTAAGTGTCCCGCTCGCTATTGTCTTATAGAGCATCCATTCTTCTCTTTAAATCCATGTTCTCAAACTCAAATTTTCCAACCTTGGGTAGAAAAATCTAGTTTTAGAATAGAATCTTTTCATTTTTGTTGGTGTGAACAAGGTTATTTCCTATTTGATTCTCCCCTTTGTAATGTAAACAAGGCACATTATCTAACTAGTTATTAGTTAGGTCCTATTCACACATGTTAAGCTTACTTAGGGAGTTAGGAATCTTTTTAGAAGTCTCTATTAGACATGTGATCTTATCTCTAATTGTTACATGACATAAGATTAAGACACTTGTCATCATTCTAGTTAGTCCTATATCTCAACCTTACCTATATAAGCAAGGCATCTCTATGTACATTATAATAGGGGGTAAATCTTTGATCAATAGATCATAATTCATTTTTACACCATAATCAAGCAATATTTTTTTCTTATTTCTCTCTTGTAGAAGGCAATCTTTGGTGTTGTAGGTGATCTTGTGAGCTTAAGTCCATTGGTGACTCTAACATGGTATTAGAGCTTTATATCTACAAGTCCCTTCTCAAATCTAGGAGACAATCAAGTAGGATATATTTTTAGGTGCACTTTTGGGGGAAAATGAACCTTGCCACTAAGTTCAAAAGGCCCAAAAACCCCTATTTTCACATATGACACTCTATATTTTGGAGTAAAAAAAAATCAACCATTTTAGGAGGGTTTGAAGAAAAGTTATAGATTTATGTCCATACAATCATACAAAACTCATATGGTACATGTCCATAGTCCATACATCATCATACCATTTTATATCATTTGCATAGTCTACAATTTTGTTAGTATATTTGGTGGAATATTCTTCAACATGGATCATCACACATTAGGTATACACAAGCATACATTTTGGCATGAGTGTTATCATAGGAGGCATGATTTATATTTTTTTGTTAAAAAAATGATCATTAAATTGGTGCAAAGTGTGTAGCTATTGGTCACAAAGGATTTGGGTGGGAGGTTAAGTACAACTTGAGGGTGTTAAACCCCAAGTAAAACATGATAGCCACCATCCAAAGCTCCAGTACCTAACTCCACTCCATTGGGTATATTAGCTATATTGTCACCCATTTCTATATCCATAGTTTCTAAAGAAGTTACTTTTTTTAGAGCTATAACTTTTCATCGAGGAATCATCTCTCTTCGCTTGTCTCACTCTCTTCCTAATGGTGGATCATGGAGTTTGATTTGAAACATTGAGGGAAAAATTACAAGGTCAAAGCCAAAAGCTATGCATAATAAATAATATATCATTAAAAAATTAGTTTGAAGCATTTCATATTGGTGTAAGCCATTTTGCTAGATTTTGATGTAGGTGCCTGATATGGCTGATTGAAGTTAAATCTTCTTTTTTGGCCTATGAGATCATAATTTTTTCTCTAGATCTCCATTTTTCATCATTCTTGAAACATTGGAAAGATATTGAGGAGCTATATATAGATATCAATGAACTTTTCCAAATTCATCCTCAAGTATATTTTATTTAAATTATTGCATATTTATATTTTGTTGATTAGTTGGACATCTCAACACTTGGAAAGGTTTTGTTTTGAGAAAATGAATTCATTTTAGCTACTTAATATGTATTGAGATTCTTGATCTCTAATTGGACATCCTAGCACTTGGAAATGTTATATTTTGAGAAAATGACTTCATTTCTGCTACTTATTATGTATTGAGATTCTTGATCTCTAATTTTATAATTTGAGCGTATCATTGTGATATCATGAGTTATGCAATAAATCCTTTTGTAATCATTCTAACTAAGGATAATTATAAGTATTGGAAAAAAAGGCATCCTGACACATTTCAAGTGGTTTAATATTTTTCCTCATCTTTATGGACTCATTCTTGAGCCAAATACACCTTGGAAGAAATCTATTTTGAGTAATAAAAATGATCATATCATATGATTGATTGTTACAACCATTGGTATTGACATTTTTTGGACCATTTTCTCAAAGATCTCATAGATTAGGTTATCAAGAACACTTTGGAATAGAATTTGGGAGATCTATGGAGACCCTCACATCTCTCCATTCCCATATTATCTTGCATCAAATTGCCTCATTCTAATTGATGATGTAGAAAATATGCCCTTTTATGATGATACATTAGAGGAGTTTGAATATGATGTAGAGCTTGAATCCTATTGCTCCTTCTCCTATTGAGATCATATCTCCATCTCCTATCTCTCCATCAAAGTTCAGAGTTGCTTCTTCAAGAGTTTCTAATGATTCTTTGCAATAGGTAAATCATAGACTTTTAGATTCAACTTTGTGGGATGATTTCTTGAAAGGTATTTCAGACTTGTTTGTGTAGTCTCACATTTCAAATTTGGAGGACATTTTTGAGGGGTTATCTCTCCTCTTTGATGAAAACTCCATTATATTTGTTGCCCCATCATCTTTGTCTTTAGATTTTCTCATCATTAGTAACCAATTGATCTTGGTTTGTCAGATTCTTTATTGATTGGGAATGTATCCAATTTGATTGTGTCATCATCTACTATGGATAAGGTGACACGTGAGTAGATTTCAGAGACACCATAATCATACATGTTGATCTTTCTTCCTACTAATTCCTATCTAGAATGGGAAGATTTACTACATATATACTTGGTTTTATTTCTTTCCAAGGGGAGGAATGTTGTTTATAGGCATCATAATTTTTTATCTTCAAGCATTCACCATTACTGCAAGAGATTACACATTGTGGGGGGATACATAGTCTCTCTTTTTCCCTCTTATGTGGGATCATTTATTGTAAATTATTGATAAATTCATTCATTGGGGGTCACATTGAGTCCTCCTTCCTTATTTCACTTTTTTTTTCTCTTTTGGAGAGAAGTTTTGTCCCACTAGGTTTTCTCCTTTTCTCTGCATGTGAGAGATTGCATTTGTAAATGATCACCTAATACAACCTAGTATCTAGTATCCATCCCATCATCCATTTATCATCTATGAAATTTGTATTCTTTCATTTTTAACTTCTCCCTAAGTTTCACTTAAGGGGGTGTTGGTGTAAACAAGGTCTTTCCTGTCTGGTTTCCCCTTTTGTAGTGTGAACAAGGAAAATTATCTTACTAGTTAATAGTTAGGTTACATTCACACATGTTCACATGTTAAGTTTACTTAGGGGGTTGGTAATATTTATAGAATTATCTAGTAGACATATGATATTATCTCTAGTTTTCATATGACATAGGATTAAGATAATTGTCATCATCCTAGTTAGTCCTATCTCTCAACCTTCCTTATACTTATATAAGCAAGGCATCTCTATGTACATTATATTAGGGGATAAATCCTTGATAAGTAGATCATAATTCATTTTTCACCATAATCAAGCAATATTTTTCTCTCATTGCTCTCTTGTAGAAGGTAATTTTTGGTGTTGCAAGTGATATTAGGAGCTTGATTCTATTAGTGACTAACAATTTTTAGGGTTATTATATCAAGCATTCTTCTATTTATTCTCCCACATAGATATTTAAATATTCCATCTATTTACTTCCATAAAAAACCATTCTGTGAGAGTTCTTCGAGCATTAGTGGCTTCTCAAGCCACCTTCATATTGTGTGACATCATATTCACAACCACAACCATGTCTTTTAGTGAGGTTGATTCCACTTTAGGAATATCGAATAACTTTGTGCTATCCAAGCTAGGGGTTTAGACCTTTGGTAATGTGTCACCAATGATGGGTTCAAGGGCGGGGATATAATTCCCTTGCCCTTCCTCTCCCTACCCATATCCCTAATAGTATCACTAGCCTCTCTAAAGTCATAGTGGACTACTCAAACCTCTCATTTTTGTTACTATAACCTCTATTTATTTTGGAGCTACTACACCCTTGGCCACAACCACTCTTCAATCCAAAACCCATATCTTTCACCCCAACATCCACTAAGATAAGGGAATCAAATATAGAGTCATATTTGGGATCCATCTAGGAATTAGCACATTGGAAGGGAGGATCTGACAAGTTGCCCATAGTATCACTAGAATCCATATTTTGAACCACTTTAACCTCTTTATGTTTCACTGACTTCACATAGGGGTATTGAGATTTAACACAAGTATAAATAATCATTACGAGTCTCTATTGCAATGAGACCATACCCAAGGATTTTTTGCATTCATTGACCAATTTTTAAGAGATGATAAAAGATATAAGGGAGATGAGAGAAAATTTCTATGCATGAAATGATTTAGGATAGCAAAATTATATGAATATAGATAT
Organism: Sequoia sempervirens; assembly: GCA_007258455.2. NCBI lineage: Eukaryota > Viridiplantae > Streptophyta > Pinopsida > Cupressales > Cupressaceae > Sequoia > Sequoia sempervirens. The sequence goes on along the minus strand of VDFB02058242.1, from coordinate 81,745,767 downwards.
TTAAAATATCATAACAAGTTGGCATGCCTCATCAAGCATAGGTTGATTTCATTAGATGGTTTCCTCACCAAGCTTCTCGCATGACCTACTTGTAGCTTTAATAAATTTTCCCTCAGCTTCAAGGACTCAACAATGACGTCATCCCAAAAGCTATGGTACTTGAAAAGCTTAGCAACTCAAATAGCTATACTAGTGGCTTCCACAATCATTTATTTAGTAATTTTAAACACCAAACTATAGATATTTACCCTTCTATTATTCAAAACCTTGGAAAATTAATTTCATACCCATTCAATCTTTCAAGGAAAGTATCCAACCCCCCTTTCTTGACGATTCTTTAGTGTGTTACATTTTGGTCTAGGTTGCTACAACTAATTGGATTTATCATATTCATTTCTCCTCCCAATCTCCATAGTTTGTAGACACAATAAAATCACCAAATATTAGAGCTCATTTTATTTTTCCAAAACCCTTTACCTTTCCATCTCAATGATGATATGAAGTAGTTGATTTCTTCACACCAAGTGCCAAGTTTCCTAGTATGAGCTTTCTAGGAATGGGGATTAAAGTCACACACACATGTGTAATTACTCATGATTAATATAATCATTAAGGATAACCTAAATTATTTTCAACAAAATCCTATGATACCTTCTCCTAAGGCCATTATTTGAGACCCCCTAATTGGCCAACCTATTGATAACTTGTTAGCTTCCCTTTAAACATGTACACTCACACTCTTAAACTTATTTAATATTTCAAGGGAATCTATAATAAGGGGAGATATAGTCCAAATAGGTTGGGAGATACCTTTTAATTATTTTATGATGTTTAATGATTACCTTTTTATGATAATAGAATGGCTCTCCCAATTTTGAATTATCCTTAAAGCACGGTACATCGTAGCATCTTTAGCATAATAATTGGTCTAACGTCCCAACTTAATATCAAAGGAAACAAGTAGGTTCCCATATTTATCTTCAATATCCACCTCAATAGGGCCATGTTTGAACCCCTTAGCATCACCATTGAAATTTAAATTCAACCATGATAGGGGAGGGAAATCCCACAAGAAACATCTCCTTTTATTCTTGAGCCCTTGTAAAGAAGGGTAAATATCAAACTCTAGGACCCATGCCTTTTCCATACCATGAGAAAAATTAGGTACAAACATGGGAGGAGAGGAGTTGGGCCTTGAAAACATAAATAAGTTTTCCTTGACAATGAAAACTAATTTTATCAAACATTTTACCAACATAAAGTCTTCTTATCTCTAAATTTTGTGTTATTCCTCTCCTATAATCCTTAAACAAGATGGGGATGGATAGCTTCCACAAGATAATGGGAGAGGGATTATGGAAAATATAAATCCAAAAATTGTATGGAATCACCTAGACCACCTTAAAAAGGCATATAATTAAACATCAAACATCCTAAGAGAAGGGGCATAATAACAAAATGTGACTAATTAGATCTTCATCAAGCTCACATAAGAAAAATATGTTTGGGAAAGTATACCCTATTTTACCCATATTATCTAGCATCAAAATTTTGTTTTGGAAAGCCAAAAAAAAAAAACCACCTTAGGGGTTAGCTATGGAATCCACACCTTGGACCAACTAGGATGGATGGTCTAATCAACTAGGCAAGAAAAACTAGATGTCATTAAGAAGCTTCCAAATGCAGATTCAACCCACGCTAAAACATCCTTTACCTCCCCTTAGGGAATATGGAAGAGAAAAATTAGGGAATCCAAAAAGAAAAGAGGGGTAGTAAGAGAAGTAGAGGCTACCATCATGGGCTTCTAAGACAAAACCCCATTCTCGACCATTATGTAATCTACCACCTATAGCTTTGAAATGAAGGTGAATAGGTTAGGTAGGTTTTGAATGGAGGTAATGTACCTATTTCCCTACTTTCATTAGGAAAAAGAGATACCCTAGGGCAAGATTGACTTTTAACCCTTAGGTGAATGAATCTTAATGGAGATCTTTTTGTTTTCCTTATGATTGAGGATGGGGTAAATCAACCTGAAATGCAATTTTGGGAGATAAATGAAAAATTCCAAATGAATGCAATTATGCAATGTGAAACATAAATCATCAATTTAAAACCTTAATCTATTAGAATCCACAAATTTCTGGCAGATCTGAGATGAATATGAATTTATGCACCTGTCACCAAAAGTTGTTGCTAACTGTCCTCTTAGGATAGATTCGCTTTAGGGAAAATGAGTCTTTGTAGGGATTTTCTACTCAACTTTTGAGGTCCTCTATAGATGGATCTAAGCATCTATTTGCCCAGGTTTCACTGCCAAAAAGTCATAAATAAATTTGGGATCCGAGTTTTTGTATCTTGGCGATAATGTTCACAACTTTTCAACTTTTCACTTTTGATCAATCTTCAATCCTTCTTCACCTGTAAATTTACAAACACAAAGAGAGGGAAAAATTGTTTGTTTTTGGTGAATGGGGGTTTGCATTGGTCAAACCCTGTTTTGGTAATTAAACCTTGAAATGAAATGAAACATGAATGGAAGGAATGATGAATGAACAATGCTATGTTGCAACTCACCAAACCATTGAATAGAAATCATTAGAGGATTGAAATCTAACACATCTCTCCAAGGTCTTGATCTTACATGAATGACTTGATTGATGTTTGATTTTTATGCTTGAATATTGACTTGAATGCTTGATACCTACATCACAATGTTAGCTCCAAAAACATGCATGAATGTTTAGATGAATTTGATATGATGCTTGAGATCTTGAATGCTATTGTAAAAGACTAATAAATCTTCTCTTGGACACCTTTAACAATAATATTTTCTCTTGTGAAATTTTCCTTCTTGATTCTAGATATTGAATTGATAAAAATACCTTGTATTTATAGGTAATTTTTTAATTTCCTGAAAATTAAACATAAGAGGCCAAAAATTGCAAATTGAATTTGAATCATAAAAATACCAACAAAAACATATTAAAAATTGGGGACCTAAACTTAAGGAGGACCCATTCACCCTTGGGCAAATGGGTCCTAGGACCTAAATCTAGAATACTCCAATTCCAAGGAAATTTAATTAATGTTTGCAATTGTTTAATTTAAGTTTCCCTGCCAGAAAATGGGATTAATTAGGCTTTTAAATGCATAATTGGGCCAATTAGAGGCTTAATTAAGTCCAATTTATTAAGGGATCCAAACAAAACTATGTGAAAATGTAAAGGAGTACACTTTCTGACACTACAAGCTTAAAGATCTCTTTGTATAGGTTGATAATTAGATCCATCCACTATTCACTTATCAAGGGTCGATTAAGGATCCAAGAGTCCTCCCATAACTTGATCATTCTCCCATTTTATACTTCCATTTTGTTCTTTATTAATAAAAAATCTCATAATAACATTTCTCAAGATATGAGAACCCAAAGGAAGCGTCCTATTACTAAACAAGACATCATTTGTTCCATATGATACTTTTTAAAGGTAATTTGGGTTCATTATTTATCTTCCTTCATAAATCTCCATATAATATTGGCATTGGGGGTAGCATTGAGATCCTAGATTCTTCTAAGACCTAGCCACATAATCTTTTGAGATTGTAAACCATCCCACAAGGCATCAAAAAATCAATTTTCTTTATTTTGTAGGAGTTAATAGTGAACTCCCAACACCCTAGGATCACCTACAAGATAAAATAACTTCCACAAGAGAGAAATGGCATGAATATCATGCTATTATTATGGATGCAAATTTTCTAGATTGAATATATGATGCCTTGCTTATAAAGGAAAACTATGAGATAGGATTAGACAAGATCTTGACATGTGTCTTAATCCTATACAATGAGACGACTACCTCAACATTATTAAATGACCTAGGACATGAGAATTAAATAAAATCAAACTAGATAAGCTATGATAAGATCTTATCTAGACAACTAATACATATAAAACACACCTAGGACCTAAGTAAACTTAACATGTAAATATGACCCACTAATTAATTAGCTAGGTAAAATACCTATTTATACTAACACCCCCCCTTAAGTGAGACTTATGAAGTATATTATTATGCAAATGATGAAAATATGGGTCTTGAATACAAGACCATGTTAGGTGCCCATGTACAAATGCAATCTCTCATAAATGGAGAAAAGTAGAAAACCCAATGGGACAAAACTCCTCTCCAAAAGAGATGAAATAAAAATGATCTCAATGATGAATGAGAAGGATAAAACCCCACATGAGGAAAAATACCCCATACGAAATAAGAAGAGAGACCATGCAATCCCCTCAATGTAGATTCTCTTACAATGATGGTAGATGCTCAACACTAAATATTGAATATGATCTAAGAGCATCAAACAATGTTCCTCCCCTTAGTAAGAAACAAAACCAGGATGATATGTAAGATGTATTATCATTCCTAAAAGGAAGATGGATGAAGATAAATGATGTGTGATGTCTTTGAAGAATTCTCAAGTGTCTCCATGTTGATGCCGAAAGGTGTCACCCTCTAAACAGGCATTCTAGGCCACATTGTAGAATAAGACAATGCATAATATCCTAGAAATGATTGAAGAACACAATCCAAAGACAAAGTTACCTCCTCTGAAGAAAAAGAAACCTCCTCAAAATGTTGTCCAAAATAATCCACACTCATGTCAAACTATGAAGGATGATCATGTAGAGAATGAACAAGAGGGCCAAAGAGTTCCCTCACAACAACTGAAGAAGGAGCATCTTCATCAAAGAGAAGATGAATGAAATCAATAATGCCAGAGAGCCCAAATTTAAAATGCGAGACTCACGAAATAAGCCAACAATGTCTGTCAAGTACTCATCCCAAGTAGCCATCTCTAGAAGATGATTTATGTCCTACCAGGCACTAAATCATAAGGAGCCAAAACTATGGAATCACAAGAATCCTTAGGTACAATAGTAGATCAAGGAGATGGAACATCAACACATGTCACTCGATCCTTAGAAATAATACCAAGATTCAAGTGACTGGATATTGAATCTCCTCAAAAGTTTCCACACAAGATTCCTCAATGTGAATTAATGTCAAATCAATAGGATAAAAATGTGAGAAGGTGTAGACTTGAGATTGGTGATCAACCTCCCTAACTACAACTAAATCTTTGCTATGCAAATCTTGGATTATGACAGAATCGGGTGTGAACTCAACACTCATGACTGCTCCACCATGCGTGATTTGATAGATAGAAAGGATATTGGTTGATAATGAAGGCACAAAAAGAGCATCATTAAATGCCCTATCATCCATTTCAATGGATCCCTTCCAACAAACACACATATATGTGTTGTTAGCCATCAAGATGTGTGGTGATGAATAATTCTCAAATAAAGTGAACATACTCTTTGATGAAGCCATATGATGTGAGGATCTTGAATCGAAGTATCCACGTCTCTAACTAAGAATTTGAAACTGCAACAAGTGCTTTCCCTTTATGTCGATTGAACTTTGATGAAGAAGAAGAAGATGAACCCTTTGATGATGAAGGCAAATTGATTTGATTCTTCTTAAGAAAATACTTCAACTCATAAAATCTATTTTGAATAACATTGATGCTCATCATGCCTAGTTTTCTTGTGATATGCACCTATAAGATTCTCCTTCTTAGATGATTCCCCTTTAGAGGGAGAGGATTCAAATTCTTTACGTGGCTTGTTATTTTTCTTCTATTACTTCTTATCAAGGTTCCCTGATTCTTTATGTATCTTAGACTCACAAGCCAACAATGCTTGTGACTTAGAAGACTTGATTAGACCCATTTGTATTAACTTCACTTCATCTTGGATTAGGAGATTTTCAAATTCATCAAAATTAGGATCAACATATGATGTTCTCATATAAAGTCGATGGGTATGAAGGCCAAAAACAAATACTAAATACTCAAGACCAAGCTTGGATAACACATTCAAAATCAATTGTAAATCCTCGTTAATATTACAATATTTTATCGGTGTTATTAGTTGTTTGATAGTCTTGGATGTGGTCAAAACATTTAGGATCAAGATTCCTCAAATCATTATCAATCTGATATCCCCTAATCTTATCATTTTTACCATACAATTTCTCAAAAGTCTCCCAAACCTCTTTAGGTGTTTTACATGATTCAACATGAAATTGTAAATTAAATGAGACTAATGAACATATGCATCCAAGTGTTTTCTCATGATCAAGCTCCCATTTTTCCAATTCTTTAGCATCAGTAGGTTGAGGAATGTTTCCTTTAGATAGCCAAGACAACCATTTCCCATGAGATAATTCCATATTGATTTTCTCCATGAAGCATAATTATATGGATTTAGGAGTTCAATTTGAGATTTACTCATTGTAAGAATGCACAAAAAGCAAAAGAAAGAAATCAACCACTGCAAGATTACCCCTTGAAATTACTCAATCAAGAAACCCTTCAACAATATATAATTATGGAACTTTATATTTAGTGTGGTTACAGGGGCCACTTGCCAAAAATAATGAAGTGGAATTGATCTTTAGTGCTTACAAATTCCAAATTTGGACACAACCTCAAAGTAAAATTTTTACACCAAATGAGATTAATTTGATCAAACCATTGAAAGTACGTAAAAAATTATACACTTTCAAAAAAAATCATCCAAAAATGTTATCGTAGAAGCAAGAACAGAGCCCTGGAAGGTCCCAAAATGAGAATGATTTAGCAACACCTATAAGAATCTAAAATTTCTAAAAAATATAGGCACCAAAATAAAAACCAATTGCACCACTATGAATAGCATGATATTATACTCCAAATAATAAAAATTACTTGGAAAAAAGATTTTGTATGACCAAGTTATGAGCTTGCAAAGTTGGACTGCTAAAACAAAGCTGCAAACAAAGAGGGGGGCCAATTTTTTTAAAAGATGTTGATGTCACCATTGATGCAGTATTGACGTCAGTAGATGAATTACTTAAATTTGACGATCTTCCACCCATTACAATGGAATATTCTCCCTTGATGGAATATACCTTTATTGAAATATGTAGGTATATTCATCATTGTTGGAATCTTTAGGTGACAAAATCTTATCAAAATCTCCTAACAAAATATGCTTTTTTATGCAAAATATTCCACAAGTGTGGTGGGTTCGACATCTGACAGTGTCACATGGGCCTATAGAGGATCACCATGTGGTTGCCTTTGGTAGGTACCCCACACCTGCTCTGTGCAAGTAGGTCTACGATACCTACATAAGCAAGTACGTAGAGTACCAAATAATATTAAAAAAAAAATCAGAATAAAATTTTAATGAAAAAATTTATATATATTGTAAATATATATTGACTGATCAGATTAATTTTGCCTCTAAATCTTGGGGAAAAGTGCTCAAATTTTGGTGACTTGACAATCGATCTAGGGGTTTTGGGGCCTTGTGGATGCAATGGCAAGGTCTATTTTGACTCAAAGTGCTCCAAAATTGCAGCTACCTCCTAGATCTGACAACCACTCTTCAAATTCAAACCCTCATAGATTTGGCCTCGTATGTCCAATTTGGAAGAAACAAAAGGAAAATTTAACTTTCTCTAATGCCTTGGATTTAACAATGAGGTCCTTGAAACCCCCAATCACGCCCAACAAAATCTTCAAGCCAAAATGGGTCCCTCATATCTGGGAAGAAGTCTGCAACATCGAAGCTCTTATACCATGTAGGAGTTAATGGTGAATGCCCAACACCATGGGATCACTTGGAAGACAAAAATAGCCACCACAAGAGATAAATGGTAGGAATATCATGTTATGATTATGGACGCAAATTTTTTAGATTGAATAAATGATGTACATACGGTGCCTTGCTTATAAAGGAAAATTGTGAGATAGGATTACACAAGATCTTGACATGTGTCTTAATCCTATACAATGAGACAACTATCTCAACAATATTAAATGACCTAGGACACAAGCATTAAATAAAATTCAACTAGATAAAGTATGATAAAATCTTATCTAGACAACTAAAACTTCTAGAAAACACACCTAGGACCTAAGTAAACTTAACATGTAAATAAGACCCATTAATTAACTAGTTAGGTAAAATACCTATTTACACCAACACATTTCACTCTAGTATAAAGGAATATCTTTTTAATTCTCTCAATCCTTTCACTCACTTTACTAGAACCTAAAGGAGGCTCATATCATAAACTGGTAGGTTTTGAAGATTAGCTTTCATCAATAAGAGCTTTCCATCTAGAATTAGAAGAGTTCCTTTCCAACCCACTAGATTTCATTGGAATCCATCCGTCAAGCCACTCCAAAAACTCTCTGAAACATTCACCACAAAGAGTGAGAGACCAAGATAAGAAGAGGGGAGATATCCAATTTGACATTTTAACATGACAACAATTGTGATATATCTAGTAGCAAGAGGGTTTGGGAATAATACATTTATTTAAAACCTAAGAGGTATTATCTATGAAATCATTACCCTCTTTTCATTTGGAGTGTCTCCAACATCCAATATTTTCTACCTTCTTTTATATATAAAAAATTGAAAGTATTTATAATATAAGCATATTTCAAAATATTGTTAACACTAAGTGATAAGTGCCAATCATCCAAGTGAGATGAACCTTGCCACTTATTTATAAATAGAGGTTGTCTAGGATGTAAACAAGGATTAGATACTATATGCTAAAATATAGTGCAATAATTTATTCAAATAAGTAGTAACAAGGGTCATTTCTTTGAGTATACCATTATAAATGTATAATTTATTCAATAGATCAATGTGATAAATGTTTTGATTTAGCTTATATAAATTATCTCATTCATTTGATTGATCATCTCATGAAATATTTCTCTAACTCCTAGATATGCATTTGTTGTGGTTGTATTGCAATTTAATTAGCCTAAAATCAAGTATTATCTATAAACATTTTTAAATGCAATGTGGGGTAATCAATAATAATGAGGGATAACTAAGCATGATTTTTTTTGGTGAATGAGAATGAAATTGAGTGACTGAGCTTTGCAAGATAAAGCTTCATACACTAAGTCTATTTGAAATTGTATCATAAAAGTGTGGTTTCTTTGATGTTTCATTTTTATAACTTTGTTTCCTAATGGTAAAAGGTACCAATCAATTAGTTTTTAATCACATTCTTTATGTTTTACATGAATAATATTTTGAATTGTAACTTATTATGTTCATGTGTCCATAATTCTCTTGATGATACAAGGTAAAATATTGTGGTTACCATATTTTTATTATTGATACTTCTAGATTTATGGACACATTTCAATATTATCATATTTTTATTACTAATACTTCTAGATTTATGGACACATTTCAATATTTCTTTAAAATCTATTATGAATCAAAAAATCAAGGGATATTGATAAACAAATTAGATGCATGTGTGTCATTTAGAGTGTTAGATCGTGTGTATATAGTTTTGAAAATAATTTATCAAAATTAAATAAATATTTTTAAGGTCTTTTGAATGGCCATTAATATTAGATGGTAGGTTCTTATAGGATGGTTTGGTTGTCTACTATATTTCTAAAAATTGTCATTTATATTCATGAGATCTAAAAGGAATAGACTCTTAAAATTATAGAACTCAAATTGTGGGAAATAAGTGTCTTCTCTCATCATTGGCATATTTATTTAACAAATTTGACTAGAGAAGTTCACAAGCCTTAGAACTTGACTAGATAAAATGTATAACACAACCATGAATGAGGAGATGGATACACTTAAAAAGAGTGGTACATGAGATTTAGTTCAATTTCTTGAAGGATGAAAACCTATTGGTTGCAAATGAGTGTTCAAAAAGAATGTTGGGCTCTAATGGTAACATTGGGAATTTAAAAATGTGGTTGGTTGCCAAATATTATTCTCATGTTGAAGGGATATATTTTGGTGAGATTTGTGTACTATTACAAAGTTGACATCTATTACAATGCTATTAGCAAGTGTTTCTACTTTTTATCTCGAGGTTGAACAAATGGACATGAAGATAAATTTATTGAATGACAATATAGAGGAGGAGATCTATATTTCATAGCTAGAGCAATTCATTAAGAAGGGTTAAAAAAAATTAGTTGAAGAAATTCTTCTATAGTTTAAAAGTCTCCTAGATGTAGTATAAAAGTTTGATTCACATGTTATGGGTTATGGATTATCATGTCCAAGTCAAATTATTATGTTTACTATAGAAAAATGATGATAATTTTATAATTTTAATTTTTTAACGATGAGTTGTTATTTAGTAATGGTAAGGAAATTATTAAGGACTTGAAATATTAACTTTTATTATAGTTTGAAATGAACGACCTACGGGATACTAAGTACATCAACGAGATAAATTATATAGGATAAGGCTAACATAAATTGTTCAAAGGAATTATGTTGAGTCTACTTTGTAGTGTTTAATTACAATCAAGAACTAACTAGTGATTGTTCCTATTTATGTGGGAACTAATATTTTAGTTGAACAATATTCTATGATACCCACACATACAGATAAAATGAATTTATTTCCATAAGATTATATAGTTATGAGCCTTATGTATGCTATCAAACACTTAGAGACTAGACATTTCCCAAGCAATTAGAGTCTCGAGTTGGTACAAGGATATTCCTAGATGAGAATATTGAGTTGCATTTAAGAGGGTATCTAACCATTTTCAAATACTTATGATCAATTCAAATTCTAACAAGGTGATATTTTAAAGGACCAACACTTAATGGATATTCAAGGTTATGTGGATTCAAATTATAAAGGGAATATCAATAATAGAAGGTCTACCAATGACTAAATGTTTACCCTATTTTATGATGCAATGAGTTGGATGAGTAAGTGATAGGTTGTGGTCACTTTAACCATAATAGATGTAGAGTATATTATAGCTACTCATTCCATTAAGGAGGAAATTTAGCTATTGAGAATGTGTTTATATGTGGGGTTGAGTTAAAAATTTATTAGACTTTATTGTAACAATTAGAGTGTCGTCTATTCGGTGACAAACCCAACATTTTATACACAAATGAAGCATATTGACGTTTAGTACAATTTTATTTGAGACATAGTAGATAATGGAAGGGATATTTTATAAAAAATGACACTTTGAATAATGTTGTAGATGAATTAATTAATTTTGTGATTACAAATAAGTTTAGGCAATGCTATGAGTTTATAGGTCTCTCAACCCCTAGTTGTTAGTTGATAGTGATGGTATTATTTTTTCTCTTACAAGATGTTTGACAAGTTGGAGAATGATAATAAAGGTTTTTCAACCATATGTCTTAATATTAAGAGTATTAAAATGTAAATTTCAAACTATAAATGTCATTATTGGCTTCTAAAAATGATTGAAACATGCTTTAACTAGCTTGAGTGGGTTAAAATGATATGGACCTCTTTGAGATATTCATTTTAAAAAAAGAAGAGGGATTTAATGGCTTCTTGGATCAAAATTTATGGTCTTTACAATTTAGGTCCCTAATGTATTAGAAATGTAAGACCATCTATGACACATAAGAGAGTTGTAAGAGGGAATTAAACACATTGACTAAGAAAATTCACCAGCATATATGACATGTCATTATGACTACCATAAAGAATCTTTGAATGGTTTTAATAAGAAAAATTAGAGTGCCCAAGTTGAGAGGATAATTAAGATAGGTTATAACAAATTCTTATGATAGGTTCAAGGAATATCCTACATTTAGCATGAGGACACTCCTTGGGATTTGGGTGGTATTATCTTATGTTTTTTTTTTTGTTTTCCCTTTGGTGGTTTTATATGTTGGTTTTTATATTTTTGGGGTACTTCAGATGGACTGTGGAATTCCACCCTAGGTGGACCACAATTTACAAAAAAAATAAATTTTGTATGCAAGGTATACAACAACTTTCCCAACATAGTGGGTCTTCATCAAATTAATTAGACAAAATTTACAAAGTTGGCAAAGAGGTACTAATAATTTATAGCCCCTTTGGAAAACTATAAAAAATATGGTGTGGATTTTATGGTTAGAAATAAATTTGTGATTTTTTCTTGAAAAAATTGCTAACTAGAAGTGCATTTGGGGGAATATTGAAGTGTATATCTTTACCATTATCTCTACTAATATTAAGGTGAACCTTTTTTCCTCAAATTGGGAGAGATTAGTGTTGAATAGTTGAATTAAATTTCAGCCCTTCCCTCTCTATTTTAAAAGTAATCAATACAAAACTCAGATGTCCAAAGGTAGCATGAAATTCTCTTCAAGAAGGCTTCTTAAGTTAAATTTTTATGGTGCTACAAGATGGAATCTTAGTTTGAGAGGAGAAATATGTATGATTAAAGATGCTTCTATAAATTTTCTTAAAAGGAGGTGATTTATTCTTATAAAAAGAAAAATATTCAAGAAAGAAAGAAGTATTTATCAAAGGTCTTGAAAAAGGAAAAAATGAACTCTAAATATTTGGAGATATAAGGGGATTCAAAATTAATCATAGATGTAATTGTGGTGAGAGGAAACACACTTGGTTGGAAATTGGAATGGCTCATGAAAGATGCTCACCTATTCACTTTTGAGTTTGAAAATCTTAATTTCCAGTTATTTTGAACAAGCCAACAAATTATTATAATTCCTAACCAATGAATGAATTGAGAAAATGGTCTCTTCTACTAGAGATATTGTATATTCAAATTCTATGGTAGGGATTCTTGAAATTATGGGAGGATGGTAACCCCAAAGGATAATTCATGGGCTAAGATATTTCTCCTTGGTTACATGAGCATAAAAAGAGAATATATATTATTTTTTCTATTTGTCATATTCCTATGAAAATGATGAATGATTGTTAATGATTAAAATATGTGACTTACCTAGAAATAATGATTATGCGAGTGCACTAAATGAATTAAATTTGTGGTTATTTAAATTAAGAATTATCCTTCTAAAGAAAAATATCTTATTTTGTTTTCTTAATTTTTTTTTTTTGTTGGGAAATGGAGAATACCAGACATAGAGAACAATAGAGTGGAGAAATCGACTCATCTTACAATGGAGTTTTATTGAATCATCAACTAAAATAAATTTGCATGTTCTTAATGTGGAAATGCTAAGGATGGTCAAGATAGTTTTGGGAAGGGATGGGATTGGAAGCATAAGCAAAAAAAGAACTAGGGCTTCAATTGCCTATGGTTTTAGGACATGTTGGGTAGAATTGTCAAAGACAATGACTTGAATTAGTGTTGTTGGATAATGAGGAAGGTGAATCAAAAGAGGGTTTTGAGGCTAAGGATGAGCAATAAGATATTCAAAAAAGTTTGAAGGAGGTGATTACAATTTTTAAATGATTTATAGTCAAGAGGAGTTGGTTGTATTTTATCAAGATTTGGTATGAGACATGCAAATAATTTAAGAGCATTTTACAAAAAAGGTAGGCTTGTTGTTGCAAGCTTGTATACCTTTCCTTTGTTAATTGCAAATGATTTTGTTGGTGTATTTAAGTGACCTTCTATAAAACCTAGGGGTTTTTAATTTTGGTCATAGATGCAACTAATGTGGTGAGGGTGACTTTGGGAATTATAATTAGGGTTTAGGAATTACTCTTCTCCCTAAGGACTAGGGTACTTCCTCTTCACTATGTTTGGTACCTATATCTTCCATATTGAACATTTTGTAAGATGTTTTTAGTACATGGATTGGTCTATATTATTTTGTGTTACTTTCTATTTTAATATATTCTTTGGATGATAGTCATACTTGACATAAGAACTTTAAGAACTTTAAATAGAGTTTTAACTATCTCTATCACTATATTTATTTATATCTTACTTCTCCACTTTGTTTAGGTTTTTGTATTTTTAAAAAGAGAAGGCCTAATAGAACTCTCATTTTATAATTTTTTTTTATTAAAAATAATGTAGTATTTTTTTTATTGATAGATTTCAAATTATTTTTTGGTAACTCATCATATCTAGTGCAAGAATCAAAGACCTCCTTTAACTCATAGTTGCATGGTGTAATGTTTAAGTGATCATGACTGTAAGGTACCAAGTATCAAGTTCAAGTATTCCAACTATTTTTTTTATAAAATATCATATATTTAAAATGAAGAATTAAAGCATACAACTTAATCCTTGAAATAATAGGCAACATAGGGTTACACCCCAAAGTTAGTCTATAGTTGGGAATAAAAATAATGCATGCCTCTCAAAAGGGAAAAAAACCACAAATCAAATAAGTCTATAATACCACAAGGGATTCAATTATCAAATTGATAGAATAATATAATAAATAAAAACCAAAGAAATTAAGTTATATGAAAAACACCAATATTAGGGGAGAGGTATTTCTCATTAGGGTTGTCCCTCCAACCACCTAATAAATCCTTGCTACTTTCCATGGGCTCACAACCATCCAGAGTATCATCGTCTCTATCCTTAGGGTCCTCTTGGGCTTGATTTTGAATGAACCTTGGCAAAGAGATAGTGAGCACTAGTCGACAAAATTTCCCTTGATTAGGAAGGGCTCACCCATGCTATTGAGAGGATGTGGAGGTGGAGACCAACCACTTTGATGACCAAAATGCTAAGGTGGAGGTGGGATCTAGCTAGAGTGTTGTCTTATTGGTGATTATAGTGTTAGAGTGGTGACTCTTCAAATGCTATGTGGGCAATGTGAAGACTTTGAATAATTGTGACTCTAGTACTGACACGAGGATCTACTATTGGCACAAGGATCTAGTATGGGATGAAAATGAAGGTAGAACCCTAACCACAATACAAGGGACATTTTGCCAATGATGAGGAAGGATTTGCATGTCGAAGTTCCATTATAACCTCGTTGACTTGATCTTGACTTTACATGAGCATATTAGAGATCAACAATTATTTGGAGTAAATACAAAAAATAGTATCTACAATAGAATTGACAAAAATGACATAATTTCTATCTTTCCAAATGTAAAAATAATTTTCCAATTTGCAAGCATGCCATAATTGAAAAAAATAAAAAAAAAATTGTGGGACATTGACTTTATAAATCTTAAACCAAAGCCAAATACAAATTAATCTAAGTTGATTAAAAGACCAACTAGACTATACTTTCCCACCATTTACACAAAATTCCTGATAATCTCCCAACTTAGTGAAATGATTGGAAATGATATGTTAAAACTTCCTTCCATCCTTTCATAATTATAGATTGAATGAAATATTCTAGATCTTATAAGGTACATTAGAAAGTTATAGGAGCAACATTGATGCTAAGAAAGGTTGTCCATTATCTTCTACAATCTTTGGCCTTTTTATCAACTAACTTGAAGAATGACTAAATTTAAAATATGGGGATGGTGTCTTATGGGGAATATGTTTTAAAGCTTCTCTTATATACCAATGGTCTTATTTTGATTGCTAGGTGCTATCCAAGGGTTACACAAGTATTTTTTTTTGCCTTTGAGCACTTTTGCAAAGATGTGAGTATACAATTAAAAAATAGCAAAACCAAGATCATGATCTTTTCCAACAAAGAGAAAAATAATTAGTTTGACTTTTATTTTGAAGAAAGTATTCTAAATGAAGTAACAAAGTATAAATACCTTGGGTCTGACTTCAACAATACACTTAGTTGGGAAACTTATACAAGGAAAACAACTTTGGGAGGGTGGAGAGCACTTTTTTCCCTTCAAAATAGATGTAGAGAGGTAGAGTTATGGGATTGAAAAACTATTCAAAGTCTATTTGGGCTACTAGTAATTTTAGTGGTGCTTTATAGATGTGAAATATGAGCTAGTAACACTTTAGACACCAAATGGATGTAGATAGCTCATCCAAAAACACATGATCACAAACAAATTCAAGTTAAAATGTTGATCCCTGATGAGATTCTTCTAGATGAAACATGTCTAATTCCTATTGAAGCCATTACTATTTTGCATCTTTTAATATATTTAAAAAAAGTAGTAGATGGAAGCAAAATATTGCCCCAATGTTTCTCCTAATTAATGGTAAAGGTAAAGAAAGACATTTGTTGTAGATAAGTTGTAAAAGTCTATGTAGAAAAAGATGCTAGGGAGAGAAGAAATATTATTTTGAGGAATTTAAACCCACTTTAGACCATCACAAAAGGTCTATTTGGAGGCCAATATCCTTTGGAGATCAAATACTCTCATTGTCTAGTTCAAAACTAACTCAAATCATCTTTGATGTGAAGTAAGTAGATGGAAAAGTCAAAAGAAATATGGGAAGAGAGAGTATGTGTCTTTTACACATCGATATAATTGAAACAAAAAAAATACTTTATTTTGAATTGTAAAATTTACAAAAACATTCAAATCAAATATATAAATAATTTAACAACTACTCCTTTTCAAAATTTATAAAAAATAAAACATTTAATACCAAATTAAATAAGAATATTTCATAAATTATCTTTCACCTAATCAGTATTAAAGATCTTCTACTCTATTCTATATTTTAAAAATACATATGCGGACGCAAGACAAAGTTCTCTACAAATTCAAATAAATACAAACCTATTATTCCCAAAATTCGAAAGAAAGATGTTCCAGAAAGTCGAATTAAGACGCTCAGCCAGGGTAAGTCGTCCTGATTTCCATCGAATTTTTATCGAATTTTTGTAGAAGGGTTTGCTCCCCACGTCTTCCATCACAGACAAATAAATTTGATGTATTATGGGGGTTATCTCGTTTTACAGAGGCAACCTTCACAAGGTTCCTGACACTCCCAGGCGATGGCCCATCCCAAAACCTTCCATTTCCCTTCACGACTTCAAAATACTTTTGGAAAAGCGTAGCAGAGCCCTTGAGCGCTTGCATCAAAATGCTCACGATGACGATGATGAAGAAGCCGAGGGCATGGGCGACAATGACTGCACAAAAGAAGAAGACCCTTCATTTCTTCAAGAAAATAAGCGCAAAAGAGAAACTACCGAATTAGAGGATCATTCTGAGAGGGCTACAAAGTGCTCTAAACTCAATGAAGCGGAGGAGGAGAAAAGGCATGCCGATTTTCCAATGGAATGCGAGCCCCAAATTGTGTCTAAAGATGGGAGGGACGATGCGCCTGAAGTACATCCAAACTTGTCCGACTCTGGCAAATCAAAAAAATCCAATACAGAAGAAGTGGATGAAGACTCCCACAAGCAGGAGCCCTCGGGGCCTGTGTTGGATGACAAGACTATAAAGGATGCTAAACCCCAAGAGGTATGCCTATTTTTCTGAACATACACAGTTTTTTTTTGATTTGAAACTGAGCATGTTTTTAGTATTTTTTCCCTTTCTTAAATCTCCCTTGGAAAATTTGGTATCCGGTTACGGACGCCTTCAAGACCATGTGGATTTAGATTTGATCATGTCTTTAAGGATTATAATCATGGCTAACCATGGAAGGTACCGCACAATTGTTAGATCGCAACCTTACTCCATTTCCACTGGAGTTATAGACAGCTTTATTGGGTAAAGCATAAAAAGCTGGTGCGTTGTTTGATATTTATCACTTCCCTCCAGATTTTTTCTCAATTTTTTTCAATTTTAAGGTTTGTCTCCAAATCTTCCCTTCAGATTTGATTTGACAGCCGACAGGTGAAAAACGAGCAGCAGAAAGAACATTCATTAAACCACTGGCCATAGAAAAAGCGCCTAAAATTTTTAAGCAGTGACTGCATAGAAAATTCAGAAAGTCCACTGCATGCGACCACACTATAACAGGGTGGTGCCATTTGGCTGCTTATCTAGGTTTGCTGCTTAAATTTTAGCAGTACAGGTGGTCCCAAATAAATTTCAAATTACATATAAAGGATAATTCAGAATCTTCTTCTATAATGGTGGAGCTGCCACAGTTTATGGATTGAAAATAAGCCGCGAAAAAATACAAGGGGCTGAAAGTATGCCATTCATTTAATTCATCTGCTATATTCAATTTTTTATTTTCCTTTTAGATAATCTGTGCAATAATTTTTTTGTAGGTGAAGTTATTATTGTTGTGAGTGCTGTTCAGACATGCTTCTAATTTATTATGGTGAGACAAATTGTTGATAGGCATATTCTATTGATGTAGAGTTCTTGGCTGTAAAATATCACACTGTGACATAGGATAGCTTCTTCCTTAGCAGCAAAGTTCGCTACAAAAATTGTTTTTGTATTTATCTTAAAAGCTTCAAGTTAATAAAATGTGCAATTCTCAGTTTAGATCTTAAGCTTTTATTGGTTAAGGTTCTTCTCTGCAAAAATAATACATCACCTTTAAAGTTTAGTTGTTGCAACAACCTTTTCAGTGCTAATTTTATCACTCTGTGACTTAATAGTTCGCTGAAAGAAAACATTTATTCCCTAAAGTCTCTAGCTGTAAAAATTGCATAGTCTTATGGAAAATTGTTTCCATAATATCTTTAGTCACAAAAGATAACATTCATCACCCAGGCTTGGCATTTTGAGTCCTTTTGCCATGGAAGATGGAATGTGCTCTCTAAGCTGTAACTTGTCTCTGTGGTTGTACCATCTGTATTTTTTGGCAGTTGTGCACAATCTGATTTTGTTTGCTTTCTCTACTATGATTGTTGTAAGCTAAATTTATATCTAGCAAGAACATTAAATTTCCAGTGCTACTAGGAATAGATCCTGAAATGCTATTGTTCTAGAGATGCAGGTTGTACAAGTATTGCATCTTTAAAAATAATAGATCCTAGGCAAATGAAAGAGGAATGGTTTATGAATAGTTTGTTTTTTGAAAAAATTATATGGTAAAAAGAGTTGCAATTTAAAACAACTGCTTAAAATAAGTATAAAAATAAATAAGTCATGGGACCACCAGCTCCACAAAAGACTCCATAAAAATTTGAGCAGTGACTGCTGAACAAAATAAGCTAAGCAACTGTATGGGACCTTCCTTTAAGAGCATGAATGATGTTCAAGTACCCCGTACTGCGATAATGCACCTAAAATTAGAATAAACACCTACAATTTTTGTGCAGTCACTGCTTAAAAATTCTAGGCGCTTTTTCTCTGGGCATTTGTCTAATGAGTGTTCTTACTGCTGTTCGTTTTTGACCTGCCACATCAAATCTGAAGGGGATATTTGGAGATAAAATCTGAGATTGAAAAATTAAGAGAAAATTCTGGAGGGAAGGGGTAATCTTCAGCCTGGCAGCTAAAAAATTATAAACTGTGGCTGCATAATTTCATCTCCTTGTCTCTATCTGCACCTGGATTTCTCCATCCAAAGATGCATCCACATCTAATTGTTAGAAGATTCCCATGTATACATTGAACTGTTTCAAAAATTCACATGGGACCATCAGTACCTTAGAAAGAGAAGAAGTAGCTCTCCACAATGACCATGCTGTAACAATACCTTCTATTCCCATTGTTCCACAACTCTTTGGACAATCTTTGTGCATCTTTGTGCACCTTTATGAATCACGCCAAATGTTTTCTTTACTCTGCTTGGTAAATGTTTGATGAGGTTATATGTCATTGTAAATGTGGTATTAAGATAAGCTTGGGCCACATTCATAAGATTTAAGAGTTGCCTTGAAATGCACCCTATTAAACTTAGTTTATACATCACTGTGCAACCTCACTGTATGTGCACAGAGTTATAGATTGCCTTATTGTGGTGGGAGGGACTTTAACCTGCATCTTACTGTTATACACTCCAACCAATTGGACAATCATATTCAAATTGTCTCCTTAGAATTTTTTCAAAGATATCACAATATAGCTCCAGTTATAGCATCCCATTGTAATGACTTCTCCTCAATTACTGGCAAGCATAGCTTCAATTAGAGGGTTTTATGCCCCAAATAATTAGTTTTAATAATTTTCTTTTTGTGTGGTCTGGTTAACTCTTCCAATTAAACAAAATTCTGTTCAATTCAACCAGCTCAACACTTGTGCCTAGTGATTGCAGTCATTCAAATTGTCATTTTTCTTTGCAATTGGATGTATCCCATAGTCGTTAGTTCACAACCTTACCACATGGCCACTTCGATTATGGGCTGCCTTTTTGTGGGGGGAGGTATTTCATCCCAGGCCACACTCTTAGAAGTGTACTACTAACCAGCATTATGCAGCAACCTCTTGTACAATTTACTCAAATTGCTTAATAAGTTTCATCAAATTTATAACTGTGTAGCCTAGCCTCTACAAAAGGTATTACATTTGCTTTGCACTGATTACTGACAAACACAGCTTCAGTTAAGGGTTTTATACCCATATTAGTAATTTCAGGAATTTGTCTAAAACATGGGCTTGATAATTCTTAATTGCACAAGAAACATCCAGGACAGCCGTAGAAGGCAGGGAACACTTGTCTGTGGAACACAGATCATAAAATGTATCCAAGTTTAGATCCAAGGGTAAATATAGCTACAATTATGAAAATGCACTTGTAAATTATCCTGGTTTCTTTGTTGGATTTCTCAACATGAAATTCTTTTAAAATGAGAACTGTAGCTAATTGTGTGTTGGACTTTGCTATGTGGGTAAAATTTGGTGGAAAATGTGTGTGAATAGGCACATAAGAACCCAGAGGAGATTGCCAACAAATTCAAGAGGAAACATGAGTTGGAGTCGAAGTTGAAGGATTTGACAGAAGAGAAACATCATCTTGTTCAGATGCTCAAGCATGTTGGTCTCACCTTTAACTTGCTTCTCTAATTTTCATGTGCCTTGGCAATTCCTGCAGCTGGTTATACAACAACAAAAATTAATTACCGTGGCATTGGTGCTATATGGTTAAACATTATCTAATTTTTAGTTTGTTATATCCAGCTGTAGGATCTTTTCTCACCATGGACAGCTCACAGTAGTTTTTTTTAATTTTCTTGCAGATTCTTAGTACTGAAGAAGAAATGAAGAAACGAAGTCAGGTGGCAGTACAGACATCTGCAATGAATGTGTCTGTTCCTTCTCAAGGAGAAGCTGCAGTTGATGTTGGGTCCCACACAAAGCAGGCTGGCCGTAGAGTACGCACAGAACTGAACTGTTATGGTGATCTTGAAGAAGGAGAGCTGGAGGATGCTTGCACCCCAAGCCCACATTCACACAACCTACATGTTAATGGTCCCACAGGCCCTTTAGGTTCTGTACCCGGGCGTCAGCCAAATAGCTTGCAACAACCAAGCCAGGTATGCATTTGTTCTCTTTTCAATGAATTATGATTTACATAATGGATGGTCATTTGAAGACTGGCAATAATTGGGTGCATTTTATGGATGTAGTGGAATGACTAGTCTATAAAGTGTAGGGCAAACAATACTCAGTCAAAATGTTAATATTACACTCAAAGCAAATTAATTGCTGCCGAAAGAGAAATTAATGTGCTTAGTATGCTGTAGCTGAGTATCAAACTCTTGAAATTTGGCTTCGTATTTTTTGCCATAGTGCCACAATTTGTGGTGCGTCAGATGTCTTACTATTTCATTGTCATTTCTAGGATTATTGAGGCAATTAGTAGCTCTATCTTGGTGTTTTGATTGAATTAGTGCCCTGAGCGTGTATGTGAATGGTGGTATCATAGCAAGCATAGTTGTTTGAAACTGCTAAATTTACAGAAACAAGTCATGCCTGATTCACACAAAAAATTGAACCTTATGTCAGGTGTAGGTAGATGGTAAGGACAGATTTACTGTTGATATAGTTCATGGGGTCAAAGCCTAGGGATACTAAAATTGAACAATATATAAGTTAAATAGAAGGAAATCTGCTTGTGAATATGGGGGTCTTATCTGATATTACCATTAATCTGTTTCAATGACATGATGCCTACTTTATTTTATGAAATTTTGGTTGCTATTATAGAACTTACTTTTGTGTTCTCAAGTTACAGTGCAATGAATTGCTTTCCATATCTGCAGTCCAAAATTTTCCTTAAATAGCTCTCATTTGGTATTTTCTTGTGAACTATACAATGAATCCTGAGGAACTGAGCAGATCAAATACTGTTTATAGTCATTTACATGCAACATGTTTATTTTGAGATTGACATCAACGTTCCTAAGGTTTTTCTTTAGAGTAAATGTTCTCAATGCATAGTTCTTGAAAACCCTATATTTTAGATTATTGTACATCCTCAACAAGATCTGAGATATCTACCTGACTTGAGTCAAGTCTTTGCTACAGTTTACGTTGATGTTTGTGGAGTTATAGTCACATTAACCAATTGTAGCTACTGTAAGACTGCATACAAAGAGGAGTATGGTAAGAGTTGGTACATATCACGTATTAACTGTTCACGACAACATAATGTACAATTACATCTCTACATCCTTTTTCTTCTCAATATAACAGTAAAACACAAGTGCTGATGTAATAACCTGGACCAATTTTTTAATCCAATTTTTGTAACTTCACAAATTTTGGGGCACAGTCATTTCATCAAACAATTTGCATCAGCCTGTTCTAGAAGAGTTTTCCAATTGTTTTGAAAGGAGATTGCAAATAATTTTCATAGCATTGTCTTTTCAGGCTTACATATATGATATATCCAACAACATCATTAACACAAAATATTACTGCAATATGATAACAGAGAATTTTCTTTCCAGTCTTGTGTATTGCTGTTGTAAAAATGATGCACAGGTAATTTCATACAGCAATTTAAATATCAATATTACAACTCAGAAGTAGCACAATTATTATTGTTGACCTTTCAAACCTCCAACTATCTCCCAAACAGCTATCATGAATTCTTCAAATCTCCCTTGGAGTGTCATGTCCCCGTCCCTGATTGAGACTACTCCTCAATTTGGAGGGAAACAGTGTTTTTAAACACTCAATTTGCCTTTATTAAATATTTAAAAATAATATTAAAATAATAATAATATTTACAATAATATTAAATAATTAAATAAATTTAAATTATTGAATAATAATATTTAAATTTAAATAAAACTCTATCCTAATTCTGGCCGAACACTTGGAAGGCAATCATGTTAGCATAAATATATATATATATTGGAGTCCTTGTTCATGGAGGATTGTCGATCACAGTTGGAACGTTTGTCTTACATCTCTGTAGGAGACGAAAACCTTCTCAGGACAGCGACAGGGTAGGGATGAAACCCCCTCTCTGCAACTGTGAAGTACTCCGTGCAGTTCTTCACATCACTTTCTAACTCTGCATATCTGTGTTAATACAGTGACTGGATTGGCCTTGGCAACTGGATCTGGGCGATATCTTTCAAGCGATATTGGCCAAGCCAAGGGCTGTGGCCATTCCCATGGCTGCCGATCGATAACAAGGTGTGATCATCTTTCCTGGCTGCACGGATATCTGAGGCGAGCAAGGCCACCGTCTGCAGAATCATACCCATGCAAATACCATCTCAACCCTGTCGCAGCATCCTTGTTGAGTTCTGATTGCAGGAAAGGAGCCGAGAGGATACATGGTGGTGCGACTGGAAGGGGGCAGGCAATCATAATATATCACCATTGTAAGGAGACTATAGCAAGTGTGGATGAGTTCACCAATGAATCAACTGTGATATGTTATTTGTGTTGGCAGGTGGATTCGACATACTGCTGGCCATTGTTATAATTCAGAGTGCGAATTTGCACCTACTGTAATCAGTATTATTCCAGAGTATGTATATCAGTTTGTACGGTTTTTTATTCAGATCTGAGACTGCGTGCATTCCTATAAACTCTGTCATTGCAATGCTTAGTCAATGATTGGTTATCAGTTGTATCTCTGGTTGCTGTGAAATCGTAATTGCAGTCTGTACATCATAATTGCATATTGGTGTCGGAATCTAGTGTTGGCATTAGGGACTATCCCTGTGCGTGTTTGGCACTACATTTTCATCCATCTGTGGAGCATATGGTCATTGGTCAATAATCTAACTCAGTAGGTTCTGTTCTGTGATTATATAATGAATACTGCATCTTTCCAGTGAGTGAATCTGTAACTTATACCTGGCTGGATCTGAGTATAAACCACTTGTATTGCAAATTTTCTGATTGGGTACAAGCTATATAGATATATATCAGTTATCCCTTATTTCTTTGTGAAGCATTCGGTTCTGGCATCTTACATAGAGAGGTACGGCTGACTACAAGGATGGTACAGCTGATGAATTCAAACTCTGAATATTTCAAGTCTTCCTTGCTGGCAGCTGTTTGACTTCATTTGACTGTCTTAATGCTCCACGTCACCTTCTACATGGCCCATATCACCTGTTTGGCCTGTTTAAATGAAATAAGAGCTTTCAAAAGGGTCTGTGATTCCTCAAGGGACAACTGTGATTACTTTTTGGATTCATCGGCTGACATAAGGTAACCATGCAAGCAATATGTGGAAGCTGCGCTGGTTTAGGAGATGCTATGTTGGCTTTTGAAAGGCTTCATAGCCTTGAATATAAAAATCAACCCCCTCCTGCTTTAACAAATGATATGGCTGGAACAATATACCCAGGGAATAAATAATATTTATTATATTTAAATCTTTCCTTGCAACTTCACAAATATGGCACCTTGAATTTGCCTGAAACCACAATCTTTGATAATTCCTTACTTCAAATCAGAGAAATAATAAATTTTCGTTTGCTTACAAACCTTCGGAAATTTATAAAAAACTTAAATCGTTCATACTCTTGTGTGAAACTTGTGTGATTCCACCTGCAATCAGCTAGGGTAGATATTTCCGTCCTAGGGTTTGCCCAAGCTAAAAGGTCAAACTCCACAATAGAGAAAAATAAACAAGCATGAACAAATGAGCTCTCAATTCCTCTTTGTATATTTTCCCATGGAACTTTCCCAAAGGGACTTTTAATATTTCCCCTTTTTAATTCACTTAAATCACTTTATAAAATTAATTAAAGTCATTCGTAAAATTTGCTTTATTGGACAACTTTATTTAACTAATTTATTCCTTGATATTGCCCAAAATTAGCCTACGGGAATAAGATAGGCTAAAATGGGTCATTTCTGGCTACTTGACGGAAGGGGACATTACAACTGACCTCTAAATGTATGTGTTCCTCTTAATACTAGATGTTTTCCTGTATTTTTAATATTGAGTTACAGGTTTCCAACATTTTGACATCATCATTCAATTTGCTTGAGGCTCATTTGTGTGACGGGTTGGTTTAAGAGTGTTTGTAACCTGAGGTACAGTAGCAGTAAATGCAAGAGATAAGGAAAAGGTGAAGTGAATTGAAGATTAGTATTACTAGTTGATTCAAAACCTTGTAAATATGGACGATTGGATACATTCATGAATAATTGATGGCCAATGATTCATTTAATGACATTGTATTTTATGTTTTACTTTGGTCCATCTAGAAAGTAGTTTAAAACATCATTCTATAATGTGATCAATGTGTTCAAAAGTGTGTTCAATGCAGTGTTACCTGGGGACGCACCCCTGTGCCTAAAACCCCCGTTCCTGTCCCAGGGACACCTAGTGGACGTCCCCTAGTCGTCCCCAATTTGCAAAAAGAAAGGAGGAAACATCTTGGAAACTCGAGGACTTCCTTGCCTGCAACTTGGGATGTCCAGCCGTCTTGTTGGACGTCCCCTGACCATCCCGGGGACAGCTTTGTCCCTTGACTGTCCCGGGGGTGGCTCTGTCCCCTGCGGTAGGCTTTAATTTAAAAAAAAACACATTTAACTTTAATAGAGGTGATTTTGGGCTAGTAAGAGGCTAACTCCACACCAAACTATGATATCTCAGTTCCAACACCCCTATATTTTTTCATTTTTTCTTTTTGAAACCAAGCCAAATGGAAGAACATAACATAACATTAAAGACCAAGTTCTTTCAGGTAAAGTTTGATATAGTATTTATTTCAAATTTTCAATCCATAAGCACTGCTATTTGAAGGCATACATTTGTCATGGGGGTTTCATCATAAAATGAACTATCATTACTTTCCAATACAAAATACCTCAGAACCAAGATGATAGTGAAGATGCCAGTCTGATACACAGATTGCAGACCATGTTGCTGCTGCTATGAAATGTGATGGTCTTCTGTTTACCAAAGAAACTTCAGTAAACATTCAGTTATGAGCATGGACTGAAGTAGGCAGAAGTACATCCAACTCAACCCCCTTTTTTCACACCATTTAACACCCCAACCATGAATCTTTCCACTGTAGTAATAAGCTTGGAAGCACTTCCCTACACCCAGCACATGGAATAAAGCATTACTAACTAGTAGCAGGTCCACAGTGGCAGAAATAAGTGTGACTGATCACCAACAGCTACAAACAGTCATTCCATTATACACTATGACTTCCCACCTGTAGCAATGGGATAATAATGTGCGTAGATTAACCCAAAGCACTTACAAAGGCTTGGAACAGACAAATATGGCCCTGATTTCACTAATATTACTGCTGCAGGTCTGTCATCCTGCTATAGCATTAGGCTCAGTGACTGTCCAGCTTCACTCAGCACTCAGAAATGGTGTTAAACTGGTTATTGCAGGTCTGTAAACTGAACAATGGCTGATGTGCAGGTCTGCTGGTCACTGCACTCAAAGGAAACCCAAAAACAACTAATTTCACCTCTTAAATTGTATTAAACTCCCTCCAGCTGTAGCGAAGGGTTTCATATGCTTCCAGCCTTTCCATATCATTGTCAATGACAAAGCACAGCAGCTCTAGGTCCATTAATCATTTTCAGTCATTCCAGTTTAGTTTGAGTGCTGGAACAGAGGTGGTTTTGGGCTAATATATGTTAAGGTTCTATAATGTATATATCCATGCTTTATCCATGTTTTCATATGAATATTTAAAATTTCCCTATATATTTTAAATTTTCCCTATATTTTATATAGCCATCCCCTTTGCAGTCCCCTAGCCGTCCCCAAAATTGGCTTGAAAAATCAGGGACTTTGGGATGCTGTCCCCATCCCGGAAACTCAGGGTAACATTGGTTCAATGTCTTTTGATATATACATGTGTGTGTGTGCACACGTGTTTTTATGAATGCATGTGTTTTGTATGACTATCATATCCAGTTGTATCCATGTTAGGGGGCCTTGAAAAATAAGTGTATCTTGCCTTGAAAAATAAGTGTATCTTTATCCAAAATTGTATGTGTCCATGCAACTTTGTGTTTATAGTATACTTTAAAACTATGTTACTGAATCCGGGTTCGGTTTGAATCAGATCTCTGATCTGGTTTGATCTGCCTGTGGATACAATCAGGATGTAGGAGAGTGGGGTTTGGATTTGTCTGGGACAAACTTGGCTAGGATCCGGGGGAACCCAGGCAAAACCTAGGGCGAGTCCGTCCATTTTTTTGTCTTTTTAAATTTTTTTCCACCTTTGATGTCGTGTTTTAAAAATTATGAAAATGGTGTGCACCATGAAGATCTATGTAGTTTTGAAGGTTTTCATTTGGGCATGGTGGTGAGTGCTGCCACTTGATCCCTTTGGGGGTGTTGCCCTTTGACCCCACTAGGGGCACTACCCCCAGACCCACTTGAAGCTGCAGGATGTGGAGCCAAAGCAAACTGACTTTTGGATGCTTCCTTTCCAACATGTTACACTTAGTTCAAAAAGTGAGCACACTTTTAGTGCGAGTGGTAGTAGCACTGCTTTTGGTTCTTCAAATGTTCCTACATCATCTAATGTCGATGATGGTGCTGGTGTTGATGGTTTAGAAAATCCTTATGATGCTGAAAATTGATTGTTGAATTTGATATTATTATTTTAATATTGAACTTGAAGTTTGAACAATTAATATTTTATAATATTTATCATTTAGTTTTAAAGTGACATTAGAGTTTATGGTGGTTTTGTTGATTTTATTATGCTGTGGTATTCTAAACTTAATTTCTGTTTTTAGTCTGCAAATATATATATTTATGATTTTTACATGTTTTATGTATGGACAAACCCAAAACGAACCCAGCCCCAATTTTCTTTTGCCGGTTCCACGAACTGGATCCATGAACTCAAACCAGGATCCGTACTAGAACTGGTAACATAGCTTTAAAACTCTTTTGAATTTGTGAGTACATAGACACTTTTTCTGAAAGTGGCAATCACACTTTTTATTTGGAGAATGTAACTATTTTGTGTCTGCTGTTTAGAGTTTCATGACAGATTGTTTGAGGAGGAGATTTACGTGTCTAGATATATGTTTTACTGTTTTGAAGACTATATTTCTGTTATCTTTTACAAACATCCATAATCTTCACAACAGGCAATGTATGTTGTTTGAAGAATTGAACAATAATCCCTTAATAAAGTAGAATGACTGCATCTTATTTTGCCTTGGATGTGCTAGAATATAATATTTATTCTATGTAATATAAGATGGGGCCTAAAGTGTTCTGTGTCATATTCCCCCCCATGTTGATGCAACACTTGTCACCTTTAGATTAAGTGACGTGTCCTGACACTTGGCGTACATGCAAGGGGTGCACCTTAAGTAATATTATGTATGTTTCTTTCATATTTGGGAAATGAAACCAATTTGCTCTCTCTGCTTTCTTTCTGAAGCTCATGTCTGATTTTTCAACAGGTTGGATGTGGCCATATAAAAATCTTGTTGTCTGAACAGGTTTATATGTTAGATGTTAATAATAATGACTTATTCTTCATCTACCAAGATCATCACAGAAGCACCAGTTTTTTGGGATCTTGGAAATATTGATTGGTTAAGAGCTTCTCTCTCAACCATGCAGAAAGTAATATTTGTGAGGTGTTGATGTGGTTGTTTGATTAAGTCTCAGTGATTTGCTTACTAAATGTATTTGTGCTAACATATGATAGCAGTTTTAAAATCTACACCTGCTCACATTTCATATCTTCATGAGGGATATGGCGGTCCAAGTCTACATGTAATTTGTTGGAACTAAACCCTTAGCTCAGCAAGGGGAAAATCACAAGCCATGCCACAGAATGGTGCTTTAGATGGTCAGGCCAGATGAAAAGGCCTTAATCTATAAAAAACATTAGGTGTAGGAGGCAAACTTGGGAATAAGAGGCTGTGGGGAAAGGTCCAAGTGACACAAATGTATTACCAGAAAATATATTCTTTGACAGTATTATTTTAGAGTGCATCCTTTAGGGAAGGTGAAGAGGGGCATTTAGATTAAGTGCCAGAATAATTCTCATACAATGAACTTTGTGAGTAATTGCTGACTTTGTTCCCTAATTCAATTTAAAAATGTCTTGTGCCGAGAAGTGCATTTTACACATAACATCAACTTAGACTTTGATATAACCCATACTAGCGGCAAACCAAAAGATTAAGAGTTATTCAATTAATTGGGAAAAAGTTGGGAAATTATAAAATGTAGAGGAATTCCAAAAAAATAGAGAAAAAGACTTGCAGTTTTTTTACTTCTTGCCAAACAAATTGCATAGAGACAGAAAGTGAAACAATATCAAAGTGTACACCATGAAATATGGATTTTGTTCATTAATTTTAAGGTACATTGCATAGTACATTACTACATCATTCGGCTTTCAAATTTGAACATAGAAATCAATTACAAATTGCAAAATTCAAAGTCATTCTAAAAGCAACAAATATGGAGGGAGCCTACAAGGTTAGTTTCTTCAATCCAGTAGGGGATTACAGATTGTGATATTGATACTCTAGGGTCCATTCTTGCATTTCAACCATAGTTACGAGACTCAGACTCAGTGAGGGTGACTTGACTCGGGACTCAAGGCTCAACGCCTGAACTCGGCATAGACTCAGCAAAATGAAAAACCCAAGAAATTTAGATATTTTTAAGGATTTAAAACTTGTTTCATGTACCCTTTATTAAATAAACTTTAAAGACACAATAGCATCATTAAATAGAAGCTAATTTGATCACATACACAAGTGTACATCGATCACATAAGTATAAAGTATAAATGCAAATTGTAGCTGAGCTGTTGAAGGAAATAGCACACTTAGATATATAAATACAGTCAAATGTATACAAAACTCATGGAATATGAAATTCATGACATCAAATGTTCCAAACAAATATGAAATATCAAAACAATAACTACAAGTCTATGGCTCAGAGGAGCATGCATCCTTCCTACAAAGGCGTCTAAGGTGGGTCATGGATGATGTAGCAGCTACAGCCATAATCTTGGTTGTGACTCCATGCCACCCTCACCAACATTAGCTGTGGCTGTGTTTGCTTGTGCTCTATCCTCCTCCTCTACCATGGCTATAGCCTCAGCCTCTCTATTTGCCTAGTCAACCCAATCAAGGTCCTCATCACTAAAGACTGGATTTGTAGCCTCAGTGATCCACTTAGACTCTGGATCGACATCCTCTAGCATGATTGGGGTGGAGTCCTAGTCAAAAATCTGCTTGTGTCTGAGGCAAAGGTTGTAATGAACATACACTAGATCATTCAACCTCTCCATGAATAGTCTATTGCGCCTCTTGGAGTGTATGTGCTCAAACATACTCCAATTGCACTCACAACCAGAATAACTACATGGCTCGCTCAATATGTGTAATGTGAATGACAATCTTTTGAAGGTTTTGTGTTTTAGCACCAAATGTTTGCCACCATTTATCTGAGATGAGAAAAAGAAACAAAATCAATCTCATTTCCAACTTTAAGTTTCAAGTTTCAAGTTTCAAGTTCAACATTTAATAATAATATAAAAAGAGGAAAATTATGCCCTTAAATATATTTTTACCTGGTTGTAATGTCGTCCTACTATCTTTGCACATTTGACGTGCAAACAGGTCTCCTTGTGCAGCAGTAAAGGCGTCTATCTTGTGGACTATTTGTGTAGTAACAGTAGGTGCCGTATGCTCTATCACCGAGTATAGCCCACCAAGAACCTCATCATCCGCTTGGAAAATCAATGGTTGCTTTCTTGCATATATCCATACATCAAAAATGATGGATACCTTTGTCTCGGCCTACAAACCCCTTATGGGCCTCAATGACTTCTCTATGAACTTCATGTCTTTTTTCCAAAAAGGTACTATTCACTTTCTCAAAACTTAGGCCTTTGTACTCTTTTGGAGCCTCATTAATTGCTTTCACCATTTGTTACAAATATAGTGAGAAAACAACATTGAAAGCAAATCTATTTGCATAGAGGTATTTTGCTATGTGTTGATTGACAATCTTGCAAGACTTGTTTTCGAATGCTATTTCCAATGGCCTTTTTGATCTGTGTAAAGACCATGGGTTGTTCTCTAACAAATGCTGATTTAATTTGCGGCCTGCTGCTTGATCTGCTTTTTCTTGCTCGTTAATGTATGCTATGATTTACTAATGTGGAATGGGTACATTATCATTTTTTGGTCAAGTTTTGACGCCTAATTCAGGGATGTGGCATAAATGGCGTTTGCCTGACTATATGAGTTTGAACACTTGATACTGCACCCATTGCAAATCCAAATATAACACCCACCAGTTGAAGCTATTGTACCATATCATCGTATTTCCAAAGGGGAGAATTTGGGTCTGTTTTGAAGTGGGGTTGGCACATGGAGCTAGAACTGGTTGTCATTGTAATCCCTATGACAACAAGTTCAATAAACAACATAGTCAAAACAAATGAAAACAAACAAACATATATACAACTTATTTAAAATAAAAAAGCATGTGCTCTATATTCATAGAAGAATGAACGAAACAAGAATTTCAAAACAAAAGAGTTCATTTGTAAAAAAAAAAAAAATGTACAAAAAGCAAAACCAAAAACTTGAAAAACCTACTTCTTTCGCAAAAATCTTCCTCAACAAATGGGCTCTTGGAAATGTGTAGGAATAGCAAACCAAACACTTTGGAACCTTCACTGATCGGTTTTCAACTCTATTTGTGCAATGGCAAGCAACGATGAAAGTTCGACAATGATGAATGGTATTTTTGTTTTACATTCACAAAAAGGAAAATCTTTTTGTTTTTTTCTTCAAAATGTCTTGGAATCCATGTTTTAGGGTTAGGGGGAACGGTTTTAGGCATGTAGTCAATGTCAAATGTGAAATTAGCAATAAATAAAATTTAAAAACTGACAGGTTTTGCTGTGGCAGGATTGTCTGGGCATGAAATTCACCCCAGGTTTGCTTAGCTTAGTCCCGGATTGGTCCATAGGGTAGGAACAAAATCCTGGGTTGCTCCCCCTGTGGAACAAACCTGGACCTGTATTCGGGCCAGTTTGGACCTGAAGTTGCAGTTCCAGGGGGCTGAACTGGTAACATGAATATTTATTTAATTTTGGGACAAAAGTTTCATAACAGGCAAGGTCACCTTAATTACTTTATTTTCATCTCATTTGGCTACTCTGGACTGGTTTACGGAAACCTGAATCACCTTTTATGATTCCTACTTTTTTTGAAAAATAGTTTAAGGCAGAAAAACATGGTGACAACAAAGCACACATCTCTTTTGTTGTGCAACACCAACCAAAATCGGGAGGCTGACTATATGCCTGATCCATAAACCAGAAATTTACTAGATCAGGTAGGTATATTGAAAAATATGAAAGTAGACGTTAATTTATCCTTTGAATGTGCACTGTTTGAGTTTTATGAATGCAACAGCTTTCTTTTGTATGAAATAGATTAGAAACTTTGAGCCAAAAACTGTGCATTGTTACAAATGGTTAGGGGATTTTCCTGTTCAAATGTTGTAGCATTCTAGATCTATGCTTGATAGTATGATTGGAATATGAACAAGTTAACGTGTGCTGTAAATGGAACATTTTAGCTGAAGAAACTGAAGCACTGAAGTATTTTTTCAAATTCACATATTTTGGTTCTTTCTGCTTATTATATCGTGGCTGCTGTATTTATGAAGGTATGGATCGAGAGGTAATGCATAGTGGGGATATTGATGGTTTTGAGGTATCTGAACATATGGCTACTCAATGCTGTACCCCATGCATGCATTTTGTATGTTTCATGCATAAAGAAGGAATTAAATTATATCATTGTCTGCAAATAACCATATGTTGTCAATAGGATTGAACATCATGTACACTATATCAAGGTCAGCAAGAACAGTTTAGGATGTCATTATAAGTGTTCTGCAGTTGTTGGTAGATAAAGTGATGTTGGTACAGTATATCCTTGTTGATATAGTCAGATCTCATAGGATATTTCTATGGATACTATATGCTTAATCAGGAAGCAATCAGTGTATAATGTATCACACTTCCCAATTATATGTGAGCTCTTCATCTTAGTCACAATACAACAGTAGAGAATGCAAGCACTTGAACTGTAGAGGTTAATTTGTCAATAAGGAGGCACAATATTTATGAATGCTAGAGATGAAGACATTAACAAATGCTATAGATGAAGAGTGCAACGAAGCCGAGGACGAGCAGTGCAAATCCTAGGTGCAGCTGCGTTGGATTGGCCATGGCAAAGGAAGACGATGGAGATGAGGTCGAAGCTTGGGAAAACATTTGGGTGGAGTAAGATGATTTTTCTTTGTCTGCCTATGGTTATTTGCCCTTTGATGGGGAAGGTGTTGAGGATGTTTTTTCGGGTATGCGTAAAGGGTTTCTCCTCTCTTCTTTGGGTTTGTCCTCCAAGTCATTCCACAAAAATGTGGTTCTGTCGGTACCCATGTCTTCTGCTCAGGAAGAAATGGGGTTTCAGTTTGAGTTTGTTAAGGATGGTGCTGTTTCTTTACCTCCTGTTGTTGCTGCTGTTCCGTTCCCTAGGGTTTCAAAGGAATTCAGTGAGTTGGATGTTTGTGGTGCTTCAAGCCTGTAGATAGGTGTGGGTTGTGATGAGATGGTTGAGAGTTCTGGTACACCTGTGGCTGTTGTTTCTACTTCAGACTGTGATGTGGGCTAGGAGTATTGGTGCTCTTGTGGCTGTTGTTTCCTCACCTGTTGTTGCTGTCCCTGCTTTGACCCCTCGGGTTTTGGAGGATCTCTGTGTGAAGGAGGTTTGTGGTGTGTCTAACTTGTAGTTAGGTTATGATTGTGATGTGATTGATGGGAGTTCCTCTAAGGTTAAAGAGGATGGGCAGTTCCAAATTGATATTCTCGATTCTTTTCTTAATGATTTGTCAGATTGGCTTAGGAGCTTGCTTGTTGGGAGATTCTGTGGCAATTGTACCAATATTGATATTGTTAGAAGATGGGTTGTTTGTGTTTAGAAACTCAGAGGCTAGGTTGAGGTAACTGCAATGTTGAATGGTTTTTTTCTTTTTTCTTTCTTGTCTAAAGGATTGCTCTAGGATGCTTCTAGAAGGCCCTTGGTTTTTCGCTAAGTTGCCGAATCAGGTATGGGCACAAGTACGGGTATGTGGATACGGTACGTCGGTACAACCAAATTTTTTGGGGGGGTTGGGTACGGAATCGGGTACGTCTATACAAAATATAATAAAATATTCATATATATATATTTTTTAAAGACTGTAGGAATCGGGTAGCACGACCCCCTATAAACTGCAATGCGCCTGGTAAACTTTTTAATGTAACTGGCAGTGCTGGCGCGACACACCCTCTGGTACCACGGGGGTGGGGGAGACTAGACCTCGTGACCAACCTCCTGCAACAGGAAAGATTTAGCCAGCCGAGCTAGGGCCCCCACCCCAATCTACAATATAATATTATTATTATGATAAATTTATAATATAATAATAAATAATATCTATTATTATTAGAATCTATAATATTATTATTTATACAAAAAATAATCTATATACTATTAGTCTATTAATAATAATATTATATTATTATAGCCTAAGACTCTAATACTATAAGTCTATTATTCTATAATCTATATTATTAATAATATAGATTATAGAATAATCTATAATCTATTATTATTAATTTTAAATTTCTAATACAATCTAACTATAATATATTATGAATAATCTAATACTATCAGTCGATTATTATGATATTATTATAATCTATCATATGAATAATATCATATAACCTATAAAAATCAAATGTAGATAAATTTGCTCGTGAACGCACGGTCAACAACAACACTCCACGCCTAGGCAGAAATGATGTGGCGGCTCAGCGAAATGAAACACGGTGGCAGTGGATTTTAGGATTTATTTTATTTTGCAAGGTAAATCATGCAGAGTCCATTTGGAATCGGTCCAGAAACTCCATGTCATGCTTTGAAACGTCTGGAATCAATGGGATTTTGACGGAATCGTTTCAAGGGCACAAATTCCAATTCCAAATGGTACCCACAGCGATTTGAACCCGATTCTGATTTTGAAACAATTTGGAAGTGGGTATGAAGGTAGGAACCCAGTGATTCAGCTACTTGGGTTTTTCGGCATGAATGACCTTTGTCTTCAAAATTGGTCTCTTGATTTCAACCCAATGAAAGATACATTGAAGTTTCCTATTTGGGTTCATCTGCCAAGGCTGCCTTTGGAGTATTGGAATGAAAAGATTTTTATGATTATTGCCAATTCTTTTGGGCAATATTGTGCTACTGATAAGATCACTAAATTCATGAAGTATTTGTTATTTCCTAGATTTTGTGTGATAGTGGAGAATAACCAGGTGCTCTCCACTAAAATTACCTAATCTTCAAAATTTGGAGATTGGGTGCAGCAGATTGAATATGAAGACTCTTCGGTTATTTGCCATTCTTGTGGTAAAGAGGGCTATGCCTCCACTGCTTGAGAAATAAGGAACAACACTTCGTTTGGAAGAAAAAGGAAAAATGCTAGCTTTTGTGGAGGAATCCATTACGTCCTTTAAGGATTTTCAGAAAGAAGATAATAAAGCAAAATCCCCTATAGATTGTTCGATGATGGACACCTCATTTGAAGCTTCAGGTTGGAAGATGGATTTGTTAGTGGTCTTGTGATTTCTCCTTGTCTTAAGAAAAAAAGATTTGGGGAGATGGATCCTTGTATTGTGATTAAGCAAAAATCTTTGGAACAATTTTTTCAACCACCCGACTTTGGGTTGGTTGGCTGTTTTTTTTCAGGTTTTGTAATTCTGTCTTGTGTAGTCTCTTAGTTGTTCTGCTTGGTTGTTCTTTGGTGTCTAGCTGTGCTTCATGCTCTATCCTTCTTTTTGTACAAGGTTCTGGGCCCTTTGAAAACCCTGCTTACCTAATAAAAAACAAGGACTATCATGGAGGCTATATTATAGGATTTTCTACTGCAGTCCTAAATTAGCAAACCAAGTGGATGCAAGAAGAGCCTGACTCTTTTAGTTGAAATGCCATCTTTATATGGTTTTCAAGTATGGCAGTGATAACCTTATATTAGCCAAGGGGTCTTCTAAATATCTGCCTTGGCAATAAGAGCGAGCTAAAATTGATTTTGTTGAACCTTTAGGTTATGGAGGATAGGAGTATTTTGTCGCTTACAGAATGAAGATGTATAAAACCTAGTTTAGGAGGCGACTAATATCTGCATTTTGGTTTCCATGATAACCCCTTAACGGCATTTGTGGTTTCCTTGTGCACCCACTTTGAATGAAGATGTGTAAAACCTAGTTTAGGAGGTGATAATATCTGCATTTTGGTTTCCGTGATAACCCCTTAACAGCATTTGTGGTTTCCTTGTGCAACCACTTGTATTTGTGAAAGCAGCCTCCTGGAAAGAGTTAAAAAACAGTATAACGAAAAAAATGTACCTGATCAATCTTGTGTGCTATCAACTTAACACTTCAAATATGGTCCATATGTTATTTCAGCAAAATGTTTTGTACCCTTCTCCAACTAATCAGAAGCTGGAAACAGGCTGAAGCATGGTTTGAAACATGTCTGAAGTTATAAATCGTAACAGTTTTCATCCAGAAGCCTTGTTATTTAACAGAATTTGGAAACTTGAATTCTCACCTTTTCTGGACTGTTATAAAGTTTGTGGAGGCCTACCTTCATTTTGTGAAGATCAATTTAACATAACCTAGCTAGTCATTTGCTACTTTTTGTTGTACGTTGAAGTAACCTTCTTTTTGGGATTCTGTGATTGATGCAGAAGTGTTGAAATGGTAAAAGCTATGCCTTCTTAATTGACAAGAAATTGTTTCATAAAAAAATGGAAGAAAATCTTATAATGTAGCAATAATTGAAACTGAGAGGCAAGAGCCATTGCAATCTAAACCCCTAACATAAACCAAAACCAAATGGGCCAGGCAATCTGGATGGTTTATTAATCATAATAATATAAGCACCCAGACAAGTGACATGATAATGATTTGTGGCTATTGGCCCTGGTCAGGAGAGCTGCTAAAGGTTCCCTTTCATAATAATGGTGTATTCAGTCACCTGATGCAAGTGCGAGCTCAGCTTGGGTTCATTATTTGAGATATTAATGATATAGAAACAACTTCAGGCTGCTGGTAATGTTTTAGACTGTAGTAATGTTAGATAATTGCATGCAGCTAGAAAAGATGTCAAATTGATGCATGCTGTGTTAGAAAGAATTCGCCTAGTACTTGATCCTGCTGCACTGCACACGCCTAGATACAGAAGAAAACCTGCATATCAATGTTGCATACAATGTAGAAAACAATGCTACATATCCAAATCTGTAGAAGGATAAATGCCATGAAGGATAAAAGTAGCTTTAAGAAATTAAAGCATACATAAAGAAATCAGCGCCACCACAAGCATGATGAAGATAAGCATTTCAAAACAATTCCTTTGTTAAGATTTGATGAGGTTTGAGAAAGGAAAGCAAATCTCTTAAAGCTGGCCACCATCTTTAGAAGGAAATAAGATAAGATTTTAAAAGCAGCTTTATAAGGCAAGAAAAGAAATAGATGAGAATAGAAAGATAAGATGAAAGAAGAAAAACATATAAGATTTTATAAAGCAAATCAAGTCACCTTTAGAAAGAAAGAAAATCAAATCTTAAGGATAAGATAGGCGCCTCATTTTGGATAAGTTTGGATAAGAAAAGCAGTTTGATGTGGGTGCCAAGACAAGAAAGTTTTATTTTATCTTGATTTTAATTGTAAATTAAAAACAAAAATGCAGTGCCAGCTTTAGAAGGTTTTATCCTGGAAGTTTTTCATGGATGATAACAAAACAAAAATGGAAACATTTTTTAGTGTTTTTTTGGGCACCTTATGAGCAGTTTTTTGTTTTCTAATTATTTCAAAAAAGGAGAGTTTTTTGATGAAGGCATGGATATAGTATGCAGTTTTTGAGTAAGTTTTTTATTCAGTGATTGAAAATCAGAGATAGAGGTCGATGGGTAGAGAATGAAGTGTAGATTTATGAAGAGAGATTGAGCAGAGTACATAGAATATTTTTTTCAAGTAGAGTTTATTGGAGGTCGGTGCCTCATATTGAGTAGGTGTTCAGAGGGAGTTGGTGCTTCCAGTGAGTTGGAGCTCACATTTGTAAGATTGGTGTCTTATGTGGGTTGTTGCTTACAGTTTGTAAAGAAGTTAATAATAGCAATATTTTGCCGTTGTTTTTTTCCTTAGGGGTTTTCCATGCAATTTCTGTGTTTTTGCATATGTAGCTTGTTTGATGTTTTTGAAGTTGTATTTTCAGATTTGAAATAAGTGTTAAAATTTGACCTAATATTGATTCACTCCCCCCCTCTTAGTATTAGCGTGTGCTCTTCAATTGGTATTAGAGCACAGTTTCTTTGGAAAAGGGCCTTACAAGCTTGAAGGTAGATCTTGAGAAGCACACAATGGCTGGTAATGATGGACATGGTTTTTCCACTAATAGGGCACCTTTATTTGATGGAACAAATTATGCTTTTTGGAGCATAAGGATTGAGACATACTTAAGTGCACTTAGATTTGACATCTGGCAATCATTAATTGATGGTTACACAACTCCGGCAATTGCTCCAACTGATGCTGCTGGTAAAAAGGCTAGTGAATGTATTGCTAAGGCCAATAATGCTATTCTTTGTGGGCTGTCCGAATTTGAGTTCGTTAAAGTGATGCATTGTGCATCTGCAAAAGAGATGTGGGATAAATTGAAAAATATTTATCGAGGCTTCAAACTTACAAAGCACAGTTAGAAGGCCTTGGTGAAGAGATTGATGAATCCAAATTTGTTGAAAATATTCTAAGGTCACTCCCCTTGCGATTTGATGCAAAGATTTCTGCAATAGAAGAGATGCAAGATCTTAGCAATCTAACTAAAGATGTGTTGCATGGTATTTTAACTGCATATGAGATGATAACCATTGGTCAAACATCCAAAAAGGAGGCTGCATTCAATGTTACACGAAAGGAAAAAATGCAGAAGCACGAATCAAGTGATAGTGATTCAGATGATGAAGAAGCTCACTTTATGAGAAGAATGAAGAAAGGATCGGGAAAGTACAAAGGAAAGCTACCCTTTTAAGTGTTTCAATTGCGGAAACGTAGGACATTTTGCTTCCAAATGTCCTTATGCAAAGCAAGAGGGCAGCGAGAATGAAGAAAAACCAAAGTACTATTAAAGGGCTTTCAAGAGATGAAGAAGAATTTTTGAAAATCTAAAAAGAGTCTTTATTCTAAAGATTACATCAGCTCATCAGAAGACAGTGATGGAGGTTCTTCTAGTGAAAGAGAAGAGATACTTTTCATGGGTATAGAAGAAAACAGTGATCAAAAGGAAGATTCTGGAAATAAGATCAATGAAGAAGATGAATGGGTAGATCTTGAAGAGGAGCTTTTGTTTGTCTATAATGAGATTGAAAAGCTTAAGAAGAGAAATTCTAAACTGAAGGTGCAGCTTCAAGAAGACAAGGAATCATCGGATAGAATATCACAAGCTTTTGATGAAGCTGAAAAGAAAATTCAGATTGAAGAAGCTAAGAAAATTGAAGAACTGAGAAATTGCTTGAAAATAAAAGAAGAAAACTGCAAAAAATTAGAAGCTGAAATTGTTTCCTTGAGGAAACAATGAGATAAAGCTGTGGTACAAGCAAATATAAATTTGAAGGGTGAAAAGAGTTCTGAAATTTTGAGTGAGATCATCAATGCACGAAAGCCTACTTTTGATAAAAGTCGTCTTCGATTTGTAGAAGGTCAAAATTCTAAAGCACCTAGAACATTCAAGAAATCAAATGAAGAAAAACAAACAAGCTATGTTGAAAGTCTTAAAAATGGTGGAAATAAGGTAAAAGACAGCCAAAAGACAAGTACATATTCTGGAGTTAGAAATGATGGCTTCAGATTACCTCTTCCATCTAGACAAGCACAAATAACCAGGTTTAATAACTCCTTTTATGGTTATTGTTTTTCATGCAGTCAGTTTGGTCATAGGGCCATGGATTGCAGAGTACATGCAAGAAATAATTTCAGTCATAGAGCTAGGAATTATGGAGCTTATCCTAGAAATGATCATGCATGGAATATGAACTGAAGTCAAGGTTTGATGAGTAGAAATTCTTTTTCTCTTTTAATGAATTTCAATATTATGTGCTACAAGTGCAATAATTTTGGTCATACTGCAAATGTTTGTAGAAGTAATTTTGCAGAACCCCCTAGACAAAATGAGCAAGAAGAGAAAAAGGCTTGGGAAAAGAAGAAAGCAGAAGAAAAAAAAAACTCTATGATTGTTCAAAGTTAAACAACCTTGCATGCACGAAATGAAGGCGATACATGGTATATTGATAGTGGCTGCTCAAGACATATGACAGGTGACAAAAGTAAGTTTCTTACTTTGAAGAAAACAAATGGTGGTACAATAAGATTTGGTGATACTGCTTCTGCCAAAATTTCAGGTAAATGCACTCTTGTTCTTGAAGATGGAAGAACAAAAATAGAAAATGTATTATTTGTTGAAGTTTTGAAACACAATCTTCTGAGGGGTGTGAAATAAGCAAAGAAGGTAGATCTATTGCTGAGGCTAGTAGAGCAAGCAACAATCTTTATATTCTTAATAACACCAAAAGTGAAAAGTGCTGCATGTCACAAGAAGTTCAAAGCTGGTTGTGGTATAAAAGATTGAGGCACCTAAATTTTGACAATCTTGTCAAAATCAGCCGCAAGGAAGCAGTGAGAGATATTCCAAAACTCCCCAAACCTTCAAATATAACTGTAAAGAATGTCAGTTCGGAAAGAAAACTAGAGGAAGCTTCAGGACAACGAGAACAAGGAGCAAGCAAGGTGAAAGATATTTTACACTTTTAATTGATGATTTTACAAGAATGACTTGGGTTGATTTTTTAAAGGAAAAATCAGAAGCTCTTGACAAATTTAAGGCATTCAAAGCCTTAGTGGAGAATGAGACAAGAAAGAAGATTAAATGCCTTCGATTAGATAAAGGGGGAGAATTCACTTCAAGTGAATTCCATGATTTCTGTGAAAAGCATGGAATAAAAAGACAATTTTCAGCTGCAAGAACACCACAACAAAATGGTGTGGAAAGGAAAACTAGGACAGTTCAAGGGATGGCTTGTAGAATGCTAAATGAGTCCAAAGTCCCTTTTTCTTTCTGGAAAGAAGCAGTTCATGCTGCTGTTTATATTCAAAATTTGTGGATTAATCCGAGTCAATAGCAACAAGACTCCTTATGAATTATGGACAGGGAGGCCAACAACTGTGAAGTACTTCAGAGTGTTTGATAGTCCATGTTATATTAGAAAAGATGAAGACAATTTGGGTAAATTTGACTTGAGAGCAGACGAGGGAATTTTTCTTGGATATTCTTCCAAGAGTAAAGCATACAGATACTACAATAAACGCTTGCACAAAATTGTTGAGAGTACAAACGTTAACGTTGATGAAGATAGAAGTCTTCCAAAGCAAATATAGGAGTTAGATGATCTAGATTAAGAGGAGTTAAAGGAAGATAAAGAAAGTGTAGAAGGAGGTGCAGTTGAAACAATTGCACAAAAGACACCATCAAAGACATCTTCAAAGACATCATCAAAAGCTTCCACAAAGACACCACCTAAATTTATACAAAGAAATTATCCAGAAGATCTGATAATAAGAGGTGATAGACCAATAGCAACAAGAAGATTGATAGATTGTTCAAAAAATGAAGATACGCCTTTGCTGTCCAAAATTGAACCAAAGAGTGTTCAAGAAGCAAGTAAATACAAAATTTGGATAGAAGCAATGTATGAAGAGCTCTATCAAATTGAGAAGAATAGAACTTGGGAACTTGTTCTAAGACCCAAAGATAAGAATGTCATTGGAACTAAATGGGTTTTCAAGAATAAATTAAATGAAGTTGTCCAAATTGTAAGAAATAAGCCAAGACTTGTGTGCAAAGGATACACACAAGTTGAAGGTGTTGACTTTCAAGAAACATTTGTAGGTGTTGCTTGGTTAGAAGCAATAAGAATGTTCTAGCTTTTGCAAGCTTCAAGAATTTCAAAGTCTTTCAAATAGATGTAAAATTAGCCTTTTTGAATGGAAATTTGGAGGAAGAAGTCTACATGGAACAACCTGATGGATTTATTATTTTAGAAAATCAGTACTATGTATGCAAGCTGAAGAAGGCACTATATGGTTTGAAACAAGCACCCAAAGCTTGGTATTCTAGACTAGACAAATAGTTGCAGCAGGAAGGCTACAAAAGAGGTTTTGTGGACAGCAACCTCTATGTCAAGAATGAAGGTAATAACATGTTAATTGTTGCTGTTTATGTAGATGATATCATCTTTGGAGGCAACAATGAAAATATGTGCAAAGAATTTGCTACTACTATGGAGAGTGAGTTCAAAATGTCAATGCTTGGTGAGTTGTCTTATTTTCTTGGTTTGCAAATATTACACTCAGCTAATGGAATATTTCTTTCTCAAACCAAGCATATTAAGGAAATGCTATAGAAGTTCAAGGTAGAAGATTGCAATCTTGTGAGTACCCCCATGATTACAGGATGCAAGTTAAGAAAGGATGATGAATCTCTTGAAGCTAATCAAACTTTGTACAGGTCAATGATTGGGAGTTTATTGTATGTCACAGCTACACACCCAGATATTATGCAAGCTGTTGGTTATGTGGCTCAATTTCAGGCTGCACCAAAGTATACTCATGTAAGTGCAGTAAAACGGATATTCAAATATCTGAAAGGTACTATGGATTTCGGTTTATGGCATCCAAGAGGTGAATATTTCACATTCACAACATTTACAAATGCAGATTGGACCCATAGTGTTGCTAGAAAGAGCATGAGTGGAGGTGCATTCTTTCTAGGAAATTATCTTGTTTCGTGGTTGAGTAAGACACAATCAATTTCTTTGTCTACAGCTGAAGTTGAATACATTGCAGTAGTTTTCTTGTTGTACACAACTTCTATGGATGAAGCAGACATTGAAGGACATCAAGGTAGAGTTTAATCATCCCATCTCTATTTTCTGTGACAATATGAGTGCAATTAATATTTCAAAGAGCTCAGTTATGCACTCCAGGACAAAACATATTTTGATTAAGTATCATTTTTTGAAAGAGCAAGTTGCTAACAATCAGGTGAAGTTAGAATATGTTGCCACCAAAGAACAGGTTGCAGATATCTTCAACAAGCCGCTTCCAAAGGAAACATTTGAGTACTTGAGGAAGAATTTGGGAGTGATGTCACACTCATCCTGTCTGTAAGGACAAGTATTGATTAAGGGGGAGCTTATAATTGTCATATCCTTTAGCTCTGTGTTTGCAGTTTCAGTTTTGTAAACTTGAAGTTGTCATCAATGACAAAGGGGGAGATTGTTAGATAATTGTCATTGATGTCAAAGCTTGATGCATGCGGCTAGAAAAGATGTCAAAGCTTGATGCATGCTGTGTTAGAAAGACTTCACCTAGTGTTTGATGCTGCTGCACTATACTCGCCTAGATACAAAAGAAAACCTGCATATCAATACTGCATACAATGTTGAAAACAATGCTACATATCCAAATCTGTTGAAGGATAAACACCATGTATAGAAGGATAAACATAGCTTTAAGAAATTAAAGCATACATAAAGAAATCAGTGCCACCACAAGCATGATGAAGATAAGCATTGCAAAACAATTCTTTTGTTAAGATTTGATAAGTTTTGAAAAAGGAAAGCAAATCTCATAAAGCTTCTCCGCCATATTTAGAAAGAAATAAGATAAGATTTTAAAAGCAGCTTTATAAGACAAGAAAATAAATAGATGAGAATAGAAAGATAAGATGAAAGAAGAAAAACAGATAAGATTTTATAAAGCAAATCAAGTCACCTTTAGAAAGAAAGAAATTCAGATTTAAGGATAAGATGGGCACCTCATTTTGGATAAGTTTGGATAAGAAAAGCAGTTTGATGTGGGCACCAAGAGAAGATTTTTTTTTCTTTCTTAATTTTAATTGTAAATTAAAAACAAAAATGCAGCGCCAGCTTTAGAAGGTTTCATCCTCGAGGTTTTTCATGGATGATAACAAAACAAATAAGGAAACAT
Organism: Sequoia sempervirens; assembly: GCA_007258455.2. Taxonomy (NCBI): domain Eukaryota; kingdom Viridiplantae; phylum Streptophyta; class Pinopsida; order Cupressales; family Cupressaceae; genus Sequoia; species Sequoia sempervirens. The sequence goes on along the minus strand of VDFB02058242.1, from coordinate 81,701,528 downwards.
TTTTTAGTGTTTTTTTGGGTGCCTTATGAGCAGTTTTTTTGTTTTTTAATTTTTTCAAAAAAGGAGAGTTTTTTGATGAAGGCATGGATATAGTATGCAGTTTATTAAGAAGTTTTTTTTTTCAGTGATTAAAAATCAGAGACAGAGGTTGATGAGCAGAGAATGAAGTTCAGATTTATTAAGAGAGATTGAGCAGAGTAGATAGAAGTTTTTTTTCAAGCAGAGTTTATTGGAGGTCGGTGCCTCATACTGAGTCGGTGCTCAGAGGGAGTTGGTGCTTCCAGTGAGTTGGAGCTCACGTTTGTAAAATCGGTGTCTTATGTGGGTTGTTGCCTACAGTTTGTAAAGAAGTTAATAAAAGCATATTTTGCCGTGGTTTTTTCCCTTAGGGGTTTTCCACGTAATTTCTGTGTTCTTGCATGTGTAGCTTGTTTGATGTTTTTGAAGTTGTATTTTCAGATTGAAATAAGTGTTAAAATTTGTCCTAATACTGATTCACCCCCCTCTCAGTATTAACATTTGCTCTTCGAGTAATGCTTTTGCAAGCTACCGGAGGAGCATGGTGTTAATACCCCTTGTGCTGTTTAAGAGATTAGCTGGATACTTTGGAAAAAAATAATACTAATAAAAGACAGGACCTGGGAAGAACCAAGGATTTGAGGATCTTTGGGTCACTGCATGTGACTCAAGATAAATGGTATTCCTGATAGTTATTTGAGCAATAAGATGAAGTACAATTTCCCCTTTTATCTAAAGGTTTGTAAGCGCTCTTTATATGTGAAGGTATTAGGATTCTACTTGGATATTTAACAGTAAATTTGCTGCTTCATCATACCTATGTATGAATTTAAATTGTGCACTTCATTTTCTAATGACCGTTAAGCTTTAATGCAAATTTAATCTTTTTAATTCATATGTTCCAATAAATTCTGTTACTTCATGTTACTCGTTTTGCAAGAGTACACGGGTCTAATTTAATATCATATGAAGCATGGAACCTACTGCATGAATTTATTGGTGCTTTGTGTAAACTGGAAATATAATTAATAGACCATTGAAAATGTAGATTAAATATTCAGCCTTGCATGATGTTTGTTGATCTCATAGTGATGTGCAAGAATGGTACTGAACATCGCAAAATTATTAACACCAGCAAAAATGGATCAAATATTTAGCTTGCATGAAGTTTGTTGAGGTTGTAATAATGTGCAGGGATGTTTTATTGATGTTTTCTTAATGAGACTGACACCATGGGTGTTTGCAGTCATCCCAACAGTTGAAGACCAGCTTATCTGCTTCTTGTCATTCTCAACACAATACAACTTCTTCATCAGGCCTTATGCCAAGCCCCTTGCTGCTTGGAGCACATGGATCACACACACAAAATGTTCATATCCCACCAGTATCAGTTTCTGCAGCTCAGATTGGAGTCTCTTCACCATCTCCAGCAACATCAAGTGGCACATCTATCTTTCGGGATACACGCCGGACAAGTCCATCATGGAATCAGAGGTAATATACAATTAATAGGTGCTTACTTTGGGAAGCAAATGTTATAAGCTATAACTACATGAAATCTGGCTACATGTATGATGCAGATTGTAACCTGATTTGACATTTCTTTACAAACTTGAACCAGAAAAGGAACTGTTTGATTATAAAGAGACTTGTTCAAGGAACATCGTTCTTAATGTAATGATGAATGGATCATTTATGAAATATAATAATTTTAAACAAAATAACTAAAGATCAATGATACTGGCATGATAATGACTGCTGCGATTATGACATATAAATTTGTACTTATTATTTTTTATAATTATATGGTATTTTATATCCGTGGATGTAGATGAGGATGCAGGTGTCTCAAATTTGTAACAGTAGTCATCTAGATCAAGTATGGGATATCATTAGTTTGCCATGCATAAATTTATGTACAGGGTAGCATTTTTGATCTGTCTTTGTATTTGAGAACAGTTCCCCACAGAAATTTTTTGCTGAATGCTAGCACTTAATGATAAAGCGATATTGAAGGTGGTGAATGATCAACTGGGCCAATTTTTGAGGTCAGCTTTTCATTTGGCCTCGTGGATAATAAGGGCCATGGTCATGCTGTTATAGTTAGTGCACTGTCATGAAAATTCAACAGTGAGGAAAAAGTAATGTGCAGGTTATTGATGGTAATTGTAGAAATTACCTGATTGCCTTTACCATCTAAACATGATTATCTGCATGTCTGGTAACTTCATTCTATAAAAGTTTATGGAGTATATAATCTTGTTCATAAAAAATTAACGTGCAAGTAAATGTTGCATATATATACCTTTCCCTGTTTAGTCTTTTGCATTCTGTTTTTTGTACAAAAATCTGAGGTATGATACTGTCCAAGAGTTTTATATTTGCTAGGGAATCTAAATGTAAGTGTGTTTTGCCAAATGTCAAGTTTTAACACGTTTGCTATATCTGTATTGTGAAGAGTATATCTTTTCACTGCATGCCTTGGGAAAATTTCATTGAATGCTGGATCATGACATGATAATTTAAGTTTTAACATTTTAAGTTAAATAATGTAGAATTTCTGGAGTGTCTTTTAGTTCCCTCGACATGGTGTGTTCTAGAATTATGCTGGGAATTTTTCAGAACTTCTTTCAGTGGTATTTATGGGTAATGGAACTGAGTGGGTATGGTTATGTACATTAACTGAGCTTGTTTCATTGCAGTGTTATTTTGTAATATACACAACCTCAGAGTTTTCATGAAGCTGTTACCTTTTATTGGTCGGTAATGCATTATGAATTAGGTAGTTACCGTATCAGAAAGTTGGATCCAATGTGATAAAATTGATGCTACCAGAGTATGCTATCTTTACTTTTGCAGATTTGTTTTTCATTTTTCATTCATCTGCTTCAGACTCTCAACTTGGCCTTAGATACTTAATTGCATTTTTTGGCTGTAAGATATTTTTTGTTGATTCTTATTAGGTCTTTTTCTTTATTCAATTTTTGCTTGTTCGGGCTTACATTTTGGTGACATTTTTTTAGAGATTATGGTAAGAATGTACCTTTCTTTATTCAAGTTTTGCTAGATTTGTTTGGGCTTACATTTTTGTGACGTTTTTCAGATATTATGGTAAGAGTATGTACCAAGTGTATCATATTAATTAGAAAAATGAATGTTGTACCACCCTAAGTGGAGTTTTTGACTGTGTCTTGGACCATGAGTCTAGGGTTATATTTACTGGACAAATGGGCCTTTTGCAACTTTGTGCATAGCAACTCCTACTCATCACAACCACAATTCTTTTTGTTTGTGGAATGAACTCTATACTTATAAATTAACGATGCATCTAATGATTGTGCAATCATTAATGGGATATATAATCAAGCGCATAATTCGATGAACCATGCCTCCTAGATCTGACCTTGCTTGTCAAATTTAATTGAAATTCCAGAACTGAATTCCATGTACTCAGAAAATTGAAAGGATGGTTTAAAAATAGCAACTTTTACTTAATCCACACATTGAACTTAATAAGAAGTGGAAGGGATGTTGCACATGATGTTGAGTCGTTGATGAGGAAAATGCCATAATCCTGCCTCATGCATGATTAAGTACTTAAGTTGTGCATTTTCCAGCTGGAGTGACGGTTATTTACCTTTACCAAGAAGCTTTAGTTCTCTCTTTGCCAATCCTTGGTACACCCATGTGGTGGCTACTAGATCAGTGATGCTGATATGTTTCATTACATATGGAGCTTCAACGTGAGAGCAAACCCAATTTGGTGACCTCTATCTTGAAGTGACGTCTATGTATCCTAAAATTGCTGCCCTGTTTAATGGTATTTTCTTTCATCGTCACAAGTAAAAGGTAAAAATCTAACATAGTATTCTCATAGGTGATTCTGCGAGAGCTTGCAAAAGTTAAGATATTGGTGGGGTCAAGTCTATAAGCACTCATCAAGGAGAAGCTGCTTGTAAAACACCCAATCCAAGAGTTTGAAACTCAACCGTTGGTGAGTTCAAGGTTGTCAAGTACTAACGAGGAGATGGTTTATGAAGCGAGATTTCATCAATGATCAATAATTGGATGTCTTATCCGCTCTTTGTTGTGTTAGGGGCCTTAAAAAGCTCGTCTTACCAAGAGGTGGGGAGAGGTTCAACATCTTCGGTGTTGTCCATTTTGATTGGTTGCAATATCTTATGTTTGATTAAAATCAAGCTGGGCGAAGATGGACGTTGATTTCTGGAAGGTTGTACCGTCCTCTTATATTTGGGCACATATTGCATCTTCAGGTTGTGTAATTTAACATATAGAAGTCAAAAGCGAGGAATTTAAAGGGTTAAATATTATCTGAAAGTAATCTGTGGAAATTTTAATGTCCAAAATCCTTAAAAATAATACAAGTTAAAAATTTGGACATGAATAAAACAAAAATGTACACTACGAATAGAAAGGGGGATTCGAGGTTCTTTCTTCATTCTGACATTTTTTGGATGTACCATGTACATCAAGATTTCAAAATTTGAAATGTAAATATTTCTATTGGACTATTTATTTTGGTAGTATTTAATATCTTGCATTACTATGATTATGATAGTTACATTGCTCTTCAATAACATCATGGTACATCCATGAGATAGTGTAAGATAGCCACTTAAGATGTTACTATATATTTTTATTGATTTCTAATGGAGCTTAATATTTGAGTAAGAAAACATTTGCATAAGCCATTTTCATCATTTGTATAAAAAATATTTATCAATAATTAAAGTAACTTAGTCAAGGCACGAGTGTTCAAAGTCTTGCAACTCCCAATGTGAGGCCATATATTTTATAAAACTTATCTTCGTCATGAAAACACATTTACTTATCTCATCATTTAAATCACAAAACTTATCTTCGTCATGAAAACACATTTACTTATCTCATCATTTAAATCACAATGGTGCAATGATATCATTTAAATTGCAATGGTGCAAGTATCATTGCACTTGATAATGAAAAATGAGGAGATTCGGTGTAAGAGAGATCATTGATAGGCCTAAGGGGTCACCCATGACTAGACCTTATTACATAATGACCAAGATTCATTACAAACACAAAACCGCATTGTTCTCTAAAGCATTCCCGCAACAAGATTAACTAAAAACAGTACAATGATAAAAACCCCCATGACACAAAATAGGGCACTAACGTTGCCACTTACAACAATCAAAAGACTTGCACAATAATTGCACGACTATTATTACCAATCTATAATACAAATTCCGCAAATTTCATGCATGTTAAAATACGAAGAAATATATTTTATCACTATTCTCAACCAAAAAATCATATCGCACGCCACACGCACAAGTGTTTAAAATAATCAATACAAAAATCATTCAAAACTTAATTATACAATGCAATAATCCCTCAAATTTTAAAATAGTTTTCAACTCAAGGCAATATCTCATGGTCTCTTTATTGCTTTCTTGATACCTCCCAACTTCTCTTTTATGGAATCTTCTACTACAATTCTTTTTTCAAATTGATCAACATTACCTGTCGCATTCAAACTGTATATAAAAGTGCTCTGCATGAAAAATGGAACATAATGAAAAATAATAATCTATGTTTTGAATGTGTTTAGGTTTTACCTTTTGAGTCATACAATTTGACGTAGGTTGATGAGGGATACCTCGACATATTATTATTGGCTATGTATTGAAATTATAAAAATGTTATATATTGCACTAGTTAAATTGCTTGTTTATTTAACAAATCTTGATTGACATTTTAATAGTACATTGTTGTTAACCATTGTGTCTGATGGCAAGAATGGGGCACATATCAAGGATTTGAGCCTAAGTTTTTAAAGAGTTATATTTGTACTTAATATGATGGATAAGAGGAAGTTCAAGGCTTATGCCATAGATTATTGTTGGTTGCTTATATCGTTATGTGGTATGTAACAATCTTGTATTCCATGTGTGTTATATTGTTATGTGGTATGCAACAATCTTGTATTCCATATGTGTGTATGTTATTTACTTAAACATTAATCATTCTTCTATTCCTTATACTTATTCTCTTTATTCTATATCCTCTTCTATATATCATATATCTTACATCTTCCAATCTTATATCTTATCCTATGTTCTATATTCTACCTCTTATCCTATTTCTACTTATATCTAGGCACAATTATATAAAGGAGCACATCTCTTGTGCTTTATATGCCTTTTGGATGTGTTGTCAGCCAAGTGTGCCACATTTCATTTGCAATAGGTTTGTCTTATTCTAATCTTCATTATCAACTTTCAATTGTCAACACCATCACCCCTTTGAAACCATGTCTTATCCTTAAGAAAACCTCATTAAATTCCTCTCAATTGGTTCCCTTCTATTGTTTGTTGGTGTCTCCTTGACGTACACATCTTGAATTTTAGGCCCTTGATCTTCTTTATTTGAAGACAAACACTTCGTGACCCTATCAAGTCCTTGTTCATCATCTTTGTCATCTTCCATATGCCTCTTGCTTTTTATGGTAGGTTTTGTACATTTGTGATGCTCACTTTGATCTTCATACTTTTGATAGACATTTTTGTGGTATCCTCCACTACTTTCTTCTCAATCTTCTATATACTCAACAACCTCTTCTTTATGTAGTGTCCTCTCTTAATTTGCAATAGGTTTTCTTCCTCTATGGTGCTCTCTATAATCCATATCTATTGCAAAAATCTTTATATTGCCTTATATTTTTTCTCAAATCCTTATACCAATTGTTGTGCTAGTTCTAATCTACAATGGATTCTCTTCATTTGTAGTGCTTTTGGCAGTCATTTTCTCAAAATTTCTTAGCTTACAAACCTTCTTGCTCCTAATACCTTTCTTGACCTTCTTTTTGACTCACTCCATAGCCATGCTTTTATTGCTCCTTTGCTATCTATGTTGTAGTTGCTTCTATCAATGATAATATGCTCTTTTGAGTTCAAATCCTCTTCAATTTCCTTCTTGGGATTTTACCTAATGAGTATAATGATCTATTATCTTCCTCACTCAAATTATCTTCTTGCACCACCTCTTCAACACATGCGACACTCATGTCTGTATAGAGGGGTATGTGTACTATTCTTTCCATATTAAAAAATGTCAGTTCTTTCTTCTAGGAGTCGAAGATTGTTACAACTCATGAAGCACTCTAAGTTAAATAGTATGTCTTTGTCATCTCAGTAATTTCAAAGTATGTTCTTTCTTATTCCCAATGGATTGACTTCAATGTTGCACCATGTTTTGATGGCACTTATGGTAGTCCCATCTACTAATGCAATATTATATGATGTATCATACAATGTTGGTTCACTTAATTTTTTCCATACCCTCTTAGGCATGACACTAACATTTGTGCCAAGACCTACTAGTACATTCCTAAACCATTTATTTTGAACATGTAGTTCAATTATAATAGGTTTCTTTTTCCATTTCTTAGAATTTTTTAACACATTTATGATTTGAGGCCTCAAATTGATGGTTTTATTCTTATTCCAATATTTTGTAAACCATTTTAACTTTTCCAATATATTTTCTTCTTCCACAAGATTGGCCAAATTCTTTAATAATTGGCCTTCCTTTTAGAAAGAAACAAGCTTTGTGGTTAATCTTCCTTCTTTTTCTCTTCTACAATAATATTCTTAGTTTCTTTAACTACTAAACCGTGTTTGTGTTTGGTCAAGAAGTACTCCTCATCCTCTAAATATTCTTCTAATGGTGATGTCTTTTCCTCCTCTAATGGTTACCATAACTTTGTTCTTTTAGTGATATCAAGTTTCCACAATCCATAATGTTTATCCAAGTGATTTCTGGATCCAATTGTGTGTGAATTTTTCGCATCCACAATCCATAATGTTTAACCAAGTGATTTTTGGATTCAATTGTGTGTGAATTTTTTGCATCCACAATCCATAATGTTTATCCAAGTGATTTCTAGATTTAATTGTGTACAATTTTTTTGCATCAAAAAATTCACACACAATTGAATCCAGAAATCACTTGGATAAACTTTGTTCTTTCTTCCATATTCTATTATAGCCTTCTACCCGAGTCTCTCTTTCTTTTCCATGTATTCTTTCTCCAATTGTTCTTCCTTTGTTAAGGAGGATTGACCCTTTCTATAACAACCCTAAATTTGTTCTCAAAATTTTAGCCATTTTGTTATTGTTAACTTTAATCATTTATTAAGTTCATATATCTTCATTCAACTATATACTCAGGTAATCATCTATCCATAATGGGTAGACATCCATCCATATAGGATAAGCATGCATCCAAAATGGGATAGACATATGCTAGTGTGAGATAGGTATAATGCTCTAGCTAGAGTCTTAGACTACCATAACATCCACTACCACGAGTCTCTCTTGAATGATTACACTTCCCTAATGGAAGTGCATTGAGGTTGACGCCATTCAAGTATATATATATAGCTTGAGTCCCACCTCAAAATTTGGCTTAAAGCCTTGGGAGTCAAGCAAATCCATCCATTGGATTCTTTTGAGTATACAATGAATTTATTTGATTTTTAAATTTAGTTTGAGATTTACCATGTGTTTTCATTGTGCTTCTTTCTTAAGTTTTTTTCTATTAGTTATATACTTAAGTTTTTTAAGTTTTAAGTGTGTTAGTATATCCAATTTTTAGAATATCCCTAACCCCACCTTGAAAACTTGCATATTGGGAACATTTTTCATTGTCTAGACTGTCTACATATCCATTTCCAAATAGGATCAAAGTGTAATATTCATGTAGTTCTATTTTCTACTCTACATTTAATGTGAATTGTTAAAAGTGGATACATAACCTTTTTTAGGATCATTTCCCCTCAAATAGTTCCTTAGTGACTACTACCCATGAAGAGAAGCATTAACTCATTAAGTACTTAGTCACATTGACTAAGACTTGTTTTCCATTAATTTCTAATCCTATTCCTTATTAAGCACTTAGTCACTTTGACTAAGGTTTATACTATTTCCTAACTATCAAACCTGTTTTCCTTCAATCTCAATAAAAAATATTCAACTAATAATTTATTTATCTTTATTAATATTAGACTAAGGTTAGTTACTCAAGGAAGGTTTTCTGTTCCTCAGATTTAATATCATGATTATTCCTTTTTACTAGTTTATGATTTATAGGGATAACACCGCATATGTTATTGTTGCATCTATGTTAGACAATAGATGTAGTAGTTCAAAGCATGATGACATTACCTATAAACGTGAACGAAAGGCATCTTTAATACCAAACAATGCAAATGGTTTTGGTTTCAGTCTTGTTTAATGTTTACTAACTAAAAATAAATGTAAATACTACGTAATGAAAAAATAAATTGCTAATTTAAGAAATATAAAAAAATATTTTATTTTAATATATTTATAACATTACTTCTTCCGACGCTGTCTGTCAGTTGTTCGTGTTTTGGTATTGTTCTATGTGTGGCTTGTTCGGCTTGTTCTATCGAGCCTTGTGACTCCTGTTTGTAAGCTCTTTCTAGTTCATGTCATGTTTTGAACTAGCTCATTTTTGGCCCCGAAGGCCCTCCATGTAAAGGGTACAACAACCTGTAAATGCTGCATACCTTATCAAAAACATTAACAAAAATTATTTAAGTACAAACAAAATATTTTATTTAAAAAAAAAATTAACTAGATCAACTAATTTATTATAAAAAAATGTTTTAAATTAATCAAATAAATCTTTTATTTTATATCTAAAAACAAAATTAACTAAATTAATATAAAGCTAAAAGAAAAAAATAAGACAAATCCATTGAAATTATTGATTTAAGACAATAGTTTACATTTAATTTTTTTATATTTCAAATTAATTTAGTTTAAATTTAATTTAATTATATTTCAAATTAATTTATTTTAAGTTTGTTTTAATAAAACTTTTGTTTAAGTTTAGGAACCGCAAGTAAACTTTTGTTATAATTAATTATCAATTATAAAATTTCCAAAGCCCCCATTAATGGGGTTAGAGATGTTACACACTTAAGAAAAGAGTAAGGCAAAATGAAAACAGCCTCAATTTTGGATGGGTTAAATTGAACTTCGATGACACTTCTAAAGGAAACCCTAGTCCTTCTAGAACAAGATGTATCATCCATGATTGGAAGGGAGATACCATATGCAAAGCATCTAAGTGTCTCAATCTCAACACTAAAGTTTCATTTCAGGCTCTTCTCTTAGAATTGCTAACTCTTCTCCAATCTAAAAATTACTGAGATCATAATTGAAGGAGACTCCACTTTGGTAATCAACGCACTAAGATCTAAAAGACTTGAAGTGTGGAAACTAAATTCAATACTAAGAGTGATACTAAACCAACTTTCCAATTTGGAAGATTATATCCCTAGCCATGTATATAAGGAAGCAAACAAGGAAGCGAATAAATTGGCCAACTTAGCAATTGGTAGAGCCAAGGATCTAGATTATGTCACACTAGAGTTATGATTGAATGGGGGATTTCCTAAGATGTTAGGAAAGGACACCTCAATCATTGTTTGGAGTATAGATGGGTGACTTCCTTTGATAATGAGTACAAATGGTGTAGAGCAGCTCAAATAAACATTGATGAACATCTCTTCCAACTCACTCCACTTTTTTGTCCTCATAAACACTTTGATTATTTACTTGAAGGAAGCAATGCCATTATTAATTATTCAAGTTTGGGAAAATCTGCTTATAGACAACAATGGATACTCTAATCTACCTTATTTTAAATCAATGCCAAATGGCCTTTCTGGGTCTAATCTCGAAGAAATATCTACAAAGCGTTTTCAAAACCCACCATAACCTCATCCTATTTTCTATTCAGTGGGTTTTGGGTGTTGAATTTTGTGAGCAAATCATAGATATTGGGTATACAAAGATATGTCATCAATGTTTGTTGCTTCTCTCCTAGATTTGGGGGAAATAAAGGACAAGGTGACACACATTTCTACGACCTTGATAAAGAGATAATTTTTGGGTAATTTGAATGAAACCTTGGAGGTGGAAAGGTATGACAATGGGGTTCCAATGCCCTCTGACTTCAACAGACTCTCAGTGCATGGGGACATGGTTGAATGGTACCCTTTTGTATTCTCCACTAGGGGATAGAAGTAGTCCTCACTGGGCTCCATAGTAGAGCACCTTAATATCCAATTACAAAACACTTTTTATCCATAAAATACACAAACTGAAAAATCATGTGATGCCACATTAGTGCACCAATAAAACATGATTTAGTGCACCACTATCGGTCTCACTTTTTTTTTGGTCATTTTTGGATACCTCAACAAAAAGCATGTTGATGTGGCATCATGTTTGATGATGTGACCCTAAAACAAAATATAGAAGCACATGAGTTGTCAAATAAATTATTGTACAAAATTGGGAGTGATTTGAAATTTTCACATAGGATTTTGAGAAACACGAAGTTAGGGTGCTCCACTATAGGTCCCTCTCCCCTAGTGTGAAATTAGTTTTGAAGAGATGTTGAAAGGCTTCCAAGGGAGCTAATTTCTTGAAGAAGATATTAGGCATAGTTGAGTTGGAGGGCTTGGAATGGATGGAAAAATTCATTCGAGACTGCTATGATGAGTCTAAGTCTCTTCTAGTCTATGGTTCTAGGTTTTTCTAATTTGTTTTTATATAGAATTATGTCATAGTAACAAATAATAGATATAAATATTTTATAATACTACTAGATTTTGCATATTGGAAACTGTAAGGGCTTCACATTTTTGCAATAAAAAAACTTAAAAAAATTATGTAAATGTGATTTTCGATTAAAAAATATGCAAATGTTATTTTTCGATTAATAGAATAGGAGCAATCCTCTTGGTTGTAGTTTAAAGAGAAAATAATTAAAATTTATAAAGTTTCCAAAGTACTAGAAGGAAGGGGTTATGACATAATCTAGTATTAAATTATGCATCATTCTGATGCATCAAATCAATTTCCAAACCAAATAATTAAAGTATATTCAATATCATAGTTGGGTATAAATGTTGCATCTTAATTGAGTCTTCCTTATGACATTTTCTATATCATACTAATCCCACTGAAATTTACATGATCCGCTACCTTGTTGCATAATTTGTATTGGCGCCTCTCCAAAATTTTGCAGGAGTATACTATTATCATTCCTGGCTCTTGGACCTATAAGGCATGCTAATACAAGACATGTTTACTATTTGGTATGTACTTCTTAACGAGTAACACATGGAATACATCATGGATTTGAGTCAAACTTGGAGGTAAAGCTAGTCGATGAGCCATTGGATTTATTATCACTAAGATTTCAATGGGACCAACATAGTGGGGTGCTAACTTGACCTTCTTTATGTTAGGAAAATAGTATGAGTTGATCAACATTTCCTACACAACCCCATGAGAGAAAAGAATGCATACAAGCTTACAAAATATCCATATACAAAGATCAAAGACATACCACAAGATAACACAAGATATACCTTGAGAATACCCTCAAGAGGGAAAATACCAACCTCCAAAAGCATTCACACTTAATGCATTATTTAACAAAATATTATAATACACTTATAATGTCTCCATGAATACTTTGAAAACATCAAGCCCCTCCAATGCATCCTCCATGTGTCCAAACATGTATCCATACATCCCATTCTAGGCTTCACATATGCACTCTTTAGAAGAGAGATCAATACAATGACAACCAAGTCAATAATCACCAGCCAACCAAACAACCTCAACCACTAAACATGTGCTTGATTTAATAGAATCAAGCTCACACATCAAAACCAAGTGGTAAAGTAAAACCACGTGCCTCAAAATCATGAGTACATAAAACCATTGATCACACACTTTACTTTTTGGTACTAAGTTTTCTAGTATTAAATATTTCCTTTGTGCAACCCACACATAAAATATCTAAATAATGTTACATACAAATTTACAAGTAGACTCAAATAAACATTTAATGTGACTATACACATCACCTGAAGATGCACCACAAATAAATATTTATTTTACATAATTAAATAGTTAATTTCTTGTGCAAGGTGTACAACACCCTATTCCTTACATTCTCCCACTTATTGTATATATTGCATAAGGGTCAATCAATGAAATACATCATCATAGTCATTGATGAAACTACATGAATCTTCAACATTCTTTTGTTCTCCATCAAGATAATTATAATACAATCCAATATATCTATCATATCAAGCAAGAAATCCTCTCATCCTCCAACATGATACCTATGGAAAAAAGAAAAAGACAAGGTGAAGATGCACCAATACAAAGAATACAAGCATCCAATCCAAGTGATAACAAAGGCTCCAAGTTGTTATCAAATGAAGAAAAAACTCACATTGTAGACACTAAAAATTGTCCTAGTCCCACAACTTTATTAAATTCCCTTTCTTGCTTAATAATTAAATAATTTTAATTATTTAGTTATTGTCTAATGTCATCAATCCCCTATTAATTAAATAATTTTAATTGTTTAATTAAATCATTTCTATCATTCTATTTCATTGTCGATTAATTATATCTTATTTAATTACGTCACTAGTGTTCATGCCTCCTACAATTAAATAATTCTAATTTATTTAATTGTTACTATCTTGTCTACTATAATTAATTAATTAATTCTAATTATTTAATTATTCATTTATCCTTTTCTTCATAGTCAAATAAATATTATTTATTTAAATGACTTTCTAAAATAACTTTCTCTCCCACATTTTTTGAATTAAATTATTATTTAATTCAAAAAATCAATTTTCCTTTTTCATCTCTAATTAAATAATGTTGCCATTATTTAACTATTTACTTGCCCATTTGAACTAAATGACCTTTTGGAATTATTTGGTTCCTCTCCCAATTTTATTCTTATCCTGTCACATCTCATTTAATTTCAACCATTGATTGAAATTAAAATCATTCAATCTTGTCTGTTTATTCAAATTCATTTTGTCTATAAATGACGCCTGTCACTATCATTTTAACTTCTTAGAAATCCAGAGAATTAGGTTGAGACAATTATCTTCGAAATTTTGCTGGCATAGACTTAGGCTGTTATTGCAATTTATGATTTGAGGGCATTAGTCATCTAAAATAAAAATGGAGAAGGGTAATGGAGGTGATGCAATGGAGGCATGAAGGTTATGGTAATATAATTCATTGTTATTTCGTATTTATTGACTCTTTTGTTCTTCATTACTAGATTATGAATTTAAGGTTGTATTGTTGTGTTTATTAATCTTAACCTCAAATCTTCTTGATCACACACATGGCTTGAAATAGCAACCATAATAAATGCTAATCCATCCAATCATTCACACCTCACAGGTATGTAAACATTAGTGGAATTCATGCCAGCAACATATCCAACCCATAAATTGCAATTACAAACTCCCTATATAAAACATGTCCATGAAGCACATACACATCTAGTAACTCCCACTACTTGGGTAATGTTAAATTTAAAAATAGATCAAGGCATACCAAGTCTACCAATCAACACTCATACCAAGGTGTGACTAATACTCAAACCAAAATTAATGTATATTCTCTCACAACATGCCACCATAAATCTCCCAAGTCCAACACTTTGAACCATTTGAATACAAACCTCTAAGAAGTAGCCATAGAAAAAATATAAATAATATCCCATAACATCTTCTACCAACACCTAAGAGTGCTAAGTTGTGTCAAGTAAGATCTCCTTAACAACTCCAAATGAAAAGCCTCAACAACACACAATTATCCAATCTCATAGATCAAATAAATCATGTGTATCTATGGATGTAAGCCTCTCTAATAAAGGAAGATAAAACTATCCTCATAAATAGATGAAATCATAAATAAAATCATATGCACAAAGAGATAAGCATGAAAAACTCTCCTCAAATGAACCCTCCAGAACAAGCAAGCATAGCTCAAAATCTATCTCCATTAGAAGAAAGAGTATAAAACAAAATGTATTTGAAAATAGGATGAAAAATACCTCTCAGATGATTAGCCGTTGAGTAGATCAATGGTAGAGAATGATATTGCTCCTCCAGGATACACCAAGCCACATTGAATCTCTCCAAGAACAATCCCTTATATAGATTCATCATGAAATCACATCCATATGCTGGTGAAGGATCCTTAAATTTTTTGTTAAGACCTCCAAAGAGTAACCATCTCAACAAATGCGTCACCCAAGTCTCAAGGTATCCATGAGTACTTGCACTTGATCAATCCATGCTAAGCTCAAAATGAAACACCACTCTCATGAAGCTCCCAAGCACATGAACAGTGTACACAATACCAAGAGAACTATTCAAATCACTACCAAATATATAAATACATGTCTATAGAATTAGGAACACATCATGACATCATGATCTAACTATATTGTGCCAATAATCTAATATGCAATCAATATTCCACCATGATCCAATACCAAAACCTCCTCTCAACCAAGGATTACTTGTCAAAATCGACAAGTCATAAACCAAAATTTCGACCAAAGACTCCAAGAGTCCTCCATGACTAACCAAGATGTCAAACCTCCAATCACATGAATATATCCATCTTCCATCAATGATAAATAAGTGTCAAATAAATCTCACTATAACAAACATAATCCAAGAGCTCTTCCATGACACCAACCACTACATACGATCATCCATCACCAAGTGATGAATACACATCATTTCCAAAGCTCCCACTGAACAATGATATTGTGTTATCTATGTCATCATGATAACCATCTCCTAAATGAAAAACACCCATGGTCCACACACAGTCAATTGCAATACCAACAACTTCAAGGAATAAAGTAGAACCAAGATCTCCAAGCCAAGAAGATACAACCACCACCAAAACATCAATATCAAAAGCTCCCACTAAAATGTGTAACCAAGCTATCCATGTGACACCATGAAAAAAAAAATGCTACATGTCTCAATAATAAACTATCAAGGCACTCTACTAATCCATACTCTCATCTCAATGCAACATACCAACACAAATGACCATAGACAAGGACAACTAACTAAATATACATCAAAGAATTGTGGACATAGATAGTTCACATCTGAGTCATGTCACTACTATAAAATGTGTGGAAAAATTATAAAAATAAATTACTTGTAAATCCTTAATCAAAGCAACATGCAAACTCACCATCACATCATTAACTTGCAAACTAAAATAACTAAGAAGATAACATGTAGATCTCAAGACTTAACCACTAGATCAACTCTAGTTTTTATTTTCCAAACAAATCCACAATCAAGTACCATAGTCAAGGAACCAAAAAAACATCTAAGGGATAAGAAAAAACTCCTAAAAATAAACCACCCCACCACCAATTAACTGCATACACGATCATGTCATACCAATGCTCAAATACAAGTGAACATCCATGAAACCATAATTATCACCATTATTTTACCTATAATCAAATTTCACTGAACCAAGACTCCAAGTCTCACATGCATATCAATTATGTCCTCAAACTAGAAGACAACTTGTGTACTTGTCTCCATAAAAGTACACTCTAAAAATACTTGTAAACCTATATCAAGAAGCATAAAATCTAACAACTAAATACATCATCATGTAGTTCTTTTAAAAACATGCACCCCCTCAAGTTTTTGGCCTCCAATCTATTTGGATTCTCACATAATCACACCCAAAATATTAGGATCCTAAAAGTGTCCAAACAAGTACAATCCTCTCTCTACTCATTCAAGTGAAAAACCACTTGATCCACTATGTGGTATTCTTCAAATTCTCACCATCGCTATTCAAAATATAAAAATATTTCCATATGTGAAAGTTATGAATTGTTTATTGTTCCAGAAAAATGCATGGATTCATGGTACCAATATCTGACAAAAATGGAAAAATGTGGCAGCC
Organism: Sequoia sempervirens; assembly: GCA_007258455.2. Lineage (NCBI taxonomy): Eukaryota > Viridiplantae > Streptophyta > Pinopsida > Cupressales > Cupressaceae > Sequoia > Sequoia sempervirens. The sequence goes on along the minus strand of VDFB02058242.1, from coordinate 81,684,600 downwards.
AAACTTGTACCATTTCATAGTTCTCAAAGAGAGCTTTCTAACAACTATTGGAAGCCAAAAATATCACATCGTAGGTGAAAGTTATGCCCCTTGGAAGAAAAATACATCTTTGGGCATAAAAGGGGGTCTAGGTACAATTTGTATGGATGTTGATGTCAACTTATGTTATGCTACATAAGCTAGTGGTACATGGGTGGTGTTGTGGTAGTGGGGTGGGTTGGCGATACTCAAGCAACCGAAGGGTGGTGGACTTGAACATTTATTTAAATTCATTTTTTTTGAATTACAAATTTTATAGCTCGTGGGGGATTGGGATGATATGCTTCTCGTCAATGGGGGTTGAGGACTGGGGGCTTAAAGCCCCTGCTAGCTCGGAAACACTGGTTGGGGGTTGATAAACACACCTATCAATACCTTTCTAGCGTACACCTATAATTTTAGGGTAGGAGGTTTGTGAACCCCCCTATTAAATCATTTTTTTCATTTAAAAAGTCATTAAAGTTTTTTGAATGCATGTTTAGATTATATATATTTCAACCTGTAGACTATGATAGTCTTATGATAAGACAACTGAGCAACAATTACAGTGGATTTTTTTTCTTCCAAGTCAAGGTGGAAATAGGCCAAATTTCATGTCAATATTCATTTCTTGAGCCTCTTGGATCTAATGATGGGGTGTATTTTGTCTTAGAAGGTCATATTGAAATATTTAAAATCTCTCCAGCTTTGTCAAGCCTTCAAATTCACATTAGATATGCTCATATAAGGGTTAAACCAAAATAGGGATCTCTCACATCTCTCAACCACAACCATGGCCTGATACCACTTTTTAGGAAAATAATATGGGTTGATCAAACCATTTCCTATTTAACCTAATGAGAGAAAAGCATGCATACAATCTTACATAATAACCATATGCAAAGATCATAGACATACCACAAGATAACACAAGATATACCCTGGGAAAACCCTTTAGGGGAAAACCTAGCCTCTAAAAGCATTCACACTTAATGTATTATTCAATAATGAAAACATTACAATACACTTACAAAGTCTCCATGAATACTTTTGAAACATTAAGCTACTCCAATGCACCCTCCATGTGTCTAAACATGTATCTGCACATCCCATTCCATGCTTCACATATGCACTCTTTAGAACAAAGATTAATACAATGACAACTAAGTCAAAGAACTAGCCAACCAACCTTAAACATTAAAGATGTGCTTGATTTTATAGAATCAAGCTCACACAAAACAACCAAGTGGTAAGGTAAAACCATGCATCTCAAAACCATGAGTACACCAAACCACTGGCCCCACATTTACTTTTTGGTCCTAAGTTTTCTAATATTAAATATTTTTCTCATGTGCAACTCACACATAAAATATCTAACCAATGGTACATACAAATTTACAAGTAGAGGGTGTGTGCAAGAAGTTGAGTCCACTTTTTGGCCAAAAAGTGGAAGTGTTTTCCTTGATTTTCAAAATTTGTCACATTTGACCTTAAAATTTGAAGCACTTAGAGATGGAATCTTAAAAAAATCACTTATCATAAAATGTAGTACTCGAACTCTAGTTTCCAAATATGTAATTTATTTTAATACCTAGATGATACAAATTGATTTTCAATAGATGATTCAAAAAACGACTGTTTAAAAGTCACTTTTTTTTCACCTGCACGTGTACGTCATCCATATTTTGAACTAAATAATTGTATTTTTCTAAATCCTTTTGGGAAAAAAATTGTAAACACTAAAGAACGCTCCTATTTTTTTAAATATTTTTTTGTTAATTTCTTATTGGTCATATTTGTTGTTTTGAAAAATCATGTACGTCAGACATAAGATGACCTAAATTTATAATTTTTTGAAAAAAATCAAATTGAAAAGAATTGTCTGAAGTACACTTTTGTACAATTCGTTCTTCAAAAAGTTATTTTAATAAAAAGTTTAATAAGTACTAAAAAACCCTAACATTTCAAGTTTATGGACTAGTTTTATAAAAAAAATTGAAAAATAGAAAAAATAATGAAATTGTAAAAAAAATTACATGTTTGGAATCTACACTGTCTCATCTATAATGGGTTTCAATTTCATTAAAAAATTCTATAAAAAATATCTTTAGACATATGCCTAAAGTCACTATTTTCTTGTGACATTGATAGGGCCTTCAAGTTGCAGGTCAAACTAGGTCCAAAGCTTAGGTTTGGGTCCCCAAGCCTTTTCCCAAACTAAAAAACAAAGCACAAACCCAACCAAAAATTCATAGTTTAAAAAATAGGATATCGTTTTGTAGAAACAAGATCCCGTTCTAAAATTAGATCATGTTTCATAAAAAAATAATTTTTTATGCTTTACGAAATGGGATCCCATTTTGAAAAGTTGCCAAAAATGAAAAGTTTTCAAAACAGGAACCCATTTTCAAAATTTTCCAAAAATAGAAAGTTTTCAAAATGGGTTCCCATTTTGAAAAGTTTCCAAAAATGGAAAGTTTTCAAAACAAGATCTCGTTTTGCAAAACAAGATCTCAATTTTTAAAGAATGGGATCCTGTTTTAGTTTTAGGCCTGGGACCCCGAAGCAAAACAAGATTCCGATTGCTAAAAATGGGATCTTGATTCGTTTTTCTTGATTTCGAGATTTTTTCTAAGGTCGAAACTTCCACCTTAAGTGGACTCAACTTTGTGCTTTCACCCTAGACCCAAATAAATATTTAATGTGGCTAAACACATCACCTAAATATGCATAAAAAATAAGTATTTATTTTATATAATTAAATGATTCATTTCTTGTACAAGGTGTACAACACCTTATTCCTAACACTTTCCAAATGAGATAGAAATTTTGTGGTGCCTAATTGTTAGAAACACCTCTCCAATTAAAAAACTTCTCAGAGTTCTATTTTATCTATATAACTCTTTTTTTCATCAGATGCTTCCTTTAAATTTTGCCTTGTTCATTTGGATTTGACTTTTCATATCCTTAGCATTTTTAGGACCAAATATAATTCTATCCTCTAGATTATCCCAATTCAAACATGTGTTCAATACTTTCTTCCATATAATGCTTCAAATGGGGCCATCCATAAGGTAGAATGAAAAACTTATTATAATAAAAATCTACTAGTGGAAGATATTCTTACCACTTTGACTATTGATCCATACAATACATGTGTAAAAGTTCTTCAACTATTTGATTGGTCCTTTCTATTTGCCAATCTATTTTAGGATGATATGTTGTACTAAAGTTTGATTGTGTTCCCAAGGCTAAGTGTAAAGTGGTCCAAAAGATTGAAGTAAATCTAACATTCCTATTTGATATGATATTTTTAGGAACCCCATGTAACATGAATATTTCTTTTACAAACCTTTTTTCTAAGGTTGGAGCATCATTAGTTATATTTATGGGTATGAATGAGCTACCTTGTACATTTATCCACTACCACTAATATTTTATTGTGTCTATATGGTATCATTGGTAACTCTTGTATAAAATTGATACTAATGACTTGTCATTTATGATATGGTATATCATGAGGATATATCAATCTAGCCGAGTGACTATGTTCTACCTTAACTCTTTGCCACTCTAAACATTTTTCCATAAAAAACTATTAACTTTCTTCATTTTTGGTCAACATTACAACTTATTAAGATCTGAATACATTGTATTCACTTCTAAATGACTTGAATAGGGAGTAAATTGTGAGCTTCAATTATAATTAAATTCTAAGTTCTTTAGAACTACGAACATATATTCTATTATGGTATCAAAGCAACTCATCCTTATCAAAAGTATATCCTTTAAACCTTAGATCATTTGAATAAACTTCTAAATCTATTTTGACCTGATCCTACAAAGGATCTTATTTTTGTTCTACTAATACTTGATTTTTGAAGGTGGTTTTAATAGTTACTAAATCCATCAAATACTTCCGACTTAAAGAATCTGCTACCCTATTCTCTTTACCCTTAATATACTCAATCTCAAAATCATACTCAATAATTCCAACCATCTTCTTTGACTTACATTAAAATTTCAAGGTTGAGTGAAAATGTATTTCAACCCTTGATGATTAGTTTTCAATTCAATTAGTTTTTTCTAATAGGAAATATCTCAATTTTTTAAAGTGCATGCATAATTGATGCCAATTCTAAATAATTAGGTGTATAATTTAGTTCACATTATTTAATTTTCTAGATTCATAGGCAATTACACCTTCATCTCACATGATAACACCCCAAACCTTCTGTAGAAGCATCAATGACAACCACAAAGTGTTTATTAGGATCAAGAACTTGCAAAATAGGGTTTTTAGTCAACTTATCCTTTAAAAATCAAAATGCTTTGTCACACTATTTTATCCATATGAAACTTTTATTCTTCTTTTGCAAGGAAGTAATTAGGTTTGTGATTTGAGAAAATCCTTCTACAAACCTCCTATTATACCTTGTTAAACCCATAAAACTTCTTACTTTTGTTATATTCTTAGGAATTGGCCACTCCATTATAGCCTTGATCTTATTAGGATCTACTTAAATTCCTTTTTGTAATGTAGTATGCACTAAATAATAAATCTACCCTCAAATAAAGCACATTTTAGTAGATTTCCATACAACTTATGTTCTCTTAGCCTTTACAAGACTAATTGGAGGTGCGCTAAATGTTATTATTCATTTTTGGAGTAGATTAGTTCCATCTAATAAAACTAGTACAAATTTATCCAAATAATCATGGAAAAAACTATTCATTAGGTTCATGAAAGTAATAAGGGCATTGGTTACACCAATTTGGTACAACTATGAATTCATAATGCCCATATATAGTTTGAAAAGATATTTTAGGAATATCTTCATCTTTGATTCTTAGCTAATGATATCTTGATCATAGATGAATTTTTGAAAATAGTTTTGCTACTTTCATTTGGTCAAACAATTCTTCAATACAAGACAATAGATATTTGTTCTTTATTGTTAACTTATTCAACATTTGGTATTCTATAGACAACCTTAGGGTTCTATCCTTATTTTTGAAAAAAATAATTGGCTCTCTTCAAGGTGATACAATTGGATGAATTAATCCCTTTCCCAGAAAATCCTTTAGTTGCATCTTTAGTTCTAGAAATTTAGATGCATTCATTCTATAAGGAGCCTTAGACACAGGTTCAACTCCTATTACGATTTCTATGGAGAAGTAAAACTTTATTTTAGGAGGTAGTCTTGGTAATTCATTTGGAAAAACATCTTAAATTATTGAAGTAAAGGGAAGTTTTCAAGAGTTGGAGTATCTTTTTCCTCTTTCTTGTCTAATTTAATCATAAATATTTGAGCTCCTTTCCTTCTTTATTTCTTTAATTGCATTGCTAATATATGGTTTCTACATTTATAGGCTTAAGGATTCCTTGTAACTTTATTTTATTTCCTTCATCATCTATACATTCCACTATTTTATTTTATCAATCTACACTTGATTGATGACTAGTCAACCAATTAATTCCATTGATCACATCATATGACCCTAGGGGTGTCACATATAGATCTACCTTTGTTTTAAAATCAAGAAATTGAATTGAAGAATTTAAAAAATATTTTTTTACTTCTTTAACCAGCTTATCCGCATATTGGAACATCCAAGATGTTTCCATATGTCTAACTCCCAAAGATATTGTTTTCACAAATTTTGAAGAAATAAAGAATTCAAATGATTCAATATCTACTAGTATAGAAATAGGTTGATTTGAAATCATACCTCTATTTTTAATGGACACATTTTGAAATTGAGTGAAGATTTCTAACTGCTACATGAATTCTTTGTGGAGATGCTTGATAAGGTTTCTTTTCTCTAATATATTCTTTCATCATAGGACATTCCCTAGAAAAATGATTTTACCCACTGAAATGGAAGAAAAAATTAGGTGATGACAAAATGGAGAATGCATGCACCTATCATCCTTATTTCATTAGGAAAAAGAGATCCCCAAAGGTAGGATTGAATTTCAACCCTTAGGTGAGTTAACCCTATTGGAGATCTTGGCTATTTTCCTTATGACAAGATGAGGTAAATATGCTTGAAATGCACTTTGGGGAGAAAAACTAAAAATACTTAATGAACTCAATTATGCAACGTGAAACTTGAATCATCAATTTAAAGCATAAAAAAATCAGAAACAACATACTTTCGTCAGATCTGAGAAGGGTAAGTGGATGTGTACTAGTCACCAAAAGTTGTTGCTGAGTGTCCTCCTGGGATAGATTCACCCTAGGGCGAATGGGTTCTGCTACATGAATCCAAAATATGATTTCATAGTCCTTTGCTCCTAGATCTACACTCCTAATTTCTCTGGATCTCAATGTCAGAAAGTCAAAAATAAATTCTGCAAGTAAGATTCCATGGCTTGAAAACTTTGACAAGTTTACAAAATTGCACTTTTGATCAATATTCAATCCTTCTTCACCTGTAAATCTGCACACACAAAGAGAGGAGAAATTGTTTGTTTTTGGTGAATAGGGGTTTGGCTTGGTCAAACCCTGTTTTGGTAATTAAACCTTGAAATGAAATAATGATAAAAGGAAGGAATGATGAATGAACACTAGCTTGTTGCAACTCACCAAACCCTTTAATGGCTACCCTTTGGAGGACTGAAGTCTAACACATCACTCCAAGGATTAGATCTTGCATAAAATGGCTTGATTGGATGCTTGAAAACTTGAAACCTACATCACAATGTTAGCTCCAAAAACATGCATGAATGCAAATAACTTTGACATGATGCTTGAGATCTTGAATGTTGATGTAGAAGACTGATAAATCTACTCTTGAATGCTCTTGACAATAATATTTGCTCTTGTGAAATTTGAATTATGCAACTTCTTGATTCTAGGATTTGAATTGATAAAAAGACCTTGTATTTATAGGTAGTTTTCTAATTTCTCGACAATTAAACATCAAAGGCTGACAATTGCAATTTGAATTTGAATCATAAAAATGTTGCCAAAAATATATTAAAAAAGGGGTCCTAAACTTAAGGAGGACTCATTTTCCTTTGGGAAAATGGGTCCTAGGCCTTAAACCTAGGACACATTTTCCAAGATGTGTAATTTGATGTTTGCAATTGTTTAATATAGCTTCCCCTTTCGGAAAATAAAATTAATTAGGCTTTTAAATTCATAATTGGGTTAATTAGAGGCTTAATTAAGTCCAATTAATTAAGGGGAGGCAAACAGAGAGAAAATGTAAAGTACATTTTTTGTCACTACATTTAGCCCCCACTTTAGTGAGAGAATGAGCCCTACGCTCAAACTCACACTAAAGTAGACAAATAAGCATCAAGAGGGGTCCAAGTGTACAAATGTTAGTGAGATAGGATGAAAAAGATCAAGGAGGTGGCCAAGCCCCTAGGATCAACACAAAGGAACACACATATTCGTATGATAGACATTAGCAAGACAAGATACACAAGTATACAATGCCAAAATTAATGCAAAAAGAAAAGAGAAAAAAAGGGTGGACCAAGCCTCAAATGTTTGTCCAATAGGTATGGATAAAGCCTTAGCTATTTTTCCAAAAAAAATTCACAAGTGGAAACTCGTCGTCCACTATGCAAACAAAATATACTCACAAGGGCTAGTGACATATGCTCTCCACTAGGTGAGCCCCAAGAAAGGGTGGTTGATGGGAAAGTCATGCCAGGTATATAGGCTCCTATACGCCAACCATACCAACAATTATACCTCTTGGTAACTTTGATAAGGTGCCACAAAAAGGGTTCCACAAGGCTAGCAAGTTGCATTATGCTAGACACTCATGAAAAACAAAAAAGCTCCACTAGAAAGCAAGTTGTGTTATTCTTGGTGGCCATGAAAAAGATTTAAATGCAATAGGATAGGATATTCAAAGGGGTTTTTCTTAGTTCATGAAAGGTGTCACCTTAGGGAACATCATGCTTAATGTCACCAAGAGAGGGCTAGTTGAGGATAAAAGATTCACAACTTAGGGAATGCAAGCCATAACATTACCACTAAGAGGAATGCCATATGCTAATAAAGGTCATGCTCTTGATGAACATCAAAACCAATGTCACCACCAAGAAGACACATCATGGGAAATAAGAAGACCACACTTTGAAGCAAACAATGAGTGGGGATACGTATGCCCCCACTTTCAAGAAATTTCCAAACACCATGCTGTGAGCAATTACTTTAAAGTATTACATAATAAATTCCAATACATGAGAGATTTATTCAGAAAGCCCTATGCCAAACATATATTTCCAAAATAGAGCTATGTCATGGAAAGGAGGTGGCCCCCCATATGTAATCCTAAGATAATACATAAGGGATCCATGGATCTGGGGTTAGCGTTATGTGTTTGCTACAATAATATAATCGAGCTCAGAATGGTCATCATTCCCCAAATGACTCATGGAATAATGAGAACAAAGGAAGAATGACACATAGAGAGTGAAAATAAAGAAAAGCTTTTGGGTCAACATGGAAGAGACCTAAATGTCTCAATGACTTGCATTGTCCCCAAAAGGAAAACTAACACAACCACAGTAGAAGGGTCCTCAAAGAGAACAATCCAGACCGTGCAACAAGAGTAACACAACAAAAGCAACACAAAATATGGAGGCAAATGTAGATGGAAATATTCTCATTAATAGAAATATCAGTTACATTCGACCGACAACATTCGGGCCTACAGATTTGGCTCACAGGCCTGATCAAATATGCAACATTCTAACATGCTCCTATATGTGAGCTGAACTATTACAATTCAGATCAATCTTAATCCACTTAATCAAATACTAACTCTACTTGGTTCCCCTATTCAAATGATTGATTACAAGATTTATAGCATATCCACAACTCAAGAAACATCCGCGTTGGCCAAAGATCATCACATTCTCTAAGGAAGAAAATGTAATGTGCACATGAATAAGTCAGCCTCAAATTTGAATTACTCTTGAACAGGTGTGTAAGATGAAGTGTGGACCTATAATGAAGGTCGAGGACACTCCCAGGAACAATTAAAATCCCACTGTTAAGATTCACAAGTTACGGGGACGATCCACAATGATTGAATTGGCCGAGAAATTTGAAATTATTCTAGTGTCGGTTCAAGAAATTGCTAAGAATTTTGGAAGCCATAACTTGTTGGAAAAAGATCCAATCACGCTCAAATATTGGAACAAGGAAAATGAACAAGTAGACAATGCAATCCAAGATCCACAAGGTCTAGTGAGCAAAGATGACGATTCCTCCCACATGAACTAAGAAAGAACAGAATAAGAACATAAAACTGAAAGGGAATATTTTTGGTTGATGCAAGATTGCCAAGAACCAAGGATGCTCCTGCATCAGACATTCAGCGTTATTGAAAAGTGAGTCCCTCACTTTGCTGGCGCCAAAGGAAAACCAAGACGGTCTACCTCAGCCTGAGGAATCCAAGAAGAATCCTCCACTGGTCTACCTTTCCACTTTACAATATATTATTTGTATTGTCTTCCATGAGTCTTCCTCCCATCTTTGACATCCAAAATCTCTTCAATCTCATCTAGCTGCTATTTAGGAAACTGATTCTTCAATTTTGTTTCACTGTTTGCATTGGACTCTGCTTCGTGGTACTGATATAGGTCTGCAATGTTGAATATAGGTGATATTCCCATACCTTCCGGTAACTCCACTTCATATGCATTTCCTGAATCAAATTTCTTCAAGATCTTACAAGGTCCAAACTTCCTCATCTTCAACTTATTGTATGTACCAACTAGAAATCTGTCCTTCCTCAAATATACCATCACTTCATCTCCAACTCTGAATTCCTTATGTCTCCTCTTTTCATCTTCCTTCTCCTTATACTTCTGGTTTATGTATTCCAATTGTTGTTTTACTTGAGTATGCAACTTCTTCATGTGTTCTGCAAATTATCTTGCTTCTGCACTCCTCTTATCTTCCATATTGATGTCTCTCAATTCAGATATACCTCTAGGATGAACTCTAGTATCAATCTCAAAAGGTGTCTTACCTATACTCTGGTTCACTGAATTATTGTAAGAAAACTCTGCTTGTGCAAGGACTAAATCCCAACTTCCAGTATTCTCTCCAACCAAACATCTCAATGAATTCCCTAGACTTTTGTTCACTACTTCTTTCTGTCCATCAGTCTGTGGGTGAAAAGTAGAACTGAACTTCAAATTTTTCTTCAACTTCTTCCAAAGTGTCCTCCAAAAGTAATCAACAAACTTTACATCCCTATCTGATACAATACTCCTAGGTAACCCATACAATCTGACCACTTCTCTAAAAAACAAATCTACTACATGTACTGCATCTGTTGTCTTCCTACAAGGTATGAAATGTGCCATCTTAGAAAATTGATCAACCACCACAAATACATAATCATTACCTCTTTGTGTCTTTGGCAAACCAAGTATAAAATCCATGCTTATATCCTCCCAAGGTCTCTCCAGAACTGTCAAAGGCTTATACAATCCAACATTCTAACTACTCCCCTTTGCAACTTGACAAACTTTGCAAATCTGCACAAATCTCCTAATATTCTTATGAATCTAGGGCCAAAAGTAATTCTCACTTACCAATGCCACTATCTTATCAACTCTAAAGTGTCCTGACATTCCTCCACTATGCTTCTCCTTCACCAGGTTATCCCTCATTGAACTTTGGGGTATACACAACTGATTTCCTCTGAACAACATGTCCTCTTGAATGAAATAATCCAACCACTGACTTCTATCCTCTAAAATAGGTTCTTTACAAGCTCTCCAAGGTTCTACAAAATCTGGGTCTTCTTCATACAAGTTCTTCAACTCCTCAAAGCCTAATACCTCCACTCTCATCTCTGTCAGTAAATTCCTTCTCCTACTCAAAGCATCAATAACTCTATTTGACTTTCCACTCCAATGCTTAAAAAAAAAAGTATAACTCTACAAGAACTCTACCCATCTCATGTGTCTCTGATTTAATTTAACCTGACTATTCAAATATTGCAATGCTTGATGATTCGTATACAACACAAAATCCTTGGGAAACAAGTAATGTCTCCACTTCTTCAAGGCTTGAACTATGGCATAAAATTCCTGATCATACATTGAATATCTTCTCCTAACATCATTCAACTTCTCACTAAAATAAGCTACAGGTCTTCCCTCTTGACTTAGTACTGCTCCAATTGCATTTCCACTTGCATCATAGTCTACTTGATATAACTTATTGAAATCCAATAAAGACAACATAGGCTGCTCAGTCATCTTCTGCTTCAACAACTCAAAAATTTGATTTGCTCCAGATGCCCATCTAAAATCTTTTCTATCCCCTCTCATTACTTCTGTCATAGGACTACAAATAAAACTACAATTTCTAATGAAATTTTAGTAGAAACTAGCCAATCCATAAAATGATCTTACCTCTCCAATGCTATCTGGTGTAGGCCACTCAATAATTACTCTTACCTTCTTAGGATCCATTTTCAATCCATCCACAAATATCACAAATCTTAGATATACCAACTCCTCCTTCATGAAACTACACTTCTTGATGTTTATCAGCAACTGCTCTTCTTTCAACCTCTGCAAGACTTGTCTGATATGCAACAAATGTTCTTCTCTACTTCTACTGAAAATCAAGATGTCATCCAAGTACACAATCACAAACTTACCCAATAATTTCTTCAATACCTCATTCATCAACCTCATGAAAGTACTCGGTGCATTTGTCAATCCAAAAGGCATAACCAACCACTCATACAACCCTTCATTTGTCTTGAAAGTTGTTTTCCACTCATCTCCTTCCCTGATTATGATATGATGATATCCACTCTTCAAATCTATCTATGTAAAGTACTTAGCTCCACTCAAACAATCCACAATGTCATCCATCCAGGGCAATGGAAATCTATACTTCACCGTAATCTTGTTTATAGCTCTAGAATCAATACACATCCTCCATTCTCCATCCTTCTTAGGTGCAAGCACAACATGTACTGCACATGGAATTAAAATTTCTTTGATCAAACCCTTCTTCAACAATTCTTGCACTTGTCTATTCAACTCTTCATTCTCTTCCAGTGTCATTTGGTGTGCTGCTTTATTAGGAAAACTAGCTCCAGGAATTAGATCCATACGATGACTAATACTCCTTATAGGTGGAAATCCATCAGGTACATTATCTGAAATGATCTCCTCATATTTGGTCAATATCTCTTTTTTCTCTTCCGAGTGTTCTTCCACATGCTTCAAGTATTTATCCTTCTTAGGCACCAAGGCATAACATACATTCTCATGTCTCAATCCATCAAGGAATCTCCTTCCATCAACCAGACAAACCCTAGCATTCGTACAAACTTCCACTATAGGAACATCTTCCAATGGCAACAAGATCTGTTTCATCCCATTAGCAATAATAGTGTATATATTCTTCTTCCCATCATGAATATCCTGTCTATCATACTGCCAAAGCCTTCCAAAAAAAATTATGACATATATCCATAGGCATGATATCACACAAAACTTCATCATGGTAATTTCCTATCTTCAATTTCACCAAACATTGTTCACTTACCAGAATCTTATGCCCATCCTGAATCCAAGCAATCTGATAGGGCTTCGGGTGCTTCAACCTTTCCAACTTCAGTTTAGTCACCATCTCTTTAGAAACTAGGTTCTCCAAACTTCCACTGTCAACAATCACCTTGCAACATTTACCAGCTATCTTGCATCTTAGAAACAAATTCTTTCTCTACAACGGTTCCTGATCCAACTCACTTTGACATAATACTCTCCTATTCACCAATACTTCTCCATCTTCTGGTTTATTAGATGATCTAGCATGATCCTCCTCAACAAAGGCTGTTCTTCTATTGTTCTCTGTCTTCCTGCTTGTCTCTCCCTAATTACATTCAAATGCTCTATGTCCTTCTCCACCACATTTATAATAGGTTCCTTTGAATATCCATTTCTCCTGTCCTCTATCATCTCTTCTATGACCTTCATTTAGGTAACCACCATAACCTCCTCTTATGTAAGAGTTCCCATCACCTTTTTGGTATGAGTTGTCATTCTTACTATTCTCCTTATCCTTATTCTGGTCTAGAAAAGATCCTCTTCCTCCTCCAGTAAAAGTTCTTCCTATTTGAAATCTTCCACCTCTTCCTCTTTATCTCTGCTCATGTCTTTTATTCAACTTCTCTTCTGCTTTTAGGGCACACTGATATGCCTCTTCCACACTTTGCAACTTGATCAAATTGATTTCATCCTGTATGGACAATCTCAAACCATTCACATATCTGGCTACTTGCTCGATCTCATCCTCCGAATGTCTAGATCTGATATTCAACTTATAGAATTCCTCAGTATACTCTGTCACACTAGATTCTTTCTGCTTCAAATTGTGCATCTTCTTGAACAAGCTAATCTGATAATCCTAGGGCATAAACTTTGTCTTCAACTTATTTACCATTCAATCTCATGATTTTATCTTTTCTTTTCCTCTTCTTTGCCTATCTTTCTACAAATGTTCCCACCAAAGGGATGCATGTCCTCTCAAATTTTTACAAGCAAGCTTCACCTTCTTATCTTCAGAGGTACCTTCAAATTCAAAATGATTTTCCATCTCTATTATCTAATCTAACAATACATTTGAATCCAGCTTGCCATTATAAGCTGGTGGATTGAAATGGGGTCTTTTATTCACCTTCGTTAGGGCTCTTATGAACCTCTCTTCTCCCTGATCTAGGCTAGGTTGTTCATCTCTTCCTCTTTCTTCCTATACTTATATTTCTTCATCACTCACATCATCAACTGGTCAAACTCTCCTCTGGGTTATTTCAACTGCATCTAATCTGGTAGAAATTACTCTCAACATCTCCATCATAGTTGGGTCTACATTTCCACGTGCTCCATTTCGTCTAACATTTCTTCTTCCAACCATCTTTACAAAATTCCTCTACAACTGTAGGTTGGATCCTTAGTCCACCACCCCACAACAAATCTTCAACAGGACTTCACAAATTCTTTCGACCTCACATGGATCAAACCTTGCTCTGATACCAATCTAACACAACCACGATAGGAGGGTCCTCAACGAGAACAATCTAGACCGTGCAACAAGATTAACACAATGAAAGAAACACAAAATATGGAGGAAAATGTAGATGGAAATATTCTCATTAACAAAAATATCAGTTACATTCGGCCATCAACATTTGGGCCTACAGATTTGGCTCATAGGCCTGATCAAATATGCAACATTCTAACATGCTCCTATATGCGAGTTGAACTATTAGAATTTAGATAAATCTTAATCCACTTAATCAACTACTAAATTTGCTCGGTTCCCCTATTCAAATGATTGATTACAAGCTTTATAGCATATCCACAACTCAAGAAACATCTGAATCGACCAAAGATCATCACATTCTCCAAGGAAGAAAATGTAATGTGCGCATGAATAAGTCAACCTCAAATTTGAATTACTCTTCAACAGGTGTGTAAGATGAAGTGTGGACCTATACTGAAGGTCGGGGACACTCCCAGGAACAATTAAAACCCCACCGTTAAGATCCACAAGTTACGAGGATGATCCACAATGATTGAACTGGCTGAGAAATTTGAAATTATTCCGATGCCGGTTCAAGAAACTGCCAAGAATTCCAAAAGCCATAACTTGCTGAAAAAAGACCCAATTGCGCTTAAATTTTGGAACAAGGAAAATGAACAAGTAGAAAATTTACTCCAAGATCCACAAGGTCTAGTGAGAAAAGATGATGATTCCTCCCATATGAACTGAGAAATAATATAATAAGAACATAAAAATGAAAGGAAATATTTTTGGTTGATGCAAGATTGCCAAGAACCAAGGATGCTCCTGCATCAAAAACACAAGAAAAAAATAAAAGATAAAGGTGTACGCCATATAGAAGAATGAAGGAACAAATAGAAGAATGTCATGACAGGTTTGCTTCCTTTGTATCCTTGCACCAACGGAGTGACAAGGGTCATCCAAGGTAGGCTCACAAACATATAAAGACACACCAAGCAACACTGTATGGGGGATCACATTACACACATGAAATCACAAAGAATATGAAAATAAAATAAAGAAAAGACTAGTGTGGCACATGTGATTCAACCTATAGTAGGTCATCTACATCCCATTCTTGTTCATCATATGCAGAAGGAAGATAACTATCCAAAGGGACAAGGATAAGTGTCGTACTAGGAGCATCACTAGGTTCAACATGTGGTGATTCACTCTTGTTAGGAGGATCATCATTGTTTTTATCATCCAAGCTCATGGAGGAGGAAAATAATAAACTCAGCGCATTATGCACTTCCTTGTCAATACTAGCAATCTCATCATCATCATCATCCAAGTTAATCATAATAGGAGGCCTAATTATGATTTCCATTGAAGTTTCATGTTTTTGTGGCGAAGGTGAAGAATCATCATGTATTGTTTGAGTTGGTGTTAGATCTTGATTTTCCATTTTGTTCTTTTCTTCTAATTGACGAGCAATAGCACAATGTCTACGCCTACGCTCTTTAGCATTTCTGTTTCTTTTTGCATGATTTTCAAGTTGTGATTGTGTAGGAGTGGGTTTATCAACCACAAGTCTCTTTTCTTTCCATAAGGGGGAAATGGAAGGAATCATGTAAGGTTGTTCAACCACTTTATCTTTAGCTTTGTAAACTTGTTTAATATTAGGAGGAACAATGATACTTATATGGGTATCTCTTGGTCTTTTATAGGAAATAGGTGGAGGATTTTTCATGGGTTGGTATTGGTTACTTGGAAGGGCATTTGGTTCAATCATGGTTTCATCAATGATAGGAAGCTCAATCATGGGTTGAGGCATGTTGCTAAGGGATAACTCTGTTACATGTTTTGCCTTAAAATTTTGATAAGATTTGAAAAAGAAGTCCTCACGAGGCTTAATAGGTTCCATGGGTTCAGGCCAAAAGAAATCCAATGAGAAATTCCCATGAGAAGAAACACGATTAAAGCCACTATGATGTATCAACAAGATCATTGAATGAACTAATTGAGTTATTCGGTAAAGAACAAAACCATTCCAAGGCAGTATCTTTCAAAAATCTAGGGAAAAAATTAACCAAGAGCTTATTTCAAAATGAAGTCACTACATAAGGCTATGTATGTCGAGACATGGTTGCTAGAATCTCCTTTACCACCATATTTCTCAAATCTAGGAATCTCTATACCTTGTGGCATTTTTGCTTTAAATATCTCCAAGGATAATGGGTTTCTTTTGACATATTGCGAAGGTTGGTCATTTTGATTTTGGTTCAATGTGAAAATTTGTTATTGAAGGGATGAAACATTTTGCAAGAGTAGGTTAAGGACATAATCATTGTTTTTGTTGTGAGATGGAGGTGAATAAGGTGAAGGTGTATATGTATTTGGAGGATAAGTGAATTGTAAGTTTGTGAGGGGAGATGGATTAGGAGATATGATATTTGAATGCACAAAGCTAAAGGGATTCCCAGTGGAAATACCTAAGGTTGGATTGAAATTGCTAGTGGGTTTCCTTGTTGTAATAGTTGGATTAGTGTATGTAGGAATAGAGGAAAAAGTTGGAGGAATTGGATTTCCACCTTGAATTTGGGTGTATCCAAAATTTTGAGCACAACTAGCCATAGTAGGAACATTCTTATCAATTATATGAGCTAGGCTACACATAATTTCTATTCCTTGTTCATTATCAAGCATTTTCCTCATGTTATCTATGACAAGAACCATAGTACCAACAATGTATTTAGAAATCACAAAGTTTTGCAATTTTTCTAAGGCTTCATCCATTTGTTTTAGCTTTTCTTGAGGGAAATTAGCAACCATTATGTCAAAATTAGTCACATTGGTTGTGGGTAAAGTGGTCATGGGAAATGTGGTATCAAACCTATGGTCCATAATGGGTTGACTAGTATCAACACTATGAGTGAAAGAGTTGGAAAACTCAAGATCCACAACAGATGTAGTAGCACAGGATGACATGAGTCTCGAACTACGTCTCACTAAATTATTGAAAATAGGACACCAGGTTGTGAAGCTCATACAAATTTCACCAAACCTAAGTGCACCCAAAATAGAGAAAGGGCACTATGCAAATGCAATGAACACCCAAAAGTATGAATCACAATGCAAATATGTAAAAAGATTTTACAATTTTTAGATTTGAAACAAGACAATCTATTGATTATGCTATAAAAAAACCTAAAAATGATGTCTTTTAATGCCAATTGTGATTTCAAACAATGCACTTAATTTGACAATTGAAATTAATGCAAGAAAGTACTTTTTAATTTTAATTTTTTGAAATTGAAACACATAGTTAACAATAGAAGAAAACAAAGAAATCAGAGGAAAATTGATGCCTAGAATTTTGAAAAGACACCTGTACATGGATTGATTCTCCCTAGGGTGAATGAGTCCTAGGTCAGGGTTCTAAAAAATGAAAGTTTGAATTTCTTGCTTAATGTTTGAATTCCCAGTTTTAGGTTGCAAACTATGGTTTCAGTGACATAATTTTCCAAATTTAGGTGTCCTAATGCAAATGAAATTAGTGACAAATTATTGACAAAGTGACTTTTTGAAATGAAATTTTGATTCAATTTGATAATGTAAATGGTTGAAAATACACTAATATGTAAGTACTATGCTAAATCAATGTAATATGCATGCAATTTTTTGGATTTTTTCAAATTTTAAATAATGCAAAATGAAAATTTAAAACCCTAAATGACATGTAAAATAATGAAATTTTGACAACCCTAAATGGAATGCAAATTAATGCAATTTCAATGCAAACTAATGCAAATCCTAGATCTAGGGTTTTAATGACCTCCAAATAAAAAATTAAGATGTACAATGTTGGGTTCACCAAAATGAAATGAAAGAAAATGTATGAGTGATGGAAAAATGGGTAAATGGAGAATGCATGCACCTATCTTCCTTGTTTCATTAGGAGAAATAGATCCCCAAAGGTAGGATTGACTTTCAACCCTTAGGTGATTCAACCCTATTGGAGATATTTTGTTGTTTTCCTTATGACAAGATGAGGTAAATATGCTTGAAATGCACTTTGGGGAGAAAAACTAAAAATGCTTAATGAACTCAATTATGCAATGTGAAACTTGAATCATCAATTTAAAGCATAAAACAATAAAAAACAACAGACTTCCAACAGATCTAAGAAGGGTAAGTTGATGTGTACTAGTCACCAAAATCCATTGCTGAGTGTCCTCCTAGGATAGATTCAGCCTAGGGTGAAGGGGTCCTGCTACAAGGATCCAAAATTTGATTTCATAGTCCTCTACTCCTAGATATGCACTCTTGATTTCTCTGGATCTCATTGTCAAAAAGCCATAAATAAAATTTGCAAGTAAGATTTTGTGGCTTGAAAACTTTGATGTCAACTTTGCAAAATTGCACTTTTGATCAATCTTCAATCCTTCTTCACTTGCAAATATACATAGAAAAAGAGAGGAGAAAGTGTTTGTTTCTGGTGAATAGGGGTTTGGCTTGTTCAAACCCCATTTTGGTAAATAAAACTTGAAATAAAATAATGATAAAAAGAAGGAATGATTAATGAACACTAGCTTGTTGCAACTCACCAAACCCTTTAATGGCTACCCTTGGAGGACTAAAGTCTAACACATCAATTCAACGGATTAGATCTTGTATGAAATGGATTGATTGGATGCTTGATTTGAAACTTGATTTGATTCTTGAAAACTTGAAACCTACAT
Organism: Sequoia sempervirens; assembly: GCA_007258455.2. Classification (NCBI taxonomy): domain Eukaryota; kingdom Viridiplantae; phylum Streptophyta; class Pinopsida; order Cupressales; family Cupressaceae; genus Sequoia; species Sequoia sempervirens. Next base: position 81,665,816 of record VDFB02058242.1, on the reverse strand, counting down.
CACAATGTTAGCTCCAAAAACATGCATGAATGTAAATAGCTTTGACATGATGCTTGAAATCTTGAATGCCAATGTAGAAGACTGATAAATCTGCTCTTGAATGCTCTTGACAATAATATTTGCTCTTTTGAAATTTGAATTATGCAACTTCTTGATTCTAGGATTTGAATTGATAAAAAGACCTTGTATTTATAGGTAATTTTCTAATTTCATGACAATTAACCATCAAAGGCTGACAATTGCAATTTGAATTTGAATCATAAAAATGTTGCCAAAAAAATATTGAAAAATTGTGTCCTAAACTTAAGGAGGACCCATTCACCCTTGGGCGAATGGGTCCTAGGCCTTAAAAATATGACAAACATTTTCCAAGATGTGTAATTTGATGTTTGCAATTGTTTAATATAGGTTTCCCTTTTGAAAAATGAAATTAATTAGGCTTTTAAATGCATAATTGGGTCAATTAGAGACTTAATTAAGGGGAGCCAAACAAAGTGAGAAAATGTAAAGGATTACATTTTCCGTCACTGTACCCACACATAAAACAACCACCTATTGGTCCTTATTGCACTTGGTTCCTTGGTAATTCATTCCTCATTCCATTAAGTCTTGGAGGATATATTGTCTATTATAGTTTCTCTAATTATTCCTGTTGAAACTTTCCTTGTTGTTTCTATTATGAAAATTCCTTGGATTTTGACTTGGTGGTGGTCTCCTTTATGAAAATGTAGTCCTTTAATTTTTAATTTTTAATTTCTCTTGAAAGATATATTTATGTTACTATTTAAAATTTTCCTTAATGTAGCTAAAGCTGAAAGTTTCCTTTCTTGTTTCAAAGATACCTATAATACTTCATTCACATTTTTAGGGCTATGTATGTCCACCTTTGCTCTAATATTAGTGTTAATCCCTAACACAAATTTTTTTGATTCAAATTATTTCATCCTTTTGATAAATTGGCATATATTTTAGCAATATTGCAAACTTATCCAAATATTATTATATTGTTAAAGAACCTTGCCTAAGGTTATGAAACACGATCATCTTCTCATCAAAGAATAACTATGGTAACCGCCATTTCTAAATTTTTTGCTCAAATTATTCCCTTAAAATATTTTCCTTAGCATACCCATTATGTTCTTTAACATTGGTCCACCAAATTGCAACTTCCCTAGTTAATTGATAAGACACCCATAAGGACTTAATTGACTTTGTATAATCTCTAAACTAAAAGTAATTTTCCATTTTTTTTAACCAATTTTTGGTTCCTTTTCCTAACCGTTTCCCATCAAATTTTGGAGGGGTAATATTTTCCAAGTCCTTTAATAATTCCAAATTTCCAAGTCCTGATTAGGTGCAACATTATTCACCCATCTTTCTAGTGGATTTTCCTCTTCAAGAAGGGTTGAAATTTCAGTTCCACTAGGTTTTCTATGTTAGCTTGTCTTGTTCTGAGATCATCTATTTTCTATTCCAAATAATTTATCTTATTCCTTTGTTGTTTTAATAGATTGATATCTGCAACAATTCTTGGACCATTCTTATTTTCAGGTTGTTTTTGTTGTTTAATGGGATCCTTCCTTTGTTTCCTTGTATTTCAAGCACAAGATGCTCTAGTCTATGTCATTTATTGTTTCCCAAAACCATAGGTTTCTAATCAATAGTTAATTATAGTTTATCCAAAGTTTTAATTAGTGATTAAACACTTTCATAATTATTTTCAACTAGCACAAGTCATAGCAAGCTCAAGGCCTAGCTTCTAAACTTGGTTCTAATACCACATGAAACAACCCTCAAGTTGTTTCTCAAAATTTCACCTAGTTTTTGTTATTAAACTTTAATCGTTTATTATGTTCTTTTGTCTTTATTTTCTTGTGTACTCAAGTAATCATCTATCCATATAGGACATGCATCAATCCATATAGGAACATCATCCATCCATATAGCTAAGAATTCTTCTTTTGATCTTTAATTGTTTAAGAGGTTCCTCCATCTTCCATACTAGTGATTTAAATATCTAATCAAATTATTTAATTGTTTCTCCCTTCTTCTAAACCATTTCCCTCATCTTACTCATACTTTCTAAGGATGCTTTAGTATATTTGAAGTTACAATAGAAATATATATTTTATTTCCTACCACTCCTTTTTGTGTTGTGGGCACTTTTTCATGTACCATTTTAAGGCCTCATCTCTAAGAGTTCCTATGAAGTCATATAGTTTAGTTTGATTTCTTCTTACTCTATTTATTTGTTGTATGGACCATACGATAAGTATGTGTTTAGAAGCCTCCTTGGTATCCTTAGCAAAAAGTGGTAGTTTGATCCTGTTTTGGTCCATATTATACTTATACCCCAATATGAGATAATAATAACTTCAAGGCTTATTTGGTAGATTATATAAGGCTGTGGCATGATAGAAAATATAAAATTAAATATATTCACACATTCATAAACATACCATAAGTCATTACACACTTAACAACTATTTTATATCATTATATGATATGCAACAATCTTGTATTCCATGTATATATATCTTAAATACAATCTTATACATGAATCATTCTCCTATTCCTTATACTTATTTTCCTTATTCTATATCCTCTTCTCTAATCATATATCTTATTATATATTATTAATTCTACTTCTCTAATCCTACTTCTACTTATATCTATTTAAATTATACAAAGAAGCACATCTCTTGTGCTTGATATGCCCTTTTGGGTTTGTTTTCAATTGGTTGAGTATGCTACATTTCACTTGTGGCAGGTTAATCTCATTTTTTTATTCATAATTGAATCTTTCCTACCAACAATGTTAGTCCGCCATTGGCCTATTTTGTATACCTCTTTCATCTTGTAGTGTAATGGTTGATTATGGAAAAATAAAGCTAGTTAAGAGTTTTCTACTAATTTTTCTTCTTAAATTTTTTAGATAGAATGATTTACATTGAAACATGAACAAATGTAGCATGTTAAGATCAATTTATGATCAATTTATGTTCATTTATACATTTTTTCTTTCTTTTTTCATGAAAATATATATCCATATTAGTGTTTCATATATTTTTGTGTATTTGATCCTGTAGCATAGTAAATTGTATACCTTAACAATTTCACACTATGTTTTGTCCTCCCTAAATTGTTGAGCCTAATTGACCCCATAATGACCTAAAATTATGTATTTCAGAGCCCATTTGTCCCATTTTTCAATAAACACCAAGCATTGAATAAATGCATCCAACTCATGTGTTGACCCTAAAATTGGGTGTCCTAGAAATTTGGGCTAGGACCCATTCATCCATGGGCGAATGGGTCCCCCTTCTTAGCCAAGACCCATTTTTGGATATGTTTTTGGTGGAATTTTAACATTCAAAGTTCAAGTTGTAAATGTTAGCTTTTAGGATCTAATTTTCAAGAAACTGGATAAAATTCCTATAATACCAAGTTATTGCATCATTTGAAATCTAACAAGCTAGAGGTGAACTTCAAGAGCATTCAAGAGCAAGTCAAAAGAAACATTTTAGAGTCTTATTGCAATAATTCAAGATACAACATCATGTCAAAGTTTATGTGTGTTCATATTGTCTTGTGAAGGCTAACATTGTTGTAGCTCTCCAAGCATTCAAGAAAATCTATCAAGAAAGATCCAAACCCTTAAAGATATGTGTATGATTTCAGTCCTTCAAGGAAGCCATTGTGTTAGTTTTATGATTAGATTTAATGCACCAAAATTAATTCAAAATTCAATACAAGACACAATAGATACCCTGGGAAAACCCTCCTCTTGAGGGAGAAAAACCCAACAACAATATATCACTTATATATTTAATCAACACAATGATGTCACCTTTACAATGAGCCAATATGAAGGCCAATCAAAAGCATCTCAAGCTGATGCACACACAAAAATATAATGCTATCTTCAGATGATAAAACTAAGCTTCTAACTATTCCAAACTGCCTTGAGGAATAACACACACTTGACAAAGAATGGATATGTAACAAACTTGATGATGAAACAATGAGAGGTGGTGTGAATATATACATAAGTGATAGGTCGTCACCCTTTAAGAAAGTCGACCCTTCATAGGAGATAGCACCCTTTCAATAAATCACGTCCAATGGTAAGCAAGTCAGCCTCCTCATAAATTGCGTCTCTTCAAGGATCGAGCCAATAAAAAATATAAACTAATATTTATCAAGGGATGTGACCCATCATAAAATAAAAAACTCAACAATTAAATAGACGAAAGGCTATTATTTAATTGTTCTTAAATGTGCAATCTGGGCTGGAATATATGACTGCCGCTACCATAGAACATCAACACATTGAAGGGTGGTGAGTTGCAAAATTTTGTTCATTCATCATTTCCTTGCTTTCCCATTAAGGTTTTATCATAGAAATTACCATTGTGGAAGTGAGAAAACTTACACGAGGTTTGATTAAGGAAAAACCCTATATGGCACAACATCTTCCCTCTTTGTGAATGTGTAGGTTACAGGTTGAATATGATTTAAGAGAGCTTGAAGATCTATTTTACATTGTTGCATTTGTTGTCATCAACCTTGTCAAGCCATGAAAACTCACTTATATAATTCACTGACAACGTTTCAACAAGTTTGCAACCGAAAAATAGAAGCTTGGATCTAGCACTAGAGGACCCCAAAATTTGATCAAAAATTCCCTACAAAGACCCATTTACCCTTGGATGACATAGTCATTATAGGCACAACAAAACCAATTTTTTCTAGGTAGGTACACAATCATCTGCACCTTCTAGTTATGTCGGAACTTGATTGCTTTTGTTTATTAGTTGTCAGGATCTTACATTTCTCATATCGGGGCAAATAGGATCATTAGGTTAATCACTCTAAAATATTTCCAATCCATTCCAACCCTTAAATAGATGTGGATCTAGGTTTGATTGGATCACCTTTGAGGTTTTAAGTCAATCATTTCACCTTGTGATCTACATCCTAATGAAAATTGGAAAAAGGCCACCATTGCATCCTAGGTTCTTTGCATTTAGGACCGAGGTCCCTTTTTCTATGTCTTAGATCCCTTATCTTTAGATCTTGTGCAACCCAAGTGCCCCTTAAACTAGGACAAAATTTTATGAGAGCTAAGTATGTGATGTTCATAATGACTATCGAAAAAAAAAGAAATTAGTATGCACAATAATATCAACTATCATGCATATATAGGTAGAACAAAAAACTAATCTAATTTAAAATATTAATTTTACTTCCACCATGTCTTCTAGTTGTTGCACTAGGGTATAGATGGTTTATAACAATTGGGTATAGAATTAGGTCTTGTATTACAAGTAAAATAGTGAGAAGGTAGACAATAATTCAATAACAAAATAAAAACATGCATATTAGTTTCAAACAAATATATATACACCCAATGTACTAGGCAAAGACACACTATATGTGCATATGAAAAAGGCATGCTAATCTATATTGCATGTCTAGTACTTATTGTCCTACAAGAGCACATTCAATAAAATACACCCACATAAACATAATCAATCATATTCTTTATTACCTATATGTCTATAATTTTATATATTGTATTTAATGTGAAAATTCACTTATCTTGATAAGTGAACCTGACCCCTTTCTAATCAATATCACCTGTTAGAACTAGAATTTTCATAAAAATTCCAAAGCTTTTATCAATGGAAATAAAAAATTCATGTCATCATTTTCATAAACAATCACTCTATTTCCATCCATGAAGCCAAAATAAATTTTTAATGCTATACTGCTACCTCATTGAATACCTTACATGGCCCTCACCTCTTACCTCCTTACCGCAGCCTCTTGAAAAATAGCTCACGGTAGCATGGTAGAAGAAGCTAACACTATACCCTTTTATTGCTATACCGTGAATGGTTAAAACTTAGCTTGTGGTGGAGTGGTATAATAATCAGAATTAACAAGAGAAAACTGCTATACCGCGAAGGGATGGAGCACAACCCACAGTAGAGCGGTGTGAGGAAGAACAAAGATAAAGGGAACCGCTATACCGCAGAGGGTTGGAACAAGACCTATGGTAGAGAGGTATACTTAAGAATAGTAGTAAGAGGGGGCACCACCATACCGCTGAGGGTTAGAATATAGCCCATCGTAAAGCGGTATAAAAGGCAAAGAAATGGGAGGACACTGTGGTACCATAGGAAGGAGAAAGGTAGTCTACGATAGAGTGGTATAGCATGAACTAAAAATACACCGCGGTACCACAATGAAGACGAGGGTGGTGCACGGTAGTGCAGTATACTAGAGCAAACTAACAATGGTACCGTGGTACTGCAGGGAGGTGAAAAGTGATGCGAGGTAATGCGGTAAGAAGCCGTTGAAACATTTAAAGTAGGATAGTCACATCAATCAACTTCGAAATATGAAATTGAGCTCAATGTGAAAGATTTGAATGATGAGAATTTATGATTCGAGAGTTAATGTGGCTTGGTGTGGAAATAAAAAAAGTAGATTGAGATTTCTCCTTCACAACAACAGATACTAAGTGCAGATGAGCTCGAGGTGCGGAGGTGAAGGGAATTTTCCAAAAGCGAGCTATATTCTAGGTAAGCTTTGTTCATCACTCTTTGATTTTTATAGCAATGGGGCTAAAGAAATAAAAAATAGGAGCTAAAAAAGATGAACCTAAAGCTAGAAAACCTTCCTTACAGTCTCAATTGCTTAATTTACTACCCAGGTCAGTAGATAAGGGGCCAAATAAGGTCTTTAGAGATTCAACTCAGGGGTGTAGGGACCCAATTATTCCTCAATTTGGGTGGAATTTATACTGGTATTTCTATAGGAATAGAAATGACAAGGTCTCGACATCAAATTCGTGGACTCTAGAATTGACCAAATTGATACTCCCAAATGTTTTCATTGATATCAAGATAATTAAAGCCATGGCCAATAGATACCATGCCCCAACAAAGATTGTTAGGCTCCCAGATGACGGGTGTTTAGTAGATGTTTCAAGGGAAGCCATTATTAAGTGCTTCAACCTGAACAAATAAGATGCTACAAAAGTGAATGTGGGGAAATTAGAGAAAGAGTACAAAAGGTTAAGGAGAAATTATAGGAGCGATGAGCTCCCCTTGCACATGAAAATGAGTGATAACAACAGGATACTTCCCATCCCCTCCTCAAAGGTAGAACCTTTTCCAATGTCTAATTTTTAGGTTTACTTCAAAAATACATATCATGCATTGCATTAGGTTCTTGGAATAGATGCAGAGGATAACATGCCAGTAGGATTGATGAGGATGGCTATGATCATTCAATATTTGGAGTCAAATGTTGAATTTTATCTCACTTCTGTGATTGAAGAAAAAATTCATGATGGCTTGTTGCAGGTCAAGGAGGCTAAGGCTCCCATGTCCTTGAGAAAGTATTACTTGCTATTTCATTTGATTTTGTATGAAAATGAAACAAAACGGACTAAAAGCATGAAGTTGTGCACACAAGATAATGGAGTTGGACTCCCTATGTAGAATTGGTGCTACATATGGGGCAATAGGTCCAATGAATGTGATTTTGTTGTGTTCAGAGATGATTTTGTTGTTAGAATAATTATTGCCCTTGGTTTTTCAACACCAAGTTTTCCATAGTCTTTGATGGATGTGATGAGGCCAATGCAATACAAGACATATCAGGGCTTTACACGTAATTATGCTGATTGGTTCCTAATGCCACAACATACTATTATCAGGGTGTATGGTTATGACCAGACATCACATATTTTTCCAAAATTTGTGCCTGCTAGAATATGTTTTTTGGAGTTCATGTGGCAGATGCTCTGGATGGAGCATGATCTAATGAGGAATTAGAGAAAAGGAACATTCTTGCCTAATTTAATAGTATTTGAGGAATTTTCTATTGGATCAGATATGCTGGAGGAGTTACAAAGATTCATGAGGGTCGATTATCCCCTCAAGTCCGAAAAAGAAAGATTTTGTGACCCAGAGGGTTACATTAATATGATTAGAAGGACTTTGCTTACAAAGATGGCCATATCTCATCCTTTTGAACTTGAAGAAGATGTGATAAGGAATTTAGTATATTTTGCTAATGTGTTTCAGACAAGAAGGAGATGGATAATAATGAAGAGATGGGAAGAGAAGAAGAAAGAGAAGAATAAGAATTTCAAGGGGTTCTTTGCTAATGAACCTGATCTTCTAAAAAGGATGTAGTTGGTCCTTGGAAAATTTGATGAATTTTATAAGATGGCCCAAGATGAAGGATTGGTTCCACCTCCTCTACCCCAACAACTATCACAAGAAGTATCCACATCTCGTACACCACCCCCATCACTTGCACTTCCTTCTCCTCCATCTCCCACACATGACCTTCAGACAAGAATCATAAACTTGAGTCATTAGTTGATTATGGCTCAAGTGATAAGGAACATGAAGTAGTAATGACTTTGATTGAGATGAAAGAGGTAGCAGAGTAGCAAAAAATTCAGAAGCCCCATGATCCTAAAATTAGGATATTAGAAGAAGTTGTAGATGAGATTCAGGATGATGAGAGAGTGGTTGCCTCTCTAAGGTTTATGGAGGTTGAAAATTTCATTCATACTAGTGAATTCAAATATTTTTGGATCAAGATAAAAAATGAATCAGTTTGATGAAAGGTTAAAGATCAATCTCATAGGAGCCGATGATTCAAAATAGGCTGAGATTCAAGCCCAAACATTGGCAGAATTAAACATTGATAATATTAATGTTACTCTTCGGGAAGCAAGAGAATTACTTTTGATAAGTGATATGTTGATCATACTAGGAATAGAGTTGTCCAAGGTGTTTCTTTTGGACCAAATCATATCACAAGATGACCCAATGTTGTTTACAAAATTTGACTCAGAGGAAGGTGTATTAGGAACATGGTATAACCCTACCACTTAGACTCTTGCCCTATGGACAAAGCAAAAAATCACAAGGAAGCTCAGACTCTTAGATGTAGTGAAAGAAATGAGGGGGTTAGCCATGGTGAGGAAAATGAAAGATACAACTCCAACAAAGGTTGTTACTATAACTATGCATTCAACAATATTCACCAAAGATGTGGTGGAAAACATGGAGAAGAAAATAAATGAATATGAGGAAAGACTGAAATTGTCAAATGATGAAGTAAATAAATTGTTTATTGAAAATGTTAATTTGAAAGAACAATTACAATAGGCTACAACAGTGAGGGGGGATGAGATAGTTTTTTATCACCCACCTATCCAAGTTGAAGACCCACATATTCAACAGATGAAAAATGAAATTGATCAGCTAAAGAAGCACAATATGGAGGATGTCAAGTGTCACATCTTGGATACCCTGAGGAAAATATTGGAGCATAGAATTGAAATATTGAAAGAAAAAGTAGGTGGAGTACATGAAAGCTTTAGCAATCTATTTAAGGCTTTGGAGCAGATAAGTGTGAATTCCCCTATCCTAGAGGAACTCTAGAAGAGGTGGCATCCAACTTATCGCATTTTTGCAAGGCAACACAAAGAGATCCTGACGCCCCTCCAAGACTAAAACCTACTCAAGAAATGGTGAAGGGTTTGATTGAGGAGCATAAGTATTTAATTGATATGAAGAAGAAGGTGGAGACTAGAAGGAATGAATTTGATTCTATAAAACACATCTTTAGTCCTTCAGTCACTAAAGATGATAATCAACTAAAAGATGTGGATGAATGGAAGGATGAGTTTGATCAAATGGTTTCTCAGTGCATGAAACACATAGAAAATGATGGGGATATTAGCCTTGATAGATTTAATGCCTTGCTTGATGAGATTGTAACATTAGACAGTGGATACAAAAAATTTGTGGTAGATGTAAAAAATTTGCTTGATAATAGATGGAAGAATGATCTCATGAATTTCACTACTGCACAAGAGTTCAAATGGCCAAATGATTTGACAATAAGAAGATGGCAGGAAAAGTATCTAGGCTTAGATGAGGACTGATAATTAGCATCATGAGGGAGGATTAATCATAAAGTAAAAGATTTGCATAGGTCTTAGATGATCACAGGATTTTGCTTGAAGACTAATGGATTGGAGCACATGTTTGTTGTTTAGTTATTTCAGTTATTTTCATAATTAAGTTTTGTTACCAAAAGACATGACCTTTTGTCTTAAGCTTGTTGCCTCTCATATAAATATGAGAGACCAAGAGAAAAAGGAGAGAACTGGATTAGATAGAAGAAAATAGTTGAATATGGATAGCTACAATGTTTACATCACAAAAGACCAAGATACATGTGTAAATTTTGAAGAAGTTAATGAAAAATATTTGATTTGGTGGCATTATTTTCATATCAATTATTTTTTGAATTAGTTGAAGATATTATTAGGTTGTCTCCGAGGTTGATATTTCTCTATTATTTAAATTGATATATCAAGTATATACTCAATTTATCAATGCACATTTGTTGTATTTTTGTGGCATGATTAACTGGTTCTTTCAAGCAAAGATTAAATCCTTTTAGTCATTCACTGTAATTTGAAAGTGTTATTTGGATCACCAAGAAGAATCTGGTAATTACATTCTTGCTTGTTTATACAAGTTATAAACTAATATTGGTATTCCAAACAGTTAGAATTTCTTCCAAGTATAAGCCACTCATCTTAGGTTTTCATTTAACTCCATACACCCAACAAGGCATTGGTCTCATTCCAAAGCCTTAGATCTATTAATTGAACATATTAAATTTTACCTTGATATTGCTTATACAATTCATACCAAATAGGTCTGCATCTCTCCACTTCCAATTGCCATTGTGGAGAGACTGATTAATTAGGAAACACATAGTCTAAGTCTTCTGTACTTGCGTAGTATACCAACCTAGGTTTGGTAGAGCCGAAAGAGAAGAAGGTTCAAATTCATCACTTGACCTTTTACGTTAGCCAAAAATGTATCAAGAGATTGGCAAGCTCTTGTGGTTTTAAACCAATGTTTTTGAGACCTAACCATTTGGTGACTCTATTGGGGAGTCAATTCAAAGTCATGGCCTTTTTCATAGAGTCAAAAATATTACATAGACTCAACTGGGAATAAGAAATTATATAATTTTCTCACTTCTGTATAAGTGAGTGGCAACTCTGAATAAAGATATAATACACATCAGAAGGAATAAGTTCTAAATGTCAAACAATGCAAGGTAGAAGGTCCCTATATAAAGGAGGTCCTAGTGACAACAGTAAATGGACACATAAGAGTGATAAGGGTAAGAAGGCATATGATGACATGTGCATGACAAATAAAGATAAAACATAAAAACTACATATTGAGACATATAACCACTATGATACTTTGACAAATAGCTCAGTTGGAGAACCTCACACACTTGAAGAAAAAAGGAACCCTTTCTATCAGCTAGATCCTTAGAAAGAAGAAGAATTCAAGGCTAAAATTGAGGTTGAAAGGATCATAAGGCAACATGAATATGATCAAGGAATATAAAGGAATCAAAATAAGCCTAATGGTAATGAATTCCCTAAGGAAACTTATGGGTTTATGACTCAAGAAGAATTGAATGCAAAGCTGGAGTATGAAAGAAAAGAAATGGAAAGATCAAAAGCATAATATAAACAAAGGCTCCAAGCAATAAAAGAACTCTAGGATCTGAAACTGCAAAAGGCCCAATTTGATGCTCAAATTTCCAACCTTCCCAAATATGTACCACCCCACAAGTAAGGGAATAATAATGCAGGACCTTCAAATTCACAGAAGACACTTCAAAAACCATTTGGTAATCAATACAAATCATCAAATCCTCCACCAAGGAATCCATCACAACACCCAAATGCTCAACCACCTCCTGACCAACAATATATGCCACCACCTCATGCATAATACAACAATCCATTATACCAATATCAACACCCTCAGAACCCACCTCATTAGCATTACACACCCATGATTAGGTAGTTTGAATTAATAGGATTCCAAATATATCCTTACCTTATGGATAGCAGTTGGAGAGGTCTTGTCCCAAAATTTACAGGAAGTAGTGCAGTCACAACTGAGGAAAACTTAAGGAATTTTAATGCTTTTATTCAAGACTTGGATATGTAGTATGAAGATGTCCAAATGAGGTTATTTATGATGTCATTAATTGAAGAAGCAAGATATTGGTTTAACTATTTACCAACGGCTTCTATTGCTTCAATTCAAGAGTTATATGATCAATTCCTTGAGAAGTATGGGAACCAATGTGCACTAGAATTTTCCTTGCATGAATTGATTAACATCCAAAAATATCAGAATGAGTCATTCTATGATTTCAACCAAAGATTCTCCAAGCTGCATAATAAGATACCACTTGGATCCAAATTGGTAGACCTTGCAACATTAAGTATTTATCTAAAATATTTTGATCCAAAGACAAGATATGAGCTTAGAAATAGGTGCCCCAAAAATTTAGCTGAAGCTCAAAAAATAGCATTGACTATTGAAAATAATAGAAAAGCTGTTGGGATGATAAGTAAGAGAGATAATCCTAGGGTCCCCCAACAATTCAACAATCCTCAACATAGGCAAGAAAATAAATACAGAAATGAAAGACCCAGGTTGCATGACATGCCTTACAATACAAACTGGAAGGATGGAAAGCCTATGATGGATAGGCCTAAGAATAAAGAGACTCCTGATCCTTTAAAGAAGAGAGGAGAATACATGGTGAACAATAATACTTGGTTTCAAGTCTGTGACTTTCCACATTCCCCTGATCATTGCATTATTTCTCAATCATTGTAAGAAGAGGAGATGCCAACAAAAAATGAAGAAAGGGATCATACAATTTATTTAACTTCCCACACCCTTCATCCTATAGAGCAGAAATATTCATCTTCAGAGGAAGAAGGCTATGAATATGATGTTGTTAACCCGAAATATAACATACATATGGCTGAACAACAAGTATTTTCTGATTCTAAAGAAAGAAATGATGAACAATACCCTTTTGGTGCACCACCTCAATGCAATATAAGGAGGCCAACTAAAGAGGAGATTAAGAAGTTAACTATTGGTACAGTGGAACAAGCAAAAAGTAAATATTGGTTGAGAAAAAAAATGGTGAACGAAGGTGATGGTGTCCCAAGAGGGATATTTGTGAAGAATAAAACACAGGGAGTATTGAAGAAAACGAAAAATAAGCAGCTTGATAAGAATGTGCAAAAGCATGTTTAGAAGGAGGAAAGAAAAGAGTCGCATAAAAATAAACAAAAGCCTGATGATACAAACAAAAGAGAAAAAGAGGAAGGCAAAGGAGAGTCATTGAAGCAAAAGAAGATGATCAAAACATAAGGTACCTCTTTTGATTTCACACAAGCTTTATCCTAGGTAAAAATGTATGTCCCATTACTTGAAATGATGAAAATTAAAGAGTATAGTGATAGTACCATTCAATTAATATGTAATGGGAATGATAAAAACACAAGCTTTGAGGATAAGGGGACCAATAAGATCACTAATAAGTAGGAAAAGGTAAATGTCCCAGAGGTTTGTCTAGGTGATGCATTGATTAATCCTCCACAAGTTGACCCTTTTTTTACTACATTACTTATAAATATCAAACTAGTGAGGAATTGTATGATAGATTCTGGTGCTGCTATCAATATCATGCCAATAGGGGTTATGAAACAACTTGGAATGTGGGTGGATACTAATGGTGGAAAGTGCTATGCTATGGATAACAGACCTATCCTAGTGGTGGGAGTAATGAAAGATGTAGAAGTGAAATTGGCTACCTATCCACAAGCAACTTATAATATAGATATAACTGTGATTGGTACTCCTCATTTTGGAATGCTTTTGTCAAGGCAATGGGAGGAAATGTACAATTTGACCTATCTTATGCTACAATACTAGTAAATGGTCAAGAGGTCAAGTTATATAGGGAACCAAGGATGAATCAAATTGTAGACTGTGCCTCAAGATCAATTAAATTGTTTTTGTGATATTGATATAAAAAGTTTCAGAATAGAACCATCCCAACCATAATTAGTTAATATTGATCCAATTGACAAACATATTTCCAAGAATCAACATGGAGTGTGGAAGATGTATTTCGATGGAGCATGTAGCCAAGAAGGAAATGGAGTAGGGATAGTCTTTATCTCACCTAAAGGTACTACATTCAAATATTCATTTTTGCTAGCATTTGAATGTGCAAACAATATAGTAGAATATGAAGCCTTGCTAATTGGTTTGAATATGGTTGTTAAATATAAGATCAAATTGCTAACTGTTCTGGGAGATTCTGAATTTATTATTTCACAAGTCAGGTCAAGATATGCTGCAAAACATAAAAGGTTGAAACAACATAGGAATGTTGTATGGGATACAATCAAATTATTTAATGCTTTCTCCATTGAATGGATAGATAGGTCAAAAAACATAATGGTATACTTTTTAGCTAATGTATCCCTGAGAAGAGATGATATCACCTTGGCTGGGGTATCTCAAGTTGAATTTAAAACAAGGCCTGTCATCCCTGAAAATATATATATCTGGCAAGTTTTCAATGATGATACTGACCTCATAAAGTTTCTTCATTGTATAGATCAGTATGAAGCTCAGGAGACGACTTCAATGCTTTTGTGGAGGAAGTAGATGGAAAATAGACTGTATTTGGAAAATAAGTTGTGTAGCTAAAAACTAACAAACTTCCAAAAGGGCTTGTGGCATTAGAAAGAGTATTTGATGGGAATGGTTGAGCTCTCATGAAGTAGACACTAGTTAAAAAAGAAGATGTTGAAGAAGTCAATCTAGGAACTAAATTAGCACCCAAAAAGCTATATATTGGAAAGAAAATCAGTCCAACTATCAGAAAAATGTTGATTGCATTGTTGAGAAAATACAAGCATGTTTTTTCTTGGTCCTATGAGGATCTTAAGGCCTATAGAGAAGACTTATTCCAACATGATATTCCTCTAAAACTAGATACAAAACCATTCAAGAAAAAGCAAAGGCCCATCAATCCAACCTTGGAGCCTAAAATGCAAGAGGAACTAGCAAAACTCAGAGATAAAGGAATTATCAAGCCCATTAGACATTCAACATGGGTCTCAAACTTGGTCCCAGTAAGAAATAAAAATAGGGATATTAGATTGTGCGTAGACTTCAGGAATTTAAATGTTGCTTCCCTCAAAGATAATTACCCTCTCCCTAATATGGAAGCCATACTACATAGAGTGATAGGGTGTGATTTGTTGTCAATGATGGATGGATTTTCTGGCTACAATCAGGTCAAAGTTAAAGAGTCTGAGTAATATAAGACAACCTTTACTACTCCATGGGGAATGTATGTCTATGTAAGAATGCCCTCCAACCTCACAAATGTAGGGGCAACTTTCCAAAGGGCCATGGATGTGAAATTTGTAGATTTAATCAATGCTATAATGGTAGTTTACCAAGATGAACTCATTGCTTATTCCAAAAGGGTAGAATATCATGTGGAACACTTGGAGAAGATATTCATCAAAGCTTTGGAATATGGTATCAACCTTGATCCTAAAAAATGTCATTTTCCTGTCATAGAGGGTAATATTTTAGGGCATATTGTGTCAAAAGAAGGAATTAGAATAGACTTTGAAAGAGTAGAAGCCATAGATAAAATCCCCATTCCAAAAACTATCAAAGCCATTCAATCATTTTTTGGGAAAAATAATTTTGTTAGGAGATTTGTGTCAAACTTTGCTGAGATTTTTAAACCCATATCCAAAATGCTGAAAAAGGGAGAAAAGATAGACTGGACTACAGAAGCCCTAGAAGCCTTTATATCTATCAAAAAATCCATCAAAGAAGCCCCCATTCTAAAATCTCCTGATTTTACCAAACCTTTTCAAATATTCTCTTTTGCCTCATTTCACACCATAACAACTATTATGTTAGAGAAGGATGATGAAGGCCATGAACAACCTGTATCGTTATTTAGCAAGTCACTGTAGGGTGCAAAATTGAAGTATGATATCATGGAGAAACAAGCTTATGCATTGGTCAAAGAAACAAAGGATTTCAGGCCATATCTAGTTGGAGCTAAAGTAATTGCATATGTGCCACATGCATCTATGAAAGATATCTTGGTACTAACAGAGGTGACAAGGAAAAGATGTAGATGGATCAATAAGATCCAGGAATTCAATATGGAAATTCAGATCAACAAGTTAGTAAGGGGACATGGTATGGCCAAACTAATGGTAGAAACACACATTGAAGCTTACCAGATCTGTAATGTAGAAAATGAAGATGGTGCAGTTGCAAGCATTGAACATACTTCTTGGTATACAAACATAATGTATTATCTCAGACACATGAAGTTCCCTAAAGGATTGGATGATAATCAAAGAACATTGAAACTACAAGCATCTAAATATGTTTTCATAGAAGGTGATCTGTTTTGGAAAAACAAAGATGGAGTGCTGTTACTGTGTCTAGATGAATCATAGGAAAAACATGTCTTGAGGGAGATGTATGAAGGAGTGTTTGGAGGCCATTATTTTGCTAAAACAACAACACATAAAATTCTCAGGGTAGGCTATTACTGGCCTAAGGTTTTCAATGATTCCTTTTCATATGTGAGGAAGTGTGAAGCTTGCTAGAAGTTCTCAAGAAAGATGAAATATCAAGGACCCTTACCACTCATACCTTTACAAGTAGAAGCCCCTTTCCATCAATGGGGAATTGATTTTATTGGGGAAATACAAGAAAAGTCAAGTGGGGGACATAAGTGGAGATTAGTAGCTACTGATTGTTTCACTAAATGGGTAGAGGTAATCCCAACAAAACATGCAACAAGTAAGGTGGTAATAAATTTCCTAAAGGAGAATATCATAACCAGATTTGGTACACTGATAAGATTAATCACAGACAATGGGATGTGCTTTAGATCTGATGAATTCAAAAACTTTTGTAACACATATGGTATCACTATTTCTTATGCTTCCCCCTACCACCCACAAGCAAATGGTCAGGTAGAGTCCAACAATAAGAGTCTTCTGAAAATCATAAGAAGAATGTTAGATGGAAATAAGAAATCCTGGGATTCAAAATTAAGAATGGTTGTGTGGGCAGAAAAAATAACTATAAAAAAGGAAATTGAGAAATCTCCATTTGAGTTGGTATATGGGACACAGGCCAAAATGCCATTATAGAACCTTTTACCAGTTTATAATTTCATCCTTCAGGAAGATTTAGACATTCTATAACCAATGTAGGAAAGAATGGAGCAACTTGCTGACTTGATGAAATAAGGAGGATAGCTCAAAAGAAAAATGAGAAGATGCAATCTCAAATGAAGTACCTTTTTGATAAGAAAGCCAAAAATATAAAATTTGAAGTGAATAATTTGGTGCTGATGTGGAATGCTAGATGTCAGGAGAAGGGAAGCATGGAAAATTTGAAGCCTTGTGGCTAGGGCCCTTTGTTATCACTAGCAAGAGAGGAGAAGATTCTTATTATTTGTAGAACATGTCTGGTGAGGACCAAGAATTTCCAATACATGGGAAATTTCTAAAGAATTTCCTTTCTTGAGGAGTATCAGAGGATTAAGGATTGCTAGTGCATGAAAAATTCTTAACAAGCCTCTTAAAATAATATTTTTCCTTGCACAATAGTTAAGGAAATCAGAAAAAGGACTAGGACTTGCTAGTACATAGACAATCCTAGATTTCCCTTATTAAAAAAAAAATTTTCTTTCCATGTACAGTAGTATAGGTTCATTTCCATCTCCATTTTTCTCCATCTCGACATCCTTATCCATTCCATCTACTCCATCTACTCCACCTTCCATTTTTCATATTTTTTGAGATCTTGGTTTGCAACCTAAGATTCTAGGTTCTTGAAATGATTGTTAAATCACTCATCCCCAACTGGAGCCACTATTAGAACCTAAATTTTCATAAAAATTCCAAAGCTTTTATCAATGGAAATAAAAAATTCATGCCATCATTTTCATAAACAATCACTCTATTTTCGTCCATGAAGCCAAAATAGCCTTTTACTGCTATACCATTACCTCATTGAATACCTTACATAGCCCTCACCTCTTACCTTGTTACTGCAGCCTATTGTAAAATAGTTCG
Organism: Sequoia sempervirens; assembly: GCA_007258455.2. Classification (NCBI taxonomy): domain Eukaryota; kingdom Viridiplantae; phylum Streptophyta; class Pinopsida; order Cupressales; family Cupressaceae; genus Sequoia; species Sequoia sempervirens. The sequence continues at coordinate 81,647,707 of VDFB02058242.1, read as the reverse complement.
TGGTAACACGGTAGAAGAAGCTAACACTATACCCTTTTACCGCTATACCGTGAATGGTTAAAACTTAGCATGCAGTAGAGTAGTATAATAATCAATATTAACAAGAGGAAAACACTATGCCATGGAGGGATGGAACACAACCCACGGTAGAGCGGTGTGAGGAAGAATAGAGATAAAGGGAATCGCTATACCGCGGAGGGTTGGAACAAGACCCGCAGTAGAGAGGTATACTTAAGAATAGTAGTAAGAGGAGGCAACGCCATACTATAGAGGGTTAGAATATAGCCCACAGTAAAGCGGTATACAAAGCCAAGTAATGGGAGGACACTGCGGTACCGTTGGAAGGAGAAAGGTAGTCCACGGTAGAGCGGTATAGTATGAACTAAGGGTACACCACGATACCGCAATGAAGACAAGGGTGGTACACGGTTGTGTGGTATACTAGAGGAAAGTAACAATAGGTACTATGGTACCACAGGGAGGTGAAAAGTGATGCGAGGTAATGCGGTAAGCAGCCATTGAAACATTTAAAGTAGGCCAGTCACATCAATCAACTTCGAAATATGAAATTGAGCTCAATGCGAAAGATTTGAATGATTAGAATTTATGATTAGAGAGTTAATGCGGCTTGGTGTGGAAATAAAAAAATTAGATTGATTTTTTTTTTCATAGTAGCAGATAATAAGTGAAAATGAGCTCAAGGTGCATAGGTGAAGGGAATTCTCCAAAAGCGAGCTATATTCTAGGTAAGCTCTGTTCATCACTCTTTGATTTTTATAGAAATGGTGCCAAAGAAATAAAAAATAGGAGCTAAAAAAGATGAACCTAAAGCTAGAAAACCATCCTTACAGTCTCAATTGCTTAATTTACTACCCAGGTCAGTAGATAAGGGGCCAAAGAAGGTTTTTAGAGATTCAACTCAGGGGTATAGGGACCCTATTATTCCTCAGTCTAGGTGGAATTTATACTAGTATTTCTATAGGAACATAAATGAGAAGGTCCCGACATCAAATCCGTGGACTCTAGACATGGCCAAACTTATAGTCCCAAATGTTTTCATTAATATCGAGCTAATTAAAGCCTTGGCCAATAGATACCATGCCCCCAAAAAGATTGTCAGACTCCCAAATGGCATGTGTTTAGTAGATGTTTCAAGGGAAGCCATTATTAAGTGTTTCAACCTGAACAAAAAAGCTGTTACAAAAGTGAATGTGGGGAAATTAGAGAAAGGGTACAAAAGGTTAAGGAGAAATTATAGGAGTGATGAGCTCCCCTTGCACATGAAAAGGAGTGATAACAATAGGGTACTTCCCATCCCTTCCTCAAAAGTAGAACCTTTTCCAGTGTCTGATTTTTAGGTTTACTTAAAAAATACATATCATGCATTGTGTCAGGTTCTTGGAATAGATGCAGAGGATAACATGTCAGTAGGATTGATGGGGATGGATATGATCATTCAATATTTGGAGTCAAATGTTGAATTTGATTTCGCTTCTATGATTGAAGAACATATTCATGATGGCTTGTTGTAGGTCAAGGAGGCTAAGGCTCCCATGTCTTTGAGAAAGTATTCTTTGCTATGTCATTTGATTTTGTATCAAAATGAAAAAAAATGGACTAAAAGCATGAAGTTGTGCACACAAGGGAATGGAGTTAGACTCCCTCTGTAGAATTGGTGCTGCATATGGGACAATAGGTGCAATGAATGTGATTTTGTTGTGTTTAGAGATGATTTTGTTGTTAGAATAATTGTTGCCCTTGGTTTTTTGACACCAAGTTTTCCATAGTCTTTGATGGATGTGATGAGGCCAATGCAATACAAGCCAGATCGGGGATTTACACATAATTATGCTGATTGGTTCCTAATGCCACAACATACTATTATCAGGGTGTATGGTTGTGACCAGGCATCACATATTTTTCCAAAATTTGTGCCTACTAGAATATGTTTTTTGGAGTTCATGTGGCAGATGCTCTGGATGGAGCATGATCTAATGAGGAATTAGAGAAAAGGAAAATTATTGCCTGATTTAATAGTATTTGAGGAGTTGTCTATTGGATCAGACATGTTGGAGGAGTTACAAAGATTCATGAGGGTCGATTATCCCCTCAAGTCCGAAAAAGAAAGAGTTTGTGACCCAGAGGGTTACATTAATATGATTAGAAGGACTTTGCTTACAAAGATGGCCATATCTCATGCTTTTGACCTTGAAGAAGATGTGATAAGGAATTTAGTATATTTTGCTAATGTGTTTCAGACAAGAAGGAGATGGATAATAATGAAGAGATGGGAAGAGAAGAAGAAAGAGAAGAATAAGAATTTCAAGGGGTTCTTTGCTAATGAACCTGATCTTCTAAAAAGGATGTAGTTGGTCCTTGGAAAAATTGATGAATTTTATAAGATGGCCCAAGATGAAGGATTGGTTCCATCTCCTCCACCCCAACAACTATCACAAGAAGTATCCACATCTTGTACACCACCCCCATAACTTGCACTTCCTTCTCCTCCATCTCCCACACATGAACCCTTAGACAAGAATCATAAACTTGAGTCATTAGTTGATTATGGCTCAAGTGATGAGGAACATGAAGTAGTATTGACTTTGATTGAGATGAAAGAGGTAGCAGAGTAGCAAAAAATTTAGGAGCCCCATGATCCTAAAATTAGGATATTAAAAGAAGTTGTAGATGAGATTCAGGATGATGAGAGAGTGGTTACCTCTCTAAGGTTTATGGAGGATGACAATTTCATTCATGCTAGTGAATTCAAATATTTTTGGATCAAGATAAAAATGAAGCAGTTTGATGAAAGGTTAAAGATCAATCTCATAGGAGCCGATGATTCAAAATAGGCTGAGATTCAGGCCCAAACGTTGGAATAATTAAACATTGATAATATTAATGTTACTCTTCAGGAAGCAAGAGAATTACTTTTGATAAGTGATATGTTGATCATACTAGGAATAGAGTTGTCCAAGGTGTTTCTTTTGGACCAAATCAGATCACAAGATGACCCAATGTTGGTTGCAGAATTTGACTCAGAGGAAGGTGTGTCAGGAACATGGTATAACCCTACCACTTAGACTCTTGCCCTATGGACAAAGCAAAAAAGCACAAGGAAGCCTAGACTCTTAGATGTAGAGCAAGAAATGAGGGGGTTAGCCATGGTGAGGAAAATGAAAGATACAACTCCAACAAAGGTTGCTACTATAACTATGCATTCAACAATGTTCACCAAAGATGTGGTGGAAAACATGGAGAAGAAAATAATTGAATATGAGAAAAGACTAAAATTGTCAAATGATGAAGTAAATAAATTGTTTATTGAAAATGTTAATTGGAAAGAAAAATTACAACAGGCTAAAATAGTGAGGGGGGGTGAGATAGTTTTTTATCACCCACCTATCCAAGTTGAAAACCCACAGATTCAACAGATGAAAAATGAAATTGATCAGCTAAAGAAGCAAAATATGGAGGATATCAAGTGTCACATCCTAGATACCCTGAGGAAAATATTGGAGTATAGAATTGAAATATTGAAAGAAAAAGTAGGTGGAGTACATGAAAGATTTAGTAATCTAGTTAAAGCTTTGGAGCAGGTAAGTGTGAATTCCCCTATCCTAGAGGAACTCTAGAGGAGGTGGCAGCCAACTTATCGCATTTTTTCAAGGCAACACAAAGAGATCTTGACGCCCCTCCAAGAATAAAACATACTCAGGAAATGGTGAAGGGTTTGATTGAGGAGCACAGGTATTTAATTGATATGGAGAAGGTGGAGACTAGAAGGAATGAATTTGATTCTATAAAACACATCTTTAGTCCTTCAGTCACTAAAGATGATAATCAACTAAAAGATGTGGATGAATGGAAGGATGAGTTTGATCAAATGGTTTCTCAGTGCATGACACACATAGAAAATGATGGGGATATTAGCCTTGATAGATTTAATGCCTTGCTCGATGATATTGTAACATTAGACAATGGATACACAAAATTTGTGGTAGATGTAAAAAATTTGCTTGATAATAGATGGAAGAATGATCTCATGAATTTCATTGCTGCACAAGAGTTCAAATGGCCAAATTATTTGACAATAAGCAAATGGTAGGAAAAGTATCTTGGCTTAGATGAGGACTGATAATCAGCATCACGAGGGAGGATTAATCATAAAGTAAAAGCTTTGCATAGGTCTTAGATGATCACAAGCTTTGCTCGAAGACTAATGGATTGGAGCACATGTTTGTTGTTTAGTTATTTCAGTTTTTTTCATAATAAAGTTTTGTTACCAAAAGACATGATCTTTTGTCTGAAGCTTGTTACCTCTCATATAAATATGAGAGACCAAAACCAAAAGGAGAGGACTAGATTAGATTGAAGAAAATAGTTGAATATGGATAGCTACAATGTTTACATCACAAAAGACTGGGACACGTGTAAATTTATAAGTTAATGAAAAATATTTGATTTGGTTGCATTATGTTGGTGTCAATTGTTTGTTGAATTAGTTGAAGATATTATAAGGTTGTCTCCGAGGTTGATATTTCTCTATTATTTAAATTGGTATATCAAGTATATACTCAATTTATCAATGCACATTTGTTGTATTTGTGTGGCATGATTAACTGGTTCTTTCAAGAAAAGATTAAATCCTTTTAGTCATTCACAGTAATTTGGAAGTGTCATTTGGATCACTAAGAAGAATATGGTAATTACATTCTTGCATGTTTATACAAGTTATAAACTAATATTGGTATTCCAAACAGTTAGAATTTCCTCCAAGTATAAGCCGCTCATCTTAGGTTTTCATTTTACTCCGTACACCGAACAAGGCACTAGTCTCACCCATTTTATTTATTTAGTTTCATTAAATTTATTCCAAAGCTGCACATTTGTTAATTGAACATATTAAATTTTATCTTGATATTGCTTATACAATTCATACCAAATAGGTCTACATCTCTCCACTTCCAATTACCATTGTGGAGAGATTGATTAAGTAGGAAACACACAGTCTAAGTCTGCTTTACTTGCATAGGTATACCCACCTAGGTTTGGCAGAAGGTTCAAATTCATCATTTGACCTTGTATGTTAGCCAAAAACATATCAAGAAATTGGAAACCTCTTGTGGTTTTAAACCAGTGTTTTTGAGACCTAACATCTCAAAAATTTTAAAAGAAAGAGTGTTATTAGTGAGTTATAGAATATGCACCTCATTTTTTTTTGCGAGAAAAAATGAGAAGACAAATTAAATGTGTACATTATTATTTTTTTTAAAAAGGGTAAAATTTATTCAATCAAAGAAGATCCAAGAATACAATGCGTAAGAGCATAAACAAGCAAGGCCCAAAAGGAAACCAACCAACACAAGACAACAAGTCCTCAAGACTAGGGGAACAAGAACCTGATGAAGGACCATTAATATCCTCTTGAATCAACATCTTCAATTTTTGGGTACAATCACAAGGAAGATTCTCCCAATCATCAAATTTCCACTTGCCCATAAACTCAGAAGCCCATTTAGAAAGATAGTCAACAACATTGTTCCACTCCCTTGGGATATGAACAAAGGACACCACCTCTAGAGAAGTGCTTAACTGAAGAATCAACTGCAAAACTAAAATCAATTTCCAATTCACCCCATCAAAACTATGCTTGTTTAGAAAATTAATCAAAATTTGAGAATTAGATTCACAAATAACCTTATGCCACCCAAGATCACACACCTTTTCCAAGGCGATAAGAATAGAAAGAGCCTCCATGAAAATATTAGTATAGAAGCATTTATACCTAGAGAAGAAGAAAATAACATCCCCAAATCTATCTCTCCCCACACCTCCCACACCAGCATAACCCAGATTACCCCTGGAAGATCGATTAGTATTAATTTTCAATAACCAAACATGAGGCGAAGACCACCTGCCATCCCTCTGGATTTTCTTGGTGAGGTTTCTCCTCCAATTAGAATGATTCTTTGTGGAACTAAATCCATTTAGACCCAACCCATGCAACATCACAACCTCTCCAACATCTAGATGAGATCCAACCTCACATTTAGTTGAAATAGTCTCCTGAAGCATACCAAGAACCTGCGTCCAAACTTGCAAATTTGTCAACTTTTTATCTTGAAAAATCCTATGTTTCCTCTCCAACCAAATCTTCTAGAGGATGCATGAAGGCCCAATAGTCCATGCCATCTAGAGAGGGAAAAGAGTGAGTAGAGGGCAGCCCAAGGATCTCCAAAACTCTGTGAGGGGAAGAGATTGCATACAAGAGTATCTCCACACTACCCACCAGAAATGCCAAATAGATATAGTGAAGACACATTGAAAAAAAAAATGTGAAGAGGACTCTTCACTACTACCATAGAGAAAGAAAATTGAGGGACCCTGGAAGCCCTAATTTAGAAGATTGTCCCAAGTAAGACACCTATTATGAGCAACTAGCCATAGGAAAAAGTTACACTTGAGCTAAACGAACTTATTCCAAACATATTTCCACCAAGGGACTTCATCCTCCCCATATTTCCTTCTATCCAAATGTTGATAACCAACCGTCACTGAGTAAGCCCCTTTAGGATCAGGAGCCCAAGCTAGGATATCCCTCCTCTGCAAGGAGCTACAATCCTTGCTAGCTAAAATATAAGACAACTCAACACGATTAGCTTCAGAGCCCCCCAAAGGCCATAAGTGGGGATGTTTCCACTCCAACACTTCTTCCTGAACCAAACACTTCACAACATTAAAATAACACACCTTTACCCATCTAGCTTCCTAAAACCACAATCCTAGATTTTGAAGATGAGGAAAGGTAGTCAAAATAGGGGGATGGCAATCCCAAGAGTCAAACCAAGAAAGAGCATCATTTCCCTTGTGACAAATCTATAAAAAACCCTACTTGATTAAGTTAGCATCTCTCTTAAGAGTGTCCCAAATAAAAGACCCCTTACCATCTAGGGAAAATCAACACCTGCTATCCCCCTCAAATATTTGGCATGGAGGGTTTTGGCCCACAACTGATCCTGATTATTACACCATCTCTAGTTAGCTTGGAAGCTAAAGCTTGACCAATCATAGCAACTTGATGAAGACCCAGACCACCTAGTTGAAGAGGCCTACAAAAAATCCCATAAAAATTGCTTAGATAGGGCATCAAGCTCTCTAATAAAGCCTGCAAGCACAATTTAAACCGTACACCTGTAAAGAGGAAGTGATTGAACCACAACTCTTAGAAGCATAATCATCTCAGAAAAATACAACCATTTGCAAGTCTAGTGGTTGACATAGCCCTTGAACTTATCCATAACATTCTTCCAGGTACCTCTTAGTAGAGGGGCCACAAAGAGGGGAACACCCAAGTACACAAAAGGGAGATTCCCAATTTGAAATCTCAAAATACAAGAAATCCTAGATTGAATGAGAGGAGAATTGAAGAAGAAGATAGAGGACTTCCCTTCATTAATCCTTTGACCATATGCTGCAAGATAAATATCAAGAACCTACTTGAAGTTGTTTGCTTCCTTGATTCTAGCAACACCCAAGAGCGTAGTATCATCCACAAACTATAAGAGAGATTGAGGAGGTAAGCCTTCACTCCATCTCCATCCTTGCATAAGCCTCTGACTCAAATATGATTTTATAAGTCTTTCCAACCCTTCAACCATAATAATGAAAAGATAGGGCGATAGGGGATCACCCTGACGAAGACCCCTAGATGCAACAAACAAAGAGGAAGGCACACCATTAATCAACACAGAGTAAGATGTTGACATGACACAAATCATCACCCAATTGATCCATCCCTCATCAAACCTAAAAGCACATAAAAACTTGCGAAGAAATGACCATTTAACCTTGTCATAAGCCTTATCCATGTCTAGTTTTACAAACATGGTCTTCTCTTTGGATATATCAATGGAATGAATTGCCTTAGCAACAATAACAATGCCATCCTGGATATGTCTACTAGCCATAATTCCCCCCTTCTCCCCTGAGATGACTTTGACCAGCTAGGGCTTCAATCTCTCAGAAATTAACTTAGAGATGATCTTATAAATAATATTACAAAGGACAATTGGTATAAAAAGATGAAAGGAATTAACACCTTCTATCTTGGGAATAAGAGTTAGGAAAGTAGAATTCATGGCTTTCAACATTTGTTGCAAGTATGAGTGAGTTTGGTGGTGTTGTCATTGATGTCAACACAATACATGATGTTTCGGGTTGTGCATGTATAGTTGAGATGCTATTAAAATGTTGTGAGTACATGGATCTATCTTTATGATGTTGTAGGTGTGTTGATATGATGTGTTGCCAAGTTAGAATTATGTGTGTTTTCAAAATGTGCTCCAAATTTATTTTGTGTTGATCCTATGCTTGTGCGGATATAAAGTGTTGTTCATGGACATTATTGGGTGATATATCCTAGATTAGAGCTTTTGGTTTGATGGAGAGTGAAAGTTGTGTTCACCGGTGTGTGAACTAGTTTGGTAGAATTGTTCGTTTGTAGACTGGGAGAAATTTTTCTACTCCGCAATCCTCCACTGGTTTGTTTCAGGTCTTGTGGATCTGGAAGATGTCTTGTAATGATGTTATCTATGTTATGGAAAAGGAATTCATGGTTTGGTGCTCCGAAAGTTATGTTTCAGAGTTGATGTGTGTGTTTGTGTAGTCTGGATGGACTGGTGGAAAGTGTTCTATGTATGAAGGTTTTTGCATTTGCTGCAGATGAATCTGAAGGTATTTTAGATGTGTTCTTGTGCATGGTGAATATTGTTATGTGGTATGCATGTTATCTTCTATGGACATTGATTTTGGGTATCCAAGGGTTCTCTAACTCTTCTAGGGTTTTTCACCTGAAAGGAGAGAAATGGACCCAAAATGCTAATGCATACACTCAAGATTAATGTAAGGAGGGATGTAATATGCCTAAATATGATGTATAAATGCAATAAATTGAAAAAGAAATGATTTATTAATGATAAACTTAAGATATGCAAAGTGTTTGAAAACACATTGTGATATGTAGAATGATAAAATGAATGCAATAACAAGAAAAATAAAGATGATGAACTAGAAATATGCATCTAAAAACTGATGAAGAGTAGAATGGAGATTGTAGAGACCTCTGAAATTATGGAAAACTTGATTTTTAAGCCAATTGGGACACTTACGCCAAGCTGGGCGACTTAGTCCCAAATCAGGGAAATTGCCCAGAAAGTTGTTTATGCCAGATGGGTATTTGAAACTGTAAAAATATCTGAAAAACCAATATAGTGGGACTAAGTTGCCACTGTTGGAAACTTAGTTCACTTTGGATTTTCTGCAAATCTGAAAGTGCAAACGAAAGCCCATAGTTTGCACTCTATTTTCTAATAGAAACCCGGATCTGGATCTATAGAAATACCTACAAAACAAAGTATAGATTGATTTCTAATGGGGGGTTTGACTTGGTCAAACCCCTAGTTGATATTTAAACTTTGAAAGAGATAAAATCTACATAAAAACCCTAGCCCTAAGTGCCTCTAAGACTAGGAAGTCTGAAAATAAGATGCAACCCTATTCTAATGTGTAAGAATAAGATGCATAAATGGATTTAGAACAATGCAAGAATCATTCTAAGAGATATTAAATCACATTAAAAATGAATCTAAATGACATGCAAACCTTCCTTAGGCTGAATATAGAGAGAAAATGGAAGATGGAATCACTTTGAAAACAAGTCTTTAGGCTTGATTTGATGGCTAGTTGCATCTCCTCAACCTATATTTCTCCATTATTCTATTGGAAGAATAAAGAAGAATGGCCATCTCTATAGTTTTGTGTTGTCATTGATGTCACCATGTTGTGATTACAATTATAAGTCAGTGCTTGATCCAGTATTTTGCTCCGGTATCTGAATTGGTATTCAAGTTGCACCCTCTGGTATTCTAGTATGCAATCCTCCACAGTTGATTGTTGTTGCTTGTAGTTTTGGGAAACAATTTATGATTGTTGAAAGCATATATGTTCAGAATATCTTGTGCTTCGGTGCTCGTTAATTTTTCTTATGTGGATATATGTGTGACCTATCTTAGGTCCATGCCGACATGATGTAGTGTGTTGGATGTTTGTATTTCCTTTTGGATTTTTTTTGTGAATGCTTGTAGCCGACAAGTTGGTATCTTTTTGATAAACAAAAAAATGCATCTAATTAGGCTGACCTAATTGATTCTTGTGGATGAATCGAGTATATATATTGGACAAGGTTGAAGATTAAGAAGTGTAATTGATGAGGCTGTTGTGAATGCAAAGTTGAATAAGAGCGAAAATGATGAAGTGTGTTAAGTCTATCTATTGAGCATCACCAGAACTGTATCAACACTTGTTAGGTGCACTCTTTTCAGTTCATTTTGGCTGTAAAGCCCAATTTTGTTTTATAAATATTTTTGTAGGTAGTGAGCCTCCTTGTAAGTAGTGAGCTTTTGTATTAGGACAATGAGTCCTCTTATGGGTAGTGAGCCCTTGGTAGTGAGCCTTTAATCAGTTTTGCTATCTCTTTATATTGTGAGTTAATCCTCACCGTGGTTTTTCCCTCATTGGGTTTTCCACATAAAATCTGGTGTTCATTGTGTTGATTTTACTTTCTATTTTCTTCATTTCATGCTCATGCTTAATAATAGAACTGTGTAGTTGTGAAATTGATAAGTGTTGAATCTTTGAGTTTAATTTTGGTGACAACTGATTCACCCCCCTCTCAGTTGTCTTGCACCTATTAACAATTGGTATCAGAGCTTTGGTTCCTTGTTTTAGAGCTTAACCGCTTGAGGAAGATCCTGAAGGTTGATCAGATGGATGATAAAGAAGAACTTTAGACTACACTTGAAGATATTGATAAAGAAGAAAATAAAAATAGAGACTTGAAAGAAAATCTAGATGAGGAAAATGAATGTGTCAGGAAGTTGAAATAACAATTAAAAAAATTCAAGGAAAGACACAAAGAAGTGAGTAAGCAGTAGAAACAAGAGATCATTGGACTAAAAGTGCTTGTAGAAGAAAAAAAGAGAATTGGAGAATGTCTGAATACAATGGTGCAAAAAAAATCTGATGAATGCTCTAAACTTGAACAAGAGATAGTAAAATTGAGAGTTGAGCTAGAGAAGGAAAAACTCTATGAGAATAATTTCAGATCTATCTTTGATAAGCTTGGAGAACTACTTGCAGGATAGAAACCAAGTAAAGACAAAGGTGGTTTGGGAAATGAAGCAGGTGAAAGTTCTAAGGACAATAAAATGACTCAGGACAAAGGGAAGCAAAAAATAAAGTTTGCAAGGAGACCGCCTGTGAAACAACCTAATGCACAAAGGTATCCCTCTTTCAATGGTATTTGTTTTTCCTGTAATAAATATGGTCACAAGGCAACAAAATGTAGGAACAGGATGAATCAGTTTCCTGGTTCTTTCTCTGGACAATGTTTTTCATGTAAGAAGGTTGGAAATAAAGCTACTGAATGCAAATCTCAGGTGAGAATGATCAGTCAGGTAATGATGAACAAATTTAAGGGAGGTAGAATGAACCAATCTTTTAATGGCTACTACTATACCTGTAACAAATTTGGACACAAAGAAAATCAATGTAGATTGAGAAGTAATGGAGGTAAGACTAATAAGAAAAGTGTTGTTTTCTATAATTGTAACAAACATGGACATATCTCAAAGGTTTTTAGAAGTAAGAAGGGACAACAGTCTGCTCCAATAGAGAAAAATGAACCAGTAAAGAAGATCAACAAAGAAGAGATGAAGCAAGAAATGAATAAGATATGGAAGAAGAAAGAATAAGAAGAACCTAAAACTATTGATTCATCTGTGCCCTCATTTGGTATGGAAAATTCCTCCAGGAATTAAACCTAGCATGGTCTTAGGGGGAGCATTATCATAAAATTGTAAAAACCCTTGGATGAATGGCGTGTCAAAGGATAGCACGAGGATGGAATGTGAAGAATGAATAGCCAAAGGTTTTGGAAAAGGAACCAAAAGAAAACATGTTGACATACTGATTTGCAGAACAAATTAGGGTTTTCTATGTTGAGAATAATGTTTTTTGTAGCTTTTTGATGTTTTCCACTTTTAATATGAATTAGGGAAAATCGATGGTGTATAAGGTAAAATTTGTAAGCCTCTTTGATTAGTTGAGCACTTGAAGAGTTTGAAAAGGAATCTTGGAGCAATCTCGAAGTGATTTGAAGCATTTTTGAAGAAATTTGAAGAAACTATTACGAATACATAGGAATTATTATTTAGTCCATGAAGGAAAAGAAGTCTTGACTGAACATTAACGAATTCAAGAAAGTTAAGCACAACAATGGACAGAGATCGAGTGGCGACATACCACTAAAGATGAAAGGAGTTGAATTGGAAGAATTTGATCATAGGAAGATGAAAGAAATGGAATTAGGGATGAAGGAAAATGAATTACAGAGCATAAAAACCCTAGGTATGGATTTATGGGGAGAATTTCCTTGGTTTGATGATAAAGATTTCATCTTGTTCTTGTTGAGTCATTTCAAGAATGACAACATTGTATTGGAAAAACCCTATCTAATCACAAAGGAAGTGATCAAAGTGATTAATGGCTTATGCAGTATTGGGGATCTCTTTGGAAATAAAACTTTGAAATATAAAGATGTGGAGGAACTTACTAGCATACAACATTTCCTATAAAATCTATTTCAAAAATCGTGAAGGGTCAACATCAGCTATTGTTGTATATATTGCACATATGATGGTTACTTGGAAAATAGGAAGTTTGATTTGTGTATCCTATTACTTGAAAATCTAATTGAGAATGCCCGAATGTTGTTGGTTGAGGGTTATCCATTTCAGTTTAGGTCTTTGCTTGTGTGCTTGGCCTTTTAATTTTTGAACTCTCTATCGGGAAGAGAAAATGTAGTGTGGGAATCTGGTATTCCTATTGGGAAACAAGTCTACATATACTTGGAATTGTTGGTAGATAATATAAATGATTATAGATCATATTTCACATACTTAAGAACAAATCTATGCTCTAGTATGTCAATACCAAGTCAATTTGGAGTGGGTTCATCCTCTAGTAAGAGAGAGTTGAAAGTTATCATTGGTGAGTCTCGTATAGAACTAAAAAAGAGGAAAACTATTGTAACAAGTGTCCCAAAAGAAAAGAATGAAGAAGAATTTATGTCTGGATCTAATACAAAGGATATACAAATGTTACTGGATAAGGGTGAAGTGAAGAATATTGGTGAAATGTGGAATGCGTGCTCTTCGTTTGAGAAACTTAAAATTGATGATGTGTTGGTTGATTATTTGCTGAATAAAGGTATTTCAGTTTTAGATGTGTCAAACTCTTTACTAGATGATCTTGTAGAGATTGTTGAAGAGAGAATATTGTTGGAAGGACTCGAAGGACATAAATTCAAAGCTATGATTGAAAGAAGGTGTAACAAATAAAATCAAGTACTATCTAAACATATGAATGAGACGAAAGAATGCATCAAAGAAATATTTGACATTTACAGGTATTTTCTTCGGTGGTCAACAATTGTTGATAATTTTAGAAGTAGGATTGAAGCTATTGAAGTTGAGATGAATAGTATTGGAAAGAACTTTGATTTCTTCAAAGATAGGAATGGAAAACAAGAATAAGAGTTGGAGAACTATAGGTAGAATTGTTGACTACTCAAAGGCAAAGAGAAGATATGGTTAGAACCTTCTAGTTGGTTAAGGAAGTTGCTGAGGTCCAGTTAGATTATCTCTCCATAATCCTCTCTGATGTTGAAAATTATGAATGAAAGGTTCGTCTTTTGATCAAACATCCTCCTTTACATAGTTATCTGTGTTGGAAGGTATGAGTGCAAGAATGAATTTGGCTGTACTTTCTTGGAAAAGAATTCTTCCAATCATAAGAGAGAGGTATAAGAAAATATTTCATGTAAAAATTGTCATTCTTGTTTGAATGTTTGAAATGGGAAGCTGGAATTCTTGTGTCATCATATACATCCTACCTTTTTGATTTCCCTTTTCCATTGATGTCAAAGGGGGAGAGAGTTAGAGTATAAAGTTATGGGGAGAGAGTCATGTGAGCTGGGAGAATGTTGTGTTTTGAAAATTTTGGCACATGTTGCTATCAATGACAAAGGGGGAGATTGTTGGAAGAATGAAGAAGAATGGCCATCTCTATAGTTTTGTGTTTTCATTGATGTCACCATGTTGTGATTGCAATTATAATTCAGTACTTGATCTGGTATTTGAATCGGTATTCAAGCTACACCCTCTGGTATTCTATTCCACAATCCTCCACAGTTGATTGTTGTTGCTTGCAGTTTTGGGAAATAGTTTATGATTGCTGAAAGCATATATGTTTAAAATATTTTGTGATTCAGTGCTCGTATGATGTATCGACATTATTCTGCTGATTACTTTTTGCAATTAAGTCTATTTCTGGCTGACTTCTTGGATAAGTTGTGATATGGTGAATTAATTTTTCTTATACGGATATATGTGTGACCTATCTTAGGTCCATGCCAACATGATGTAGCGTGTTGGACGTTTTGATTTCCTTTTGGAAAGATTTTGTGAATACTTGTAGCCGACAAGTTGGTATTTTTTTGATAAACAAGGAAATGCATCTAATTAGGCTGACCTAATTGATTCTTGTAGATGAATCAAGTATATATATTGGACAAGGTTGAAGATTAAGAAGTGTAATCAATGAGGCTGTTGTGAATGCGAAGTTGAAGAAAAGTGAAAATGATGAAGTGTGTTAAGTCTGTCCATTGAGCATCACCGAAACTATATCAACACTTGTTAGGTGCACTCTTTTTCAGTTCATTTTGGTTGTAAAGCCTAATTTTGTTTTGTAAATATTTTTGTAGGTAGTGAGCCTCCTTGTATGTAGCGAGCTTTTGTATCTGGACAGTGAGTCATCTTCTGGGCAGTGAGCCTTTGTAATCAGTTTTTCTATCTCTTTATATTGTGAGTTAATCCTCACCATGGTTTTTCCCTCATTCGGTTTTCCATGTAAAATCTAGTGTTCATTGTGTTAATTTTACTTTCTGTTTTCTGCATTTCATGCTCATGCTTAATAACAAAATTGTGTAGTTGTGAAATTTATAAGTGTTGAAGTTTTGAGTTTAATTTTGATGACAACTAATTCACCCACCCTCTTAGTTGTCCTACAACTGTTAACAGATTCTCCATAGGCATCCATGATCAACCCTTTGCAATGTAAGATATTAGATAAGAAGTGGGCTTGAAGACCTGCAAAAACCCTAGTTTTCTGCCCTAAAACTTCAACTTTGCTATAGAAAGACTAAAGAATCTTCTTATGAAAGATATTTGGCTCTCGAATTTTGAATTTGCTTGATGAAAATGACTTAATGTTGTGAAAAATAACCTATAAACATGTATTTATAGGCATTAACACCAGATTATTCATTATTTTAACTTCATAAGTCGACATCCCTCAATAATTTAAATTAAGTTGGTGATTTTCCCGCTCAAAAGTGAAAAATACCTCAAAAGGGACTAAGTCACCACCCTGGGCGACTTAGTCCCACCAGGGATTTTTGATGCGGGTTTTACAAAATTTGAGTGGTTTGAATGTTGCTTGTTGAGATTTGTATGATTTGTCAGTGAAATAGGCCTTAAAGTCCAAAATAATGAGCATTAGGGGCCTATAAATGTAGTTTTTAAGGGGTGATTAATACAAGGATGTCTAAAATAGGACCAAATTAATCGCAAAATTGTCTCTTTCTTCAAGAGTATACAATTTTTGGTGACACATTAAGCCCCCAATTTAGCACCCATATGACTCTACATGCATATGTAAGCTAAAGGACTCTAAACAATACACTTTACTATAAAAGGATACTCATTCAAAAAATGAGAGAATGAATCCCCCAGTGTAGTTATCTACATAACCACAACATTAGGAACCACATCCTGCAACAAAAATTCATTAATTGTCTGAAAGTCCTCTTATCTAACTTCTAAAAATCAAATTCGAGGGTAAATGTATGCCCCCCTTGATTCCACTTGCTTTACAAAGGTGGAATCAAGGTAGCAATCTAGCCACATCAAATAAGGAACATCATATTGTAGGACATTTCTAAGTACCATGCCACATAATGATAGACAATTGATGATGTCAAGTGTGAAATCACAATTCCAACACATCAAACAACATCGAAAATGGAGTTCCCTAGCACATGTTATGGTGTTTTGAATAAAAAACACTTTATTAACTCTTAAGATAGGAAAAACTCTAATGTGATGCATAAGAGTAAAAAGAATGAAAAGGGTTAAAAGAGGTGAAAGTGAAGTAATTTTTCACTTACTATTTCATTTTACCTTCTTGTAGCTTGAGAGTGACAAGTGAGACGGAAATATGTCGAGAAAATGAGATTATAGACCTACGTGATTGGATGTTCTCCGAGACCAGGTGGCACACGGTGAGCATCAACATGAGGTGAGTCAATTTTGCTACCTGATTTACGTGTTTATGTAATTATTTAATGATTTTTATGCATATCTAGGTGAATTTAGGATCTTGGAAAAAAAGTTCGCAAAGTGTCCCTTTTTTCACAAAGTGTCCTATTTGTTTGCAAAGTGTCCCATTTGTTCGTAAAGTGTCCCACTTTTTCACAAAGTGTCTCACTTTTTTGCAAAGTGTCCCAAAAGGGTTCTAAAGTGTCTAGGGCCTTTAGGAAAGCACACTAGAAGAACTTTAGTACACTTGCATGATGAATAATGTAAAAAATAAGGAGATTAGATGTTTTTTAGAGCATATTTGTGTGATTTTAATAGGTACCCACCTGATGCAATTAGGGGAGTCCTGCCCCACACTTAAACACAAAATCAATCAACAAAACAACTATTAGATCACCGAGTCTTCAAATTCTATTTATCTCAACCAAACCCCTCTGTTTCCTTGTAGCATTGCAAACCCACTAAATCGGGTATAACTTCACAAACACACCCTTTAAGACCACAACTTGGCTCACATCAGGGACCCATTATAGAGCTTGAAAACATATCAATCAATCACCAATGGTTATTTTGTATCAACACTCTCAAATCATGATTTTTTTGCCTTTTTGGGCTAAAATTAGCCCTCTTTTGCAAAGGAACTACTCTCTAACTCTTCCCAAATTCTGAAAAACTATTTGGGGCAGCAATTCCTAGGTGCTAAAACTCAGGATTTCACAACTAGTTCACAGAATCTCACTCAACCAAGTGCCAAACTCATAAACCCTCACTTTTCTCTTAATTAAAACTAGGGTTTTATTGAAACTCATACACCCAACACTCAAACAAACTCATCAACACTTCAAACAGGCCCAATAACCTCTGTGCATTCTTAATCCAACAAGAAATAATTCTTCCCTACACAAAATATTACTTTGACACATCCAAACCTCACTTTTTCATAAGGAAAGCTCAAATTTCCCTCTTAGGGCTTCACACCCAACATCATTTCCAAATCTCCCCTACATAAATGAACCATCTAAACACCAATACCTACTGTTTCCTACCCATCCCACTAAGTTACAATCTTCACAATAGGTGGGATGGGATTAATACATGTTGAAACTTACAAAACCTTTAAAAACCCTATTTCTGGCTAGTCTGAGAAAACTAGTGATTAAATGCACAAAATTTAATGTGGAGCCTTCAAGTTGGATTCAAATGAAAGAAGGAACAATATACTATATAAACCACCAAAATTTTGAATCAAAAATATATTTTATGGACTGTACAATCTGCTGCTACCACGTTGAATAGTGAAAACAATAGAGAATTGATGGTATAACATAATTTTATTGAATGAAACTCCTTTATAAACTTCTCCAATCCCCACACAACGAGTTTTGAAGCCTATTTAAACTTATTCCCTCCAAAAACAAATGAATATAACTTCCACCAACTAAATTTTCCACTACATGACCGTTTTCCTTCCCTAAAAGACAACTTTACAACTTTTTTCAAATTTTGCATTTTGCACAATGTTGCACTTTTTCCACATTTTGCAATTTTCCAACATTAAACCTCTAAACACCTAAAAACCATCAACACTAACTTATTACAACACCAAATGGTCTCATAGACCTTATTTTTAAACAAAAACTCAAAAAATTCTAAAGCCTAGACCTTATAACTTTGAATGGACAAACACCTTTAAATGGTGCCCCTACACCACCACCCGATTATGACAACAACTAGGGGGTAGATAGTTGAGATTCTTGAGAGATTTAGCCCCATCATTTTCAACAGAGGAGACAAAGAACCTTTAGGCTCTAGGCATCTATTGGGCATACCTCATGCCTCCCATGATGTACTGCGATGCTATGTTGATGGCTCTCTATGAGCGCTGGGACACAAACACATGCACATTCCATCTGCCGAAAGGGGAGATGATGATCACCCTAGAGGAGATACTCCATATTCTATGTGTTCCAATTTGGGGAGAGTGGATACATTTTCAGAGAGACTGCACCTTCCATGAGCAGAAGGCCGATTTGCAGTATTGTCTGGATGGTCTAGTACTTGATTATTGCCCGTGAGAGGGTGAATTGATCTATTGATTCTATTATAGTCATGAGTGCTAGTGGTTAGATGGATTATGATGCATATAGTAGCACTATTTATCATCCATGATGGGTGGGCAACACATCTTGAGGGATGGTAGAGTATTGCACTGTGTACGCTTGGGGTCGGTGTATCTTGGCACATTTGTATTATGATCTTGGGCGATTTGTATTTTGGGAGGTGGAAAATATGGTGCACTACACACTTCTATAGGTGTGGTGCCTGGAGCATATTACGTGTACCAGACCAGTCAGTTTCCCATGTGTGACAATAGTAGGGTATCCTTGGGATTTTGGCTATCCTCTACGACGATTATGGTAGTATGGTGATTTGCATTTTTGGAGAGTACGATTTGACCGATTGGAGGAGGATTAGATCCTATGGAGACCTTATTAGCTGATGCTATAATGGCAATATCATACTAGACATATGAGGAGATTGTAGCTAGATAGATTTCTAGTTGGCTGACATGATCACGTGGTACGTCCTTTTTACTATGATTGAGTCATGTGGAAATTTGGAAAGATTCAGACACCACCCCAAGATGATCCTCTTTTAGGAGGTTAGTGTAGAGTTCCCAGAGACTAGGTGATATGGTGTGACTCACCGTAGACCATGTGGCTGAGAGTGACTGACTACTCTGATCATGACCAACCTCTAGTATCCAACGCAGACGATGTTAGTACCACATGGGATTATGAGGAGTGGTGGACAATGACATGACCAACTCTGGTCTATCCGATGGATGAGCCAGTAGGAGATGTAGGTCCACTACCAGATGAGGGAGATGATAGAGGATAGGGCCAAGGAGACATGATATAGGGCTGCAGATATATTCACTGATGTCATTGATGATGAGTATGATGAGGATTCAAATCTAGATTATGATGGCCAGGAGGGAGAGGAAGAAGATGATGAGGAGGAGGAGGAGGAGGATGAGGAGGAGTACCACCCCTGAGTGAGAATGATGAGGTAGTAGCTAAGGATTGACATGAGTGGGGATATCCATCTCCCATCCGTATACGAGATCACGAGCAATAGTTGTAGTAGGCACCGGTTTTTACAGTCGAGGAGAGGCTAGCACATCTTCTATGTCCCCTACATAAGATGATGTTGAGATTGCTCAGCCTACTGGAGATATAGATGATGATATTTTCTTTTATGCATGTAATTTAGTGCTTATGCTTTATATATATATCATGATGATGTGTACTGATTGTGTATTATTTCTACCTTGCAAGAGTGACAAGAGACTGGCGGGAGCTCTACCGTCAGGCAGCTACAAAGATAGTGCCTACATCCATTGACAAGGAGGAGATGGAACTATATTACATGCCCCCACCTATCATGGAGGAGGATCCTGAGTCACTTAGACCATTTGCGAGGCTACGTGCAACATATGAGAGTGTGAGGAGATGACTCCACCAAGTTGAGACTGCAAGACAATCATCCCAGACTCTAGTAGAGGTTGAGAGACTACAGGCAGAGGTAGTACGGCTATAGGTGGAGAGGGAGCAGATAGCAGGGGAGCATAGGGTGGCCCTTGGATGGATTCATGGCCTAGAGTTTTCACTTAGGTTCAAAAAATTGCAGTCATGATCACATACGACCATCTCCCAACGTCCTGCTACCGGATCATGAGCACCAGAGCCCGAGGGATCTAGTTCTCACAGACCTTAGTGATATTGTATATTGCGATGATATGTACATAAAACATTGGATATATATATGTATATGAGCAATTGATGTTTTATGAATTGTTTTAATGTGTTTTGAATGTTAAATGGAAATGTGATTAATCAAATAACCTTTACAAGATTACTTAATTAATGTCTTCATGATTTAACAAAGTTTATGTGATCTAATTAAAAATTATTATAGTTTCTTTTAGAAACGAAAAGATGATTAAGTATGTTATGCTAAATTAAATGGTGTAACTTATCATAACACACAAAATTAAGTTGAATAGCATGAAACCTAAAGTAATTATAAAATAAATTAAATAATCACTTTAGTGCTCAAGACATAGGCATGATTGGTTTGTTAAGAACAAAGCAATGTGAACGTATATAGGATATGGCCCCATAAATTTAACAACACTACTTTATCATTCATACTATTCAAAAGGGATTAAACATGATACTAACACAAATGCATGGCATTGATAGGTTTCTTAAGGGGTGTGCCATCTAGTTCTATTAAGACATACACACTAGAACCAAAGCTTTTGTTGACTATATATGGTCCTAGCCAATTAGGACTAAATTTTCCTCTTTCATTGGGGTCGGCGTTGATGTTATGCTGATTTGCAGATAGAACTAAGTCACCCTTGTGGAATGTGTGGGATAACGTTGAGATTGTAATAGCATTGTTTACTTTTGCAATAAGCTTGGAGATGCTCAAGAGTGTTAATGCGCTGCTCGTCGAGCATCTCAAGTTGGTGTAATGCTTCTTCCTTATAAGTGTTGTTAACCAGACCCTGAAGAACAATCCATAATGTTGGGATTTCTAACTCCAAGGGCATGATTTCCTCAACACTATAAACTAGGTTATAAGGTGTGGATCCAGTGGAGGATCAAACACTTGTGTGGTAAGCCCAAAGTGCATAGTGTAGTTGTGTGTGCTAGTCCCTATCATTATTACTAACAATTTTCTTCAAAATTTGTTCAAGGAATTTATTGGTTGATTCAACTTGACCATTAGATTGTGGGTAATAATGTGTCAAAAAATGATGTTGGATATTAAAGGTCTCCAAAAATTTCTTCACATCATTATTCTTAAATGGTGTTCCATTATCGTAGACTAATGTGGAAGGGAGTCCAAAGTGATCAATAATGTGTTCTAGGATGAAACGACATATTACCTCAGTTGTTGTAGATCGAAGAGGAATGGCCTCTACCCATTTTGTGAAGTAATCAGTTGTAGTTATGATAAACGTATATCCAACAGAAGATGGTGGCAATATTTTTCCAATTATGTACCATATAGTGAACAACCAAATAGGGATTTGGGCATGGAGCTTAGAAGAAAGAGCATGAAGTAAATTGCTATGTTCTTGACATTTGTGACATCTCTTGACATACGCATAACAATTTTTTTCCATACTTTTCCAATAGTAGCTTGTATGAATGAGTTTTGTGCTAAAGTCTTGGTGCCAAAATGACCTCCACAACTGCCTACATGAGCCTACTCGAGTTCCATATTGATTTATGAATCCTTAAGAAATATAAGTAAAATGTCATCAAAGGACCGTCTATGTAACACATCAGCAAGAATTGTGTATTTGGTAATTGTTTTAAATGATCTCGGGTGTTATTTGTTATAGGTTTGGGAATGGTACCATCTTTTATATAATAATATATGGCATCATATCATTCACTTGAATCATCCTTGGTTGTTGTGAACATGTCTACAGTGGTATCATCGATTGAGGGTTTTACGATTGGGTGAATAGTGAATATAATATCCTTTGAAGGATTTGGAGGAGATAAAAGAGAAGCAACACTCGCCATTGCATCCTCATGCCAATTATCTTTTCGTGGGATGTTATTAATGGTGAATGAGTTAAATTGTGCGAACAAGGTCATTGTAAGATCCTTCTATTTTGATAATTTATCATGTTTAGCTTGATAGACTCCATTTATTTGTTTGATCACTAATTGTGAATCACTAAAGATCATAATATCTTTAATGCCCATGATTAAAGCAACACGTAATCCAACAATTAAGGCCTCATATTCAACAGTGTTATTCGTACATAGGAAGTTTAATCG
This sequence comes from Sequoia sempervirens, assembly GCA_007258455.2. NCBI lineage: Eukaryota > Viridiplantae > Streptophyta > Pinopsida > Cupressales > Cupressaceae > Sequoia > Sequoia sempervirens. Next base: position 81,625,335 of record VDFB02058242.1, on the reverse strand, counting down.
ATATGACAAGGGAATAGGCTTTCCTTTGGGAAAAACTAATATCACTCCAACATTGGAGCCTGTTCTACACTTGGAGCCATAAAAATATAATTTCCATGTAGAAACATCTGTTGTCAACACACTATCATCAGGAAAAGGATCATTGTTGGGTAACACAATAGGAGAAGGAGCGTCAGCTAAGTGGTTGCCCAAGGCTTGATCTTTAATTGCATTTTGTGAAACAAACTTAAGGTCAAACTTAGTCAACAACATAACCCATTTAGCTAAATGTCCTAATAAGTCTATTTTGTTAAAAAGATGTTTGAGAGGATCAAATTTTTTCATGACTTGTATTTCTGCACTTAGTAAATAATTTCGTAGCTTACTAGTAGTGAATACAAGAGATAAACATTGTTTTTCAATTGGGGTGTATCACGTTTCATAATCGATTAATGTTTGACTAATGTAATAAAAATGGTGTTCTTTTCCAATATCATCGTGTTTAGCCAACGATGCTAAAGAGCATGGGAAGATACAACTATATAAAGGATGAATGGTTTGTTTGGCATAGCGGTTTGTAAAATGGGTAGAGTTGTGAGGTATTCCTTCAAAATCTCAAAGGCTTGTTTACAATCCTCATTCCAATCAAAATGCACATCCTTCTTTAGATGTGTGAAAGGTAGTGTTTGCTCGGGTAAGGAGGCGACAAAATGATAGATGGATTGAATTCTTCCTTGTAATGTGTGCAATTGAGAAATGTTCCTAGGAGGTGGCATGTTTATGATAGCATAAATTTTCTTTGTGTCTACCTCAATGCCTCTGTGAGATATGATAAACCCTAAGAGTTTTCCACTATCTACTCCAAAGACATACTTTTTTGGATTGAGTCTCATGTTGTATTTATGCACTCATTCAAATATTTTTTGAAGTAAATTGACATTGTCTTGTCTTGTTAAGGATTTGGAAAGGATGTCATCAAAATAATCTTCCAAGATTTTATGTATATAATCATGAAAAATTAATGTCATTGCTCTTTGATAAGTTGTGCCTGCATTCTTTAATCCAAAAGGCATCATAACCTGAAAAAATGTTCCCCAAATAGTTGTAAATGTTGTCTTGTATTGATCTTGTGGGTTGATGAAGATTTGATTATAGCTAGAAAATCCATCCATGAATGACAAAAAAGCATGTCTTGCAGTTGAATCTACGATCATGTCAATATTAGGAAGGGGATAATTGTCCTCTAAGGAGGCTTTATTTAAGTCACGAAAATTAGTACATATCCTAATACGATTATCAAGTTTAACAACTATGACAATGTTTGAGATCCAAGGAGAATAATCAATAAGGCGAATGAAACCTGTGTCAAAGAGTATTTTAAGCTCTCCTTTAACATGCAAGACTATCTTAGGATTTATTTTCTATATCTTTTGTCAAATAGGCTTAGCATTTTTAGCAAGAACAATGTTATGTGTGACTATCTTCGGGTGTATTCCAAACATATTTGAATATTTCCAAGCAAAAAATTTAGGAAAATCATGAAGCAAGGTTGTAGTATCCTCTTGTTCTTCATCATCAAGGCACTTCCCGATCTTAATGACCTTTTCTTTATCATCTATGTCCATTGGTATATCAATTGTATCACCTAAGGGGAGTGCATTTGATAGAGGAGATGCAGGAGCCTACGGTTCCATGCTTGTGTTTGTCTCATTAGTATCAATATCTTTTGGCTGGGTACTTATCATAGCGTAGGTAACTTTTCTTTTGGAAGAAAATGTCTTATCAGAAGCACCTAACATTTGTTTCAAGGATTCATCTCTTTCAACATACTCCCATGATGGTGGGGAATCCATATCAAGAAATTTAGGATGCTTTAGTGTAAGATTGGTTTGTGGTTTACATGTGATGGTGTTGATATTGAGAAATGGTTGTTGAGTTGCTTTTGTTGTTTTAGAAAAGGAATATCCCAAACCAGTCTTTGTTTCTTGTGTATTAGGTTCTATAGGAACTCAAATTCCTTATTCATTTTTTCCACATCCTTTACCATTATATCCCAATAGTTTTACTAGCGCATAGCCTTTCCCATAAAGTCTTTCCATTTCCTTCTGGTTAGGAGGATGTTGATAATCTATCTCATCAAAATTCATTGTGTATGTTGTATTTTCATCCAAAGCATATCAGGTAGATATTTGGGAAGATTCTTTCAAATTATGAGTTGACATAACCGTGCATTGTTCTTGTTTTTCATCCTCTTTGCGCATGATTATGTATTCATCCATAAATGAAGATGTGAATTCTAATGTACCCCAATCATCATCTAGAAATTTAGACACAAGTTCTTCTTCTTGTTTGCTATTCGCAAAGGGTTCAATATGAGATGTTGGAATTAATGTGTTCAGAAGACTTGTTCCTTTTTCAGGTTGTAAGAAAATTTCAGGCTCAGGGTCTATTTTAACTTGATAAACTTTGTTGTTATAGAAATAATTCATTAGTCGATGAAGGGTCGAAGGCACCTCATGCATCTCATGAATCCATGGAATTCCCAAAAGAATATTGTATGCAAGATCATAGGGCATGACATGAATAAGAGTTTTCAAGGTAGCCACTCTGACTGTTATAGGAAAAGTGATTACACCGAGTGGTTACTTTGTAGTATTGTCAAATCCTCTAATAGATAAGGAATCAAATATTATTTGCAATTTATCCACACATAATTGATCTAGGAGCTTTACACTACACACATTAAGGGAAAAGCCATTGTCAACAAAGGTTCGTTTGATACCTATTGTAGTGTATTGAGAAATGATCATAAAGGCCTCATTTTGCTTCCTTAATTATAATGGAGGGAGCTCATGTTCATGAAAGGTAATGTCTATATTAACTGCATTCATTCCTTTTATAAGAGTTTCCATATCATTGGCATTTGTACCAAGAGGAACCACTATTTGTTGCAATGTTTTTTGGAGCATTGAATGATAATTTGGTGAATTTTGAAGAAGAACCCAAAGGGAAATATTTGCAAGAGTATTCTTAATTTGTTCGATGAGATCATACTCCCTAAGGTGTGAATTTAAGCGAGGAGCACTAGGAAAGATGGGGTTTGGTAAAGGTAAGGATGTTGGATTGGGTTGTTGTGGTTGCGGATTATTTCTAGTGTAATGGGTGTGTGCAACATCATCATGCTGAGATGGGTAAAAGGTAAAGTTGGGTTTAGGTGGAGGTTGAGATTGATGTGAAGGTGGGTAAAGGAAAAATTGAGGTTGTATTACATTGACATATTTTGTTTTAGGTTGCTCACAACAAACCTTAGTGGATGGATTTGGTGAGATGAAGTCCTTAAGGGCTGCATCTAACATATCAAAGTCATCACTACTAAAAGGTTTTTGAGATAAGTTATTGTTGGATGGTTTGGGTTTGTCATCACAAGCCTTAGTGGATGAACTCGGTGAGAGGAAGCCTTGTAGAGCTTCATCTAACTTATCCAGGTCATCACTACTAAAAGGTTTGGATGATATAGTCTTCCTAAAGTGAAGCATTGTTTTGATTTTTTTATTTTTATTGTTGAACGATTTTGATTGCATTTTATGATGAATCTGATCTAAATGAACTAGGAACTAATGTTGAGAAGGAAAATTGTAAAAATATAATGCTATCTAGAATTTCCATTAAATTAAATGATACAAATGCTAATGATATGAATGTAACATAAAATAATTGCACAAAAATAGAAAAGTAACTAAAACAAATAGTAATTGAAGAAACTGGAAACAAAATGCTGAAGACAGATGCAAAATGTGTACTGGGACTAAGTCGCCCAGGGTGGCGAATTAGTCCTAGTAAGGGAATTTTTAAATTTTTTCTAATTTTTCTAATGGGTATTGATGTGTTCTGTACTATACCATGCAAATGAAAAATCTCACTATTGTGCAAGGAAATGAAATGCAATAATGCAAGCTTAAATGAGCTTTTCACTAATGCAATGTTTAAAACCCTAGGATGCAAAGTAAACAATGCAACACCTAAAGCAATGTCAATGCAAGTTAAAACTAGGATGCAAATGCACTTGAAATAATAAAGAAAATTCTCAAATGCCGGGTTCACCAAAATGTGGACATCGATTTTGGGTATCCAAGGGTTCTCTAACTCTTCTAGGGGTTTTCACTTGAAAGGAGAGAAATGGGCCCAAAATGCTAATGTATACACTCAAGATTAATGAAAGGAGGGATGTGATATGCCTAAATATGATGTCTAAATGCAATAAATTGAAAAAGAAATGATTTATTGATGCTAAACTTCAGGTATGCAAAGTGTTTGAAAACACATTGTGATATGCAAAATGATAAAATGAATGCAATAAAGAGCAAAGTAAAGATGATGAACTGGAACTGTGCACTTGAAAACTGATGAAGAGTAGAATGGAGATTGTAGAGACCTTTGAAATTCTAGAAAACTTGATTTTTAAGCCAATTGGGACACTTACGCCAAGCTGGGCAACTTAGTCCCAAATTAGGGAAATTACCCTGAAAGCTGTTTCTGCCAGATGGGTATTTGAAATTGTAAAAATATCTGAAAAACCTATACAGTGGGACTAAGTTGCCACTTTTGGAAACTTAGTCCACTTTGGATTTTCTGCAAATCTGAAAGTGGAAATGGAAGCCCATAGTTTGCACTCTATTTTTTGACGGAAACCCAGATTTGAATCTACAAAAATACTTGTAAAACATAGTATAGATTGATTTCTAATGGGGGGTTTTCCTTGGTCAAACCACTAGTTGGTATTTAAACTTTGAAAGAGATAAAATCGCATAAAAACCCTAGCCCTAAGTTTTCCTAAGACTAGGAAGTCTAAAAATAAGATGCAACCCTATTCTAATGTGTAAGAATAAGATGCATAAATGGATTTAGAACAATGCAAGACTCATTCTAAGAGACATTAAATCACATTAGAAATGAATCTAAATGACATGCAAACCTTCCTTAGGCTGAAGATAGAGAGAAAATGGAAGATGGAATCACTTTGAAAACAAGTCTTTAGGCTTGATTTGATGGCTAGTTGCATCTCCTCAACCTAGATTTCTCCATGATTCTCCATAGGCATCCATGATCAAACCTTTGCAATGTAAGATCTTAGATAATAAGTGAGCTTGAAGACCTACAAAAACCCTAGTTTGCTACCCTAAAGCTTCAACTTTACTGAAGAAAGACTAAAGAATCTTCTTGTGAAAGATATTTGGCTCTTGACTTTTGATTTTACTTGATGAAAATGACTTAATTGTTAGGGTTAGAAATGGCAGATATCTAACAATTAAATGCAAATTTAATTAATAAACAGAGAAAATAAAACACACAAGAGAATTTAACGTGGTTCACCCAATCTGGGCTACCTCCACCAAACCGTAGCCATCCAATACTTTTATTATCCAGAAAAAAAACCCTATTACAATCTTGCGAATAATCACATTTTTCATCATCTAGTAATACCCATCCAAACCCATTTTTAACAAGCTTAGAAGCTTCAAGATTTTAGGGTTCTACAAAATTGAATTTTTCCTTTTTCATTGATTTTTTCCTTTTTCGGTGATCACGCGAAAAAGTAGGAAGAAAATTTTTCTCAGGGGCGGCAAGGACAAGGGGCCGGGATGTACAATATACCATGGGCTATACAGTATAGCATGATTAGTCACCACATACCAACAATCTCCCACTTGGAGACTGATCAAGCTCCATACCAACACAATCTCCCACTTGGAGACTAATCCTGGATGACACTACTGCAATTACAGCTCCCACTGGAAATAAGTACCTTGGACCCTGCTGCTCTGTTATACTTGAATTCAACCTTGAAGACCAACCAAAGCTGAAGAGGAGCTCAGCTTCTCCCTTGTCACCGCCTTTGTAAACATATCCGCTGGATTGACATCTGTATGTATCTTGTCTAGCTTGACCTGTCCATCCTCCAACACTGACCGAATGAAATGATATCTCAACTGTATGTGTTTTGTTTTAGAATGCAAAGAAGAATTCTTTGCAAGATGTATAGCACTCTGGCTATCTATAAACAAGTAATTTCCAGCCTGTTGTTTTCCCAACTCATCCATGAAAAGTTGCAACCATATCATCTCCTTTGCCGCTTCTGTTGCAGCAACATACTCTACCTCTGTGGTGGATAAAGCAACCACCTTCTGCAATCGAGAAATCCAACTCACTGCTGTACCACCAACTGTAAATACATAACCTATGGTACTCCGCCTGGTATCTATATCCCCTACCAAATATGAGTCAACATAGCCTTTTAAATTAGTGTTAGAGCCCCCAAAACATAAGCATTTACTGGATGTACCTCTCAAGTACCTAAGAATCCATTTTACTACATTCTAATGCTCAACTCCGGGATGACTCAAATACCTGCTAACAACTCCTACGACATGTGTAATATCCAGTCTCGTGCATACCATGGCGTACATTAAACTGCCTACAGCTGAAGCATATGGTACCTTGGATATTTTTTCTTCCTCCTCTTGTGTCTTCGGACACATATCCTTAGTCAATTTAACATGACTAGGCAAAGGTGTGCTGATAGCTTTTGCATTCTCCATATGAAATCTCTGCAACACCTTTTCAACATAATTAGTTTGAGATAAAAACAATTTTATGTTTTCCCTATCTCTACAAATTTTCATACCAAGGATTTACTTTGCTGCACCCAAATCCTTCATAACAAAAGATTTTGCTAACTGTTGTTTTAGCTCACTTATGTGATCCATGTTAGACCCAGCTACAAGCATGTCATCAACATATAAGCATAAAATAATGTAGCTATCATTATCCAACCTCTTAAAATAAATACAATGGTTAGAATTACACCTGCTGTAGCCTTGCTCAGCCATAAAACTGTCAAATTTTAAGTACCATTGCCGAGGTGCTTGCTTCAATCCATATAAAATTTTATTCAATCTGCACACTAGTTTCTCCTTACCTTTGACCTCAAATCCTTGTGGCTATTCCATATATATTTCCTCTTCCAAATCACCATGGAGAAAGGCTGTTTTAACATCAAAATTTCTAAATGCAAATCTTATCCACAATACTTAAAACATACGAATAGAAGTCATTTTAACAACGGAGAAAAAATTCATCAAAATCAATACCCTTTTTCTGTGCAAATCCCTTTACAACTAATCTGGCTTTAAATATTCTTACCTCCATCCTCCTCTCTTTCAACCTATAAATCCATTTGTTTGGTAAGCTTTTTACTGCGCAGGCAACTCAAAATCCAAGTTTGATTTTCCAAAAGTCCATTTCTTCTTTCATTCCATGCTCCCACTGAACCTTGGTATCCACCTGCATAGCTTCATCATAATATTCTGGTTCACCAGCATCAGTTAACAAAATAGTATACAAAGAGGGAGAGAATCTTTATGGAGGTCTACTTATCCTTGAAGATCGTCTAATAGGAGTTTGTGGTATTTGTTGCTGTTGTTGTTGCCCAGCATGAGGAACCACTGAAACATCATTGTTGGAATATCATCCAACACTACATAATCATTTTCTTTCTTCTCATCTTTGCAGCAATAGGATCTTTGTACAACACTTTCTCATTGAATATGACATCCCTGCTTCTACAATTTTCTGATTTTCAAAATCCCAAAGCCTATAACCAAATTCATCAATGCCATATCCAACAAATACACACATTTCTTTGATTTTGCATCAAGCTTGGTTCTATTTTCGAATCTACATGTGCAAATGCTTCACAACCGAAGGTTTTGAGAAAAAGAATAACTCACCTTCTTACCTTTCCATGCTTCCTCTGGAATACCACAACCCATAGGATTGAAGGACCTCTGTTGATTAAAAATGTGTGAGTATTTATCCTCTTCCCACAATTTTAAAGGCAGCCTAGCATGCAATCTCATAGTCTGTGCACGCTCCATTATTGTCCTATTCATGCGCTCAGCCACTCCATTTTCCTGTGGAGTCCTTGGAACCATTTTCTGCCTATGAATACCATTAGAGGAACAATAATCTTCAAACTCTTTACTACAATACTCACCACCATGATCAGATCTAGACATTTTATCTTTTTACCTATCTCATTCTCAACCAAGCTTCTCCATTTTTTGAAAGTTTCAAATACATCAAATTTTTGCCTAAGGAAATAAATCCATACCTTTCTAGTAGCATAATCAATGAATGTAACATAATATAGAGAGCCACCAGAGAAGATACCGAGCTGGTCCCCATACATCCGTATGCACAAGCTCCAATTTCTCATCTTTCTTTTGCTTCCCATCCTTGAGAAAACTAACTCTCTTTTGTTTTCCATACACACAACTTTCACAGAAATCCATATTAACACATTTTAGACCTGGTAAAACATTATTTGAATGAAGTACTTTCATACCTTTTGCACTCATATGCCCAAGTCTATTATGCCACAGTGCTAATTCAGAGTCCACAGCAATTGTATGATCTTCTACCTAACCAGCAACTTCTTTTGAAATACTGTGCTAGAAGGAGCGATGTCTTGTACAAAGATATAAGGTGCCTACTTTCCACCCTTTGCTACTACTAAGGCACCCTTTGTGACCTTCCAATTTTTATCACTAAATGTAACAACACAACCTTCATCATCTAGTTGCCCTTGAAATTAAATTTCTGCTTAACTTTGGAACATGCCTTACCTCATGTAGTAGCCAATGATTCCCATTCTGCAACTTAATCTTGATTCATCCCTTTCCAACAATCTGACAGGGTTCGTTATCTCCTAAATAAACCAGCCCAAAATCCCCTTGGACATAATCAAGAAAATAACTTCTATGGGGGGTAGCATGAAATGAAGCCCCTGAATCTAACACCCAAGAATCATCAGCATTATCAAGGGAAAGAATCAAAGCATCCTCATCATATTTATTACTTACCACATTTGCCTCTTTACTTCCTTCCTTTTTGTCTCCTTTATTTTTCCGAGACCAGCAATCTTTCTTCAAATGACCCGGCTTACCACAGTACCAGCAATCCTTCTTGTTTCTAGATTGGGACCTTCTGTCCTTTGATTTTCCTCGTGACTTCCCACGATTTTCAGAATCGTTTCCTCTCTCCTTTGTTCTGCCCCTGCTTTCTGCATTCAAAACACTGCCTGATGTGGATGTTCCACCTGAGCTTTTCCTATGGATTTCCTCACTCAAAATAACACCAACAACATCATCAAATTTCAATGTATTCGAACTAGAAATAGAATTGCTAACAGCCATTACCAAGCTATTCCAGCTTTCAGGCAAAGAACACATAATCAAAAGAGCCCTAACTTCTTCATCAAAGTTTACTTTTACATAAGTTAATTGACTGGTGACCGTATTAAACTCATTTAAATGATCTATAACTGACCCACCTTCTACCATTTTCATATTAAATAAACGCTTCATAAGAAATACCTTATTCGAAGTGGAAGGCTTTTCATATAACTTCGCCAGGGTTTCCATCAACTCTTGAGTTGTCTTTGCTGTTGTAATATTGAATGCCACCGATTGTTCCAGGCATAAACGGATACTGCCAAGAGCCTTTCTATCCAAGATCTCCCAGTCCTCATCTGAAATTGTTGTAGGTTTCTTGGTTTTCCCTTCCAATGGCCACCATAAATCCTTTTGATAGAGATAGTCCTCCATCTGCATCTTCCATAACTGATAGTTCTTCCTGTTAAACTTCTCAACCTTCTTACCCTCGTCTGCCATTGCTCCCACTCAATCGTGAGATCTTCCTACAGACGATAATCGAAACACAACCCACTCTGATACCACTTGTTAGGGTTAGAAATGGCAGATATCTAACAATTAAATGCAGATTTAATTAATAAATAGAGAAACTAAAATACAGAAGAGAATTTAACGTGGTTCACCCAATCTGGGCTACCTCCACCAAACCGCAGCCATCCAATACTTTTATTATCCAAAAAAAAAACCCTATTACAATCTTGCGAATAATCACATTTTTCATCATCCAGTAATACCCATTTGAACCCCTTTTTAACAAGCTTAGAAGCTTCCAGATTTTAGGGTTCTACAAAATCGAATTTTTCCTTTTTCATTGATTTTTTCCTTTTTCGGTGATGGGCTATACAGTATAGCACGATCAATCGCCACATACCAACATTAATGTTGTGAAAAATGACCTAAAAACATTTATTTATAGACATTAACACCAAACTATTCATTATTTTAACTTCATAGGCCAACATCCCTCAGTAATTTGAATTAAGTTGGTGATTTTCCCACTCAAAAGTGAAAATGCCTCAAAAGGGACTAAGTCGCCACCCTAGGTGACTTAGTCCCACCAGGGATTTTTGAGGTGGGTTTTACGAAATTTGAGTGGTTTGAATGTTGCTTGTCAAGATTTGTATGATTTGTGAGTGAAATAGGACTTAAAGTCCAAAATCATGAGCATTAGGGGCCTATAAATGCAGTTTTTAAGGGGTGATTAATACAAGGGTGTCTAAAATAGGACCAAATTAATCACAAAATTGTCTCTTTCTTCAAGAGTATACAATTTTTGGAAACACATTTTCTTGTTGTGGAAGCGTGTACTTCAAAGTTCACTTGTGTTTTCATTAGGTTTGGCCAACCTGGTGTCTACACTTCATGTGAAGGATAAGTATCAATTAAGGAAGCATGTGATTGATCCAAGACATTGTTTTGGGTCTTGGTTAAGTGTTGGTTTGGTTTGCTCTCATTCTCTTCCACCGCAGGAATGTTGAGTTGCCAACCTAATTTGAATTTGTAAAATGAAGCGTGTGTATCCAACCTTGGAGAAATTTTCTAAGGTTGAAGATGGTATAAATACAAGTCAAGATGTTATGGATTGGTGTTCCAAGTATGCAACAAGTTTGAGAAGCGAAGAGTGTGTGAAAGTGAATTGAGGTAGCAATACTTTAATGTGTTGGACTCCTGAAAGCAGTGAGCTGATGGTGTTTGCAATCTTTTGATCAAGGCTATGGATGTGTGTAATCTATTGTGGTGGATATTTTCTTATTATATTTTGTATTTGTAGGTAGTGAGCCTCCTTGTTGGACAATGAGTCCTTTCTATAGGTAGCGAGCCTTGTATTTTGGGCAACAAGCCCTTGGCAGTGAACCTCTTTGTATTCAGTTTTGGAATTACTTTATATTGTGAGTTAATCCTCACCATGGTTTTTCCCTTATTGGGTTTTCCACATAAATCTAGTGTCTCTTATGTTGATATTGCTTTCTGTTATTTGCATTTCATGTTCATACTTAATAACATAATTAAGTGGATGAGAAGTTGATAAGTGTTTGAGATTTGTGATTGTGTTTAGTGACAACTGATTCACCCCCCTCTCAGTTGTCTTGTGCCTTTCAACATGTTTTCTATTTTGTGATTCTTGCACAAACTCAAGAAGAACCCACTTAATGATCTCCCAAAATTCTTGAAAAAAACTCAGCTAGGAACCCATAAGGACTAGGGGCCTTACCTTTTTTCATACTGAAAACAATCATCTCTAGCTCATCTAGATAAATAGGCTGATTGAGAGCCACATTTGCTTCCAAGGGGAAAACAAAGGGAATACAAGCCAAAACCTGGTTCACATCCACCAATTCCTCATGAGAGTCCTTTGTGAATAAGGAAGATAAATATTGAGTAGCTTTTTGAGAGGTATCCTAGAAAGAGGATAACTGAGAACCTTGAGAGAAATCAATAGAAGAATTTAAATTTCCATGTCCCCTAGATTTCACAGAGTTAAAAAAGAAGGTAGTATTTCTAACACCTACCTAAAGCCATTAAATTCTCGACTTCTGTTTCCAGAAAAATTCCTCCCACAACTCCCATTCAGATAAATTCTTCAGAGCATTTGCTTCATTTTTGAGGGACTCCTAGGTAAGCCTCTTGATGAAGGTATACATTGTTGTCCCATGTGGAGGAAAACCTATAAACCACCAATCTTTTATATGGTCATGTAGAGAAGGATCACACAACCACATTAGCTGGAATTTGAATGAGGGATTCTTAATAGTAGTTCTCCCATGTGCAAAACATTTTATAGGCCAGTGATCAAAATCCCTCCAATCAAGAAATTTTGAACTGAATAACCATTGATTTCCAATCCAAAAACTGGAAACCAGTAACTTGTATAGCCACTTAGAGATAGAATCCTCCCCACATATCCTATTACTTCAGGTGAACAAACCATTGAGAGACTTTATATCAATTAAATTTAGTAAGGTTATATTATCTCTAAACATCGACGAAGAAGACTCTAGATGATCCAACCCACCCATGTTTTCATCAAGACTGAGAATAGCATTAAAATACCTAGCCACTATCCAGGGAATCAAAGGAGCACGAGATCACACATACCTTATATGATCCCAAATGAAAAGTTTACCATCTAAAATAGTCAGGGTGTAGACATTAGAGAATGACAAGATTTCACCCGAGTGAAAACTTGATGCAACCATGGTCAAAGAATGCCTACTTGAAATCCACCACAAATGGGAAATATTTTTCTTGCCCCAAAGACATGCAATCCCACCAACACTGCCATGTGCACCAATGATCTCACACTAATATTTCCCCCAAAGCTTGGCAGAGAGCTTGACCATACCCTCCACTGACAACTTAGTTTCCTAAATAAACAAAACATTAGGGGAATGAGCCTTAACCAATTTTTGAACAACCTTTTGTCTAGAGATGTTGTTTAACCCCCACATTCCAAGAAAGAACAATCATTTTTAGAGGTTAGAAAAATGAGAGTCAATAGTATTAATTGACCCTAACTCCACAAAAATTTCCCCCATTGCTTTAATTTTTTCTTGATCCTTCTTTCTCCCCACCTTAGAGGATTTCCTTGAATTCCCCTTTTTAACAGTTTTCTACTGCAAACCCAAGGTGGTAACAATTTTGTTACATTTACTAGGTGCCAAAGACACTTCCCCTATTAATGAGTCCTACAAATCCAAAACCAAACCATCACCTAACTCCTTATCTCTGGGAAAAGACACCTCCCCAGTACCCAATAGAGCTTGATCAGGGTCCATATGAGAGTCCAACCCAACACCCTCCATACTCGAAGGCTTCCCTCCAGGCCCCATTTGGCCCTCATTTAAAGTTTCAGAGTCAAGCAATAGGTTCCCATCAAGCAGATACAAGTCATCCAATGCCTTAAATTGGTTAAAAGAGACACCCACCTGCCTATCCTTTAGGGTTATCTTCAAACCTCTTCCCTTATTATGAGGCTTAATAGGAACAAATCCCTCCTTATCAACCTCCCCTCCAAAAACAAGGATTTTTCCTTTATTCGTAGGAGGTGGGTGAGAAGGCACTTTGGATGACATCACACTTGCCAACCCCCCAAATGAGTTGATTTTAGGACATTTCTTTTGAAGATGCCCATATTTATGAAAATTTTGGTAGTGAAAATGCAAGAGCCTCATAATCCAATTGTTGGATCCAAGAAGTGGACTCAACCTAAATCTCCATCAGATTTGGAAAATGATTAGAGAGATCAATTTCGACATAGATTCTAGAAAATGAGATTACCTTTTTATCCAACGTTTGCTAAGAAGGTCCCACTAGTTTTCTCAAAAGAAAGTAAATCATGTGCAAAATGTTAGTCCTCCAAAACTCCAAGGGCAGCCATGGGAGTCTCACCCAAATCAGAACCTTTGATGACAACTCTTTAGCCAAATTAAGCCCAACATGCTAGGGTTTGATAAACAATCCCACCTAATCTTATAAATAAGGCCCCCCTTCAAAATTCTTATTCCGATCCATCATGCCTGGGAACACCACCATGAAATAGTTATTAGTAGCCTACATAATCTCCATATCTCCTTCAGGATTCCACATCTTATGGGCTCATGACTCCAAAAATGGAAGAGATACATGAATACCCATGAACTTGTAAATCAAAGCATTTTTTCCCAAATAATTGACCTCATCTGCCATGAAATCTAATTGAATAACCAAAACTGATTGGGGCAAGCTCCTCTCTAGACACCCATTAACTTTTAATGCACACAAAGGTCTGCTTTACGAAGGCCTCCCACCATTTAAAGCCTCATTCAAGAAGTTCATTGCAATGGAATGATTAGAGGGGGAAGAAGTAACACTGACAACCATTTATGAATAAGAAAGGCCCACTTTCCCACCTGAGACTGAACCCAAGTCCATGCACACACAAAGCTTGAAAAAAGAAAAAGGATAAAAATCCCATGCCTCTACAGAAAACAAAACCCATAGAAAAGTAAGAACCCACCATTGAAATGCAAAAAACCACCCTCCCATGGTACACAACACCCAAAGAAAGCATTGGAAAAGGTTTTAGAACACATGAAAAAGGAAACCAAGACATGTAGGCCATGACCTACTATAGGCCGCATGCCTGCATGCTCACAAATATTGCTCACGCCATCCCCACTATTTTTCTCTTCTTTTTCAAATGTGAACATTATTAACTATGCAAAGTCCTCCAAATTATTATTAGTGAGTTTGGTAATTTTAATTTTGCTTCCATCCTCACCATTTCATCAAAACTTGAGACATATTAATTACCCTTCACCCCTCCACCCCAACACAAAAAATATTTTCCACATTTGGAAATAACATTGCTTGAATTATGGAATAGGATTATTATTTTAACATTTAGTATTTGGGTATACTTCACACTGTTGGTGTAGGTTTTTTATTTTCCTAGTGGGATAATTTATTTTTCCTTAGTCATAGGTTTTTCCTACACTTTTATTAAGCTTTCTTAGGATATAAAAGTGAATTATTATTTAATAAGTAGGATATAAGGTGATGCAGTGTCCCCATCCTTAAAGGGTAGAACATTTCCTTAAAGGATGGAGCTTTCCCACTTTTGGTGGGTATTGGTGGTCAATTCCTATTGGTTGATTTTCCACCTCCATCCTCTCCTTTGTTCTATATAAACTCACTACCTAGCTTGTATTTTTCATCTTGGAAGCTCTTAATGAAATTCTATCATCTTGACATTGCATATCTCTCAGAGTTGTTGGTTTGCATTGTTTATGTAGCTTTGAATTTATCTTAAAAAATTTCTTAGGTTATACAATCTATTTCAGATTTCTAAAACACACAAGCCTTAAATTCAATCCATACTCTTATAGATATCTATGGGAAACCATCTAAATTTTTGTGAATTAGATGTGATATATACAAAATTACATATGCCAATGATTTAGATATGATAATAATATTTAAATAGGTTGTCACACTTGCAAGATAATTAAATTAGAACACATATTTTTGTTTATTAAAACACACATTTGTATATACCGTACTCTCAAGAAAGATGTGTGGTTGTCTATATTTAACTATCTACTTCTATATTTTGATCTCTCGTTATTGTTTGTTCAACCTATGAGACTAAGAAAGAACATACTTAAAATATTATAATGTATGTGGAGTTTGATCCATTGGTTTGCATTATTGTAATATTGGTATTGTTAAATGTAATGCATTGGCTGAACACTACCCAGGTTGTGAATTTAATTGTGATACTTGTGAAGTTTCTTATTAGAGGCATGAAAGAGCCTTGGGGAGGTGTGAAGGAGCTTTGGGAGGTGTGAAAGGACCTTGGGGAGGTTCAAATGAGCTTTGGGGATATGTGAATTTGATCTAAAGGTGCTTGATAGGGGTAAACATGTCTTCAAAAGATTTGAATCCAACCTATAGGTATATTTTTTAGATCACTTTCCCTTGCTTGAAAGTTAATTCTCTCCAATGCATTAATTCTAGGAAGTATGTGTGTAAAATTTTCCTCGAACTAAAACTTGTCAAACCATCTTCCATGATGAGTCAGTTTAAGTGTTTCAAAATACTGTTACAATAACATATATTTATTTTATGTGAATTTTCCTATAATTTGAATTATTTTATCACTTTAAGTTGTAATAATAGAGTGTGTAGATAATTAAGTGTAAAAAGTATAGTTATATTAACATACAATCTCATTTAGAGTTAGTGTAACATGAGTAGACAAAGGAATAAATTGAAGAATCATATATTTCTTATTTCAAACTAAAGTGGTGATATTATATTGATTAGCAACCTATACACCATAATTTTTTTATCACTTGAAGTTGATCTACTAAAGCATGTGAAGTAAAACATGCTTATTTCTATTGACACATTCTTGTTTAGAGTTAGCACACCATGAATATAGGAAGTATTAAATTCAAGAATTATATACGTGTTATTATTTGCTAAATTTATGATAATATTAGGATTGGAGACCTATAAAATTCTTCCTATGTATGTATGAATTCCTAAGGATGACATCACAAACATCAATTGGTGCTATATCACAAATTATTTTATCTTTGAAAGGATTTATAGCATATGATAACCAAAATCAATGAGCGATGTGTATACTCTTAAATTCTTCCTTATTAGTTACATGATAAAAAAATTATCCCAATTTCATAACCATTTCCATCTTTAGTTTGGATTAAATGCATGGTTGTAGGCTATGCGGGTACTTAAGAACTCTAGGATACTTTGACTAGAATGAAGCTAGTTTTGCATACATGTCATTAAGATATCAATATATTCTTTGACTAATTGATCATTTCCTTGGAACAATTAATTGCCCTTAATATAAAAATATTCATAGACATATTATATATAGTATTATAACGATCCCCATAGATATACCTATTACACTTTATATCTAAGAATTGGGAAATGAAATATGATTTTATTTTCATTTTTTTGATGCAATTCATAATTGTATAATTATGAATTTTATGAAATTTATATGATTAATACATTTCAACCTTACTTAATCAGATAATTGATATTTGAATTAGTCTAATCCTACCACATTCATGTGGTTTTGTAATACCAAATCCATAGGTTTACCTTAGTAAGGGAATAATGGGGAGAGGGACCTTTAATCTAGGGAGATGACTTGAAAAGAGAGAGTGCACACAATAGCATGATGTGATGCATTTTATGAACATGTCTTCATGATTTTTTATGTATGCATGAACCACTTGGTAAAAATATAATAATTTTGTAATTGTATTATTGCTTATTGTTGTCGCACCATGCCATTTCCTGCAAGATGAAAGGTTGTTATTTGTGGGTACTCATTTTGACATTCCTTTCTCACCCTTTCAATGATAATTTTATAATTATTTAATTGATGGAAATAATGGTAAATGATAAATTTTTCTATTCTTAGGTATGTTGTATCAACTTAACATGTGATTAGATCTTATGGGGTCCTTAGATAGCATAAAGTTGTGAAATTAGTATGTATAAATGCCTTGTCCTCTTTCTAAACCTTACATGGTATTTATAAATATAAAATGGTGTCATTATTATTTGAAGGTGCTTTATTTTACTCATTAGACATCATGAGATAAAAGGAATATATAATGTTGCAATGCCACTTCATTATTATTGTTATCTCTTGGAAGAGACTATGTGCATGTATTGCAAGATTTTATTTTAAATTACTAGATTATAATCCCCTCAAGTTTATTTATAAATAACATGTTATTGAGTGGGCGTGCCTTCAAAAGAGAGTACATAAAAGGAAAAGAGAACATGGTAGTAAATACCTTGATCTAGTGACAACATATTGTTTCCATATCCATTACTAAGACAAAGATCAAACAAAAAATATTAGTTAATCTATATTTATATGAAAATTATCAAAAGGTTAATTTAATCATAGGGAATAATTGTTAAAAACAAAATTTCCAATGTGTTTGAGTCTAATGGATTAGTAAGGAATTAAGGAATAATTTATGTGCCTAATAAAGAAAATATTTAGGTAACACTAACTCATTTGATTGCAAAATCTGACAAAAATTTCCGACGAAAGATGTATAATTTGATGTATTGTCGGGATTTGATGTGTAATTTTCTTTTTTTTTTTAAATTTTATCCCCAACGTTCATCAAAATTTTGACGAACTCGGGTTTCGTCAAAATTTCGACGAACATTCAAAATTAGAAAAAAAATTAATTTGTGGTCAACATAAATAAAAGTGAGTTCGCCTATTTATTGTGACAGTGTTTTGCTATACTTTTGAATTTTCTCTACTTGCAAATTTTCTCTACTTACGACAGTTTGTGGAGAACTAAGGACGATTTTCTTGGGAAAAATCAGAAAAAATTCAAGAAGATATCGGCAGGTTGATGGTGGTCATTTTATTTTTCTAGAATTCATTTGTGAAGTCAAATTTGTACTTCCAGGTTTGAAAATCATAGTTTAAAGCAACATCTTATCAAATTTCATTTTTAGACTTATGCATTTTGAGAATTTCATTTCCAAATTTTGTTGTGCAAGTTCAATATTATGATTTTAGGAGTCTAACGGTTGGAAATCATAGTAAAATCAGAATTTAATAAGTTATGGAATTACCATTTTAAAGTGTTTTTTGGGGTCATTAACTATAGGCTATCTTCTCTTTTGCAGGGATGGTTGCATGCCAATTTTTTTTGGTGTCAAGTATCAGAATTATTGGAGTGTGAGTTTGATATTTTTTGAAGATCTAAATATTCAAGCTTGGTAAAGAAAAATCATGTTAGATAATATTAGTCCAGAACAAAATGAAGAGACAATTGCTAGAATGTGGGCTAGATTGAAAAGAAAGGGTGATGGGAAATGTTATTTTCCTTGCAATAATTGCAAGGGCTTAAAGACGAGAAGACTTTTAATCACAACAACTGAGAAACATTGTAGGCAGCATGGTCATGTTGAAGGGGGGCATGATTATCATCCACTGGTAAGTTGTTCATTATATGTATTTGTATTGATTGAATTTGTAAATGTTTATATCATTTTAACATTTTTAATATATACATAAAACACTTGATCATGATCATGGTTTATTTATGTCTATCATTATTATAAAGGTGGGGTGCCCTAGGGCACATGATATGGATTATCACGACCCGAAGAATGTGGTTTTGCAAGCAGAGGAACATAGAGCTGTGAATATCGAAGATGAAGTTAATGATCCTATGGAAGAAGATGATCATACACTAGAAAACACAATTGAAGATGATGGTACACATACATTGATCCATGACACATTTAATGGAACAACTAATCATGATGATCGTGATGACTTTGATGATGTTCATGGTTTACCTGTACTTGAGAAGGAATACAAGCCCCTTTATGAAGGTTCCCAAACAACTCTTCTCTTTGCTGTATTGTTGCTGGTGAACTTGAAGGTTATGAATGGTTCATGCAACATAGAAATCTCACGGATGTTAAGGTATGTCATATATGTCATCTTTTTTCTTGTATTTTTATTGTTGTTAGTTCATCACTAGTAAATAAAGGATGAAATATGTACCATTAATATTCTTTATATTAACAAATTATTTTTTTGTTGTAGATTGATTGGTGAATTTTTGTTACCACCATCAAATATTTTACCTCGCTCATACAAAGATTTATTTGGCATTATGAAAGATATTAGAATGGAGTATCAAGCAATAGATGCATGTCCCAATGATCATATTATATATCATAAACAACATGATTTTGCAATAGAATGCCCAGAATGTCATATCAATAGATATCGAACAAATCAACTAATAAAAAAGGTGCCTCACAAGGTTCTTCATTATATTCCCATTATTCCACGTATGCAACAATTATTTAGGTGCGAAAGCTTAGCGTAATTTATGGATTACCATGCATGGAATAGAAGTGGAGATGACATTCTTTGAATGCCTGCTGATGGTTCTGCATTTAGGGACATGGAGGAAAAATGGCCACACTTTAAAGAAGAACCTCGTAATCTCTGGCTTTCATTGGCAGTGGATGGTGTCAATCCATTTGGAGAGCTGAGATCTATTTACTTGGTGTGGCCTATTTTTTTTATCAACAATAATATTCCTCCATGGATGTCAATAAAGAGGGAGCACATAATGTTGTCAACGATTGTTCCAGGTATTTGTTTACATCAATTTTCTTTAACGTAGTAGCATCTCATTTGTCTTATTTGTTGCATAATGACTTATATTTTTTTCATTCAATAGTCATGTACATTAATTTATATATATTACAGTAAAATGGTTATAATAATTATGTAATGTTTATGTTCATTCAACTAGGTAAGTACCAAGTTAAAGATATGAATGTATATATCGAGCCTCTTATCGATGAGTTACTAAAGTTATGGAATGGCGTCACTATGTATGACATCTCTAGACCAATAGGACAAAGAAAATTTCAATTCCATGCAATGCTTGTATGGACAATTCATGATGCCCCAGGGCTAACACATTTTTGTGGTATGCTATAATGTTTGACTGCACTTTAACGATATTTAATTTTATGAAGTAGATATCATGCATGTTTTTTAAATAATCTATTCATTATATATAATTATAAAAATGACATATTTAATCCAATTATATATGATCTTGCAGGTCTTCAAACAAAGGGAAAATTTCATGTCCAATTTGTGGTCCAAAGATGAAATCTCGTCGTTCAACAAGTTTAGGAAAGCAGGTGTTTGATGAGTATAAGCACTTCCTCCATAGAAATCATAAGTATCGAACTACTGAAAAACATCTTTTCAATGGGAAAGAAGAGACTACATCAAAACACGAAGAATGAGACCTCGCCTATGGAAGTTGGAATATAATAGAATTAATCGTCAAGGTTATACATCGGATCAAATTGTTTATCTATCATATATGATATGTTGGAATTTATTATTTTTATATTGTGTTGTGTTTACTCATGCTGTAATTGACAATGATTGTCGTTGTTAATTTGTTTAACTTATATGCTTCATGAAGGTCGTCAAGGCATTAATGGCCGGCTTCCACAGGGATTGAAAAGTTATCCTGAACAATTTAGTAGGTTTCCCTACTATGAGCAGCTACAAATTGTGCATTTGTTTGATACAATGCACATCGGAAAGAATATAACACAAATGTTATGGAAAATATTGGATGGAAGGCATGGCAAAGAAAAAATTGTCAAAATTTGTAGTGACATTTAGTAAGCCAATCATGCAATGAAAAATGTCATTCAATTGAATAGCGATGGAGACCAAATTAATATAAGTGCCCTTCCTTGGTTATTAATGGAGCAACAAAGCAATGCTATAAAAGAAGTCATACGAAAAATTCGATTTCCCACAGGATTTGTTGTGAACATAAACAATATCATAACAAAGAAAGGTGAATTTGGGTCAGGGATGAAAATGAATGATTGGCATACCTTCATTAAGGTAATTATTCTGGTATATTATATACACTTGTATATTACATGTACTTTTCAGTATATTATGTTTACTACTTTTGGAAAAATAAGGAAAAGATTATTTTATAATTGTTGTAAAATGTTCTACCTCTATCTCTCCCAGACAACTTCGACAACAATGTCAAGCAAGTTATATATGATTTTGGAAAATACATGAGGTAAGTAGCGATATTTGTTCAATTCATTGTATAGATCTTATAATTGCCAATTTTTTTACTTGATATGTAATATGTTGTATATTTTTGTTAAATCTCGTTAATATATTTGTGCCTTGAATCACTTGTAGATGGCTACCATCTAAAGAAATCCATAAAGAATATATAAATTATTGGAAGAGAAAAATTCCTCGCTAATGTGTGAAATGCAAAAGTGTCTACCTTTGAAATTTTTCAATGCACAAGAACACTACCTCATACACCAAGTTGAGGAGATTGAATTGTGTGGACCTGTACACACAAGGTCAATGTGGATGGTTGAGAGGCACTTGAAATTTTTGAAGGCTTTGGTTAGACAAAGAGTACATCCTGAGGGTTCTATGGTGGAGGGATATATGGTATACCAGACCATGGTGTACATTAGTGAATATCTTCCTAAGTTTGCAGCAAAGATCCATGTAGATCGCATTTGGGATCCCAACTCCATTAAAAATTTGAAGGGGAGTACTTGATGGGGAAAGGTAGATTGAGGAAAGTGAGAGGTAATTATAAGATGGTCATGGAGATTAATTAGAATACATTTTACATATGGTTTTTATGTATATTGTACTTATTTAATTATTAATATTCAATATACATCAATTATAAATTAAGGTCGTATATCGTGGTAATTAACTAATTATACGTCGTTTGTGAATTTCAATTTTTTTTGATACAGTTGGTCGAGAGTGGGATGCACTACATTTGTACGTCACAAACAATCTTGATTGGATGATGGTATTGATTGAACAATGTCAAAAATATGGTTGCACATTAACATGGGAAGGTGTGGCTTCATTGGTTAAAGAAGCTCATCGTAATGGAGACTCCAATGTTACACAAAAGGAAATTGATTTAGCATATGGTTTAAGAGATAAAAAGGTACGTATAAATATATTAATCACCCATATTATTTAATTATTTTAAATTATATTGATGTATATACAATGCAGAGGATCCAACAACAACACCAACAACATCATTTCATGAGGGTAAATCAAACCCAATCAGAATCAGGAGAAGATCAAATTCTTAATTCACTTTCTTTTTCCTCAAAACTAATACAAATTCTTTTGATTCTTCAATTCTACAAGACTTCAAGGCAACAAGTTAGCACTTCAATTTCAACAAACCCTATGTCAATATCAGTATTCCAATTGACTCATTCAAAGTAAAAACCATATTAGAAAACTTTGACTCAATCAATCAGATTCACATCATTCTCAACCACCATATTAACATCTATACATTCTCTCAGCCTTTCATAAGGCAACACATTACTCTCACTTGATACACAACCAATTAACAATCCTTCAAATTCATGTATACATCATATCCTCAAGGAAACAAAACACTTATTCTAAATCAGATTCCAAAATGTCAATAACAAAACTTCAATCATTGAAAACAGTCTAAACTTCTCAAATAGCACTAATTCATTTTCCTTACAAGGAAAAATAACAAAGACCAATCCTTCTTGCTATCAACTAGTTAATCAGTCCTTCAAGACACAAAATTCATCATGTTTTGAGAGAAATCAATTCAATACATCAATGTATAAATATCAGGTCTGCCTACTCTATAAAGATACCAAGACACACAATAGAATCATCATTCTCAAAACAATATGCACTTCCTTTACAACCTTATTCAAGCATAAATTCTACTGTAACTCCATCCAAATGACAAGGTTCAAGTATTTAAGGTCACTCACTTCCCTGTACACATAGATTTCCACTGTCCATGAAATCTAAACATTAATTAGCAATAGACCTCCATACCCTAGATCGGGTAAACCACTCACACTAGGTTCAAAAACAAGATCAAAAGGAACATTTAGAGACCTATTAATACCCATATCATCATATAAAAAGCTTAGAATGATTTATACTGGAGAAACTAGCAGATTTCAGACTATACACCCAAGAAAGGCTACTAGAATAGGGCTATTTTACAAAGCATCCACCTTTTTTCCAACTCCAAATTGTTAGAAAGCCTCAAATAGTCAAAGAAAAGGTCACAAAACACCAGATTTATCCACTTTCAAATATTGAAAGACCCATTTAGAAAGTGTATTAAGAAACTCTTAATTTTAGGCTGGAAACACCCAAAATAGTGAGGGTTTTGTGATTATCACCCTTACAAGCCTCCAATACTCTAAAAAACCATTGAAACATGCTCCATTATATCTAAAAATTCCTTTAGAAACATCTCCTTAGGCATGCATATTTTATTTCTCCAATACCCTACTGGAAACCTTCATTTTCAAGAGGAAAACTCAAAAAATTAACTTTAAATCAGCAACACAACACCATATTCTTGATACCCTGCACTCACATAGAAAAAAAAAACATAAAGGACACCCTACTTATCCCATCCCACCATTTATACTAGTATTACATTGGTGGGATGGGCCTTAAAATTCTTTAGGGACTCTCAAAGTCATAGTGAAACTAACTCTGCCCGAGACACATGATTGTCTTTGATTCTTTTGCTGCTTAAAACTAACTTTCAGACTCTTTGACAATGAAAAGTATTCTTTCTCAAATGATATTACACAAGAAATAACTCTTGGATGTTACCAAATTAGCAATACAAGTTAGGAGAAATAGAAAGAATGATTGATAACTCAGAAAAATAGGGCTTTTATTCAACATTTTGTTACAAGAATTTCAAGATTCTGCTCTTCCATGCCTTGCCATGCTTTTTATAACTTTTCCCCTCTTAATAACTACCTTTTATAACTTCTCATTGGTTCAAACTTCCTCTTATCTCTTAATATGCTTGATTTATGCCTTTTTGTTTACATAATATTGCATTATTTGCATTTTTTTTGCATTTTCACCTCCTAGTGACTTCTTTTATGATTTGATTACATTCAAATTAGCCTTTTCATGGCCTTGACACAAAAATTTAGAATTGATCATGGAAATTTAACATATTATCCTTTTGAAGGCATTTATAAGATCTAGGTGGTCCTGCACCAATATATATGTTGAGATTTTTTTCTTTGCATGCATTTGGCCAAGAAAAAATATGTTTATCAACTGATGATATTGCAATAATTTTTACATGTTTGACATATTGCAGGTGAAACACCACAAGGCTATGTGGTGCAATGGTGGTAAATTTTGAATTAAAAATTTGGATGACACAAAGAAAACTTGTGATTCTGGTATAACTGTAGTCTTTCAGGTGACTAATGTTTCATCTAGAAGTCTCATAAAATCGATACTATGGGATTTTGGATGATATACTTGAGTGTGACTTTAAGTCCTTCAAATTAGTTCTATTCTTTGTCCTATGGTACAAGCTATGATTGACTGAAAATGATCCCAAAAGAACTGTTATTGAACATGATAATGGATTTACCATGGTTAATACAAGGTCAATCGAGCAAGCTAGAAATGAGCCCTATGTTCTTCCAAGCCAATGTGAGTAGGTATTTTACTCAAAAGTTTCAAGTAAAACTAGTTGCTCATTTTTTGTTAGACATGATCCAAGAGGAAGGCTAGTAAAGTATAATGTGGTGGAAGAAGAAGATACCGAAGAACTAGAAGATGATGTAGATGATGATCGGGATCAACAGTTAGTTGATGATGTGCCTGAGGAAGATGTCAAAGAGGAGGAACTAGATCACGATGATGTAGGAGTTAATGTTCATGAAGATGATATCCATGTGGATGATGAAATTATCGAAATTGATATCAATGACGACGACGATGATATGACCAATCCTTAAAATGTCGAATTTGGATTGGATGATATAGACAAAGAGTTGGATGAAGAAGAAGATCAATGCCATTGAAATGTATGAGTTATGCGATTATATTATCTATTTGATATTAATTTCTTGATAGAATTATATTTGACTTATGTGGTTACATAATTAATTCATGATGTTTACATTGACATATGTATGAGTTATTTATATTATCTATTTGATATTAATTTCTTGATAGAATTATGTTTGACTTATGGGAGATCTGATTTTATGAATTTTTATCCATGTGCTAACCTAATGGGTTGTGTCTGAACATTGAATATAAATGATATACATACATACACACACACACACACACACATATATATATGTATATATGTATGCATGCATGTATGTATGTATGTATATGTATTTGAAAATGTAAATGTAAATGCAATTACTGGATGCTCTCCTAGAACCATAAATGCAACATATCATTAAAGAAATCTATATCTATGTATATAAATGTGTATTTCTAAATGCAAGTGTAAATGCAAAGAGCATATGGTTTTGTAGTGTTATAGATACAACATATAAATAAATTAATGTAATTGAAATTCTAAAGTCTTCAACACATATAATTCAAACTGTCAGGCACAAAAATTGTTTACAATTTGTGTAAACATGCAAGTGAATAATTGACAAACTCTTCTTGAGATAGAATGGAAATTCTAGTTATGTGATTCTTTTGATTAATGCAACTAACACTTACCAATTGTTGTGATTGATTAAAATATTTTAATCCCTACTTGAGAGAACCAAATAACCAGATCACACATATATAGAAAATGTACAATGATAAACAGAGCATGAACTTGTTATATCAATTTAAACAATAGAGAAGCATCAAAATGGAGATAATCAAATAACTGCATAAATTTAACAAACAACTGATACCAAAATCTTAATCCACGACTTAGATATCTTCATTTACTCCATCAAAATACATGCATCTGAGTCTCTGTATATGAAAGCATTTTGCTAGAAAGCTATCTATTGAATATCTCCTAACACCTATATTTGTTGCATTACTATGGAAGAGATATAAATACATCAAAACTTGGAAGGGACATGTCCCTTCACAAATGTTTTATTTTAATTAACTAATTAAAACAAGAGATTAGGCTCTATTTAGCCATAGATGAACATTTGATAAATGATGTAGATAATCCTTCCATTCATGAGTATCGACATCTCCTAATGCATTCCTGGCCGATATTTCCACCTTTATCATCCTTTCATTCTGCTAGCAGCTCTTGTCCAATGTCAAATCCTTCCCTGTAGCATTTTCTAGAATTCTCTGCAGCATCAATTCACATTCTTTGATCCACTTGGCTTTCTCTTTCAAATTTTCTCTATCTTCAAATAGTGTAGGCAGTCACGTATTCGTAACATCAACCAACCCATTTGCATCTTCTCATAGTTCCTCATAAATATCCCTGTGTTTCTTTATAATATGGTCACCCACACCAATGGCCACACTGTAAGGAACATCTCTTTCATTTAATTCTCAAAGCTTTTCTTTAATCCTTCCATCAATTCTCTTGTGTTCCTGCCCCGTAACATGGTTCTTTGAATATTCTCCCCATAGCTTATTCAACCAAATCATTAAGTTGGCCTGCCTTTTTTTTATTATTGCAGTGAGTGTATCATAATTACCTTGTGAATATGCAGTTGACTCATCCCAATGATATTTTACTTGTGAGCTTTCACCATGTGTTATTAATTTAGGAGGCCCCATTGTGACTCCTAGCATGTCCTTCAAATGATCATTTTCTCTCATGATCCTTTCATTACTCATTTTGTACATTTCCTTTTCTTTGATCAACATTTGTATTTGGGATTTATTCAATTTTTCCACATTAATCCCAATGTCTGCAGTCACCACATGATCTACCTCTCCAACCTTCAGAGTCATGAAATGTCCAAATGATTTCTTAGTATCAATCACCATTGAATTTATATGAGGTGGATACAAGGCCCATATCATGAGTGTTCCTTCATCCGGGTTATATTTGGATCCAACATATATTTCTGTCACCCCCTTTGGACTAAGCTTGTGTGTGGCACTATTATCCTTTAAGAAGTTATCAAAGACCAACGAAAAATTCAAATCTAGCCTTGGAAAGATCATAACTCTGGCATCCTCTAACATTTTCCTTCCTTTATCAAGGGTCATATTATCCATTTCTCTATCCATAGTTAATTTCAAATTATTTAGTAGCTGCTCCTCACTGATTGGTGTAATATTATCAACTGTCTCCCTTATCTCCTTTCCTTTTTGTTTATACAATAAAGATTCAAATTCTGAAGAATTCACAAATTCATTATCTGCTACAAATGACCTATATTCTATCTCTCTGGTGTTTGTATATTGTCTCTCTTCAACACTTGGTTCTCTAGGAGGGCAGTTGTAATCTTGAGTTTTTAATCTAGAAATCCTACTGGGTAGGTCTTGTGGAATATCTTCTCCAGATCCCTCATCTCTAGAAAAAGGGAACCCTGTATCTAGAAACCCTTGGTTGTATTCCTCCACCACTCTCTCTGCTTCCTCTGCCTCCAAATTTCTAATCATGTCATCAAAATAATAAGGCACATGATCATATCCTCCAAATTTTATCCTTTGTCTAGCATAATTGATATATCCCTCTGGATCAAAACCTTTTCTTGGTGGACCCTTATTCATATGATACTGCATTAATTTGGAAAAGATCAAATCATATCCTTCCTTTGTAAGCATAGTAAAATCACCAAAGCACAGAGTACTAGGCATAAATGCCTATTTCCTGAATGAACCAAAATTCATGAAACTAGAAAAATCCATTTGTCTTACAATTTCCAAATATGCAATCCTATCTGGGACTATTTTAGGCAAAATGAATGAAGAATCCTCAAAACCAAACACCCTTACAATAGTAGCATCTTCCAAGCAATACCAGTCTCCCCAATTGTGATCAATTGGTCCATTAAAGTCCTTAGGTCTAAGGAAGCATTTTATTTCATTAGACAATGAGTGTGCACAAGGATGACTGTAGAATTCATTTACTAGCTTTACAAAATATTCTTCAAAATACAGGTAACTGGAATTAGCAAACCTACTGTCCCAAATGGAAGTCCACAATTGAATGGGTAACAATTTTCCCTCTTTATCAAACTGTGAAACCTTCAAATTTTCTGGCCAAATCCCTAACTCTTGTCTGAAGTACAATACTAGATGCATTAAAAGAGA
This sequence comes from Sequoia sempervirens, assembly GCA_007258455.2. NCBI lineage: Eukaryota > Viridiplantae > Streptophyta > Pinopsida > Cupressales > Cupressaceae > Sequoia > Sequoia sempervirens. The sequence continues at coordinate 81,596,889 of VDFB02058242.1, read as the reverse complement.
ATAATTCCTAAGGTGCAGAACAGGGGATTTATTCTTGATTGCCATCAATGCTATGTCAAGTTCCTTGGAGACAAATGAAGCATAGTAAAAAAACCTAGAATTATGACATTGAATGTCAACTGCAATTACCATGGGAACAATGGACATATACTCAGGAAATTCCATACCCAACACTTGTCCTATCGAGAAATAGGTATATCTCATATAGGGCTCGAATAAGTCCACATAGAATGGAGGCCCATCGCCATCGTCAAGTGGGACAATTTTACCATATTGTTTAATTTTATGTAAGGGAAACCTCCAACCCTTGTAAGTGGTGTCCATTCTCCAAAACTCCTTTTCCAACTCTTCATTCACAATTTTCTCATTACTCCACCCTTCCAACTTAAAAACCTCACTTATTGAAGCCTCTAATATGTATATGAAGGGTTTCCTAGATGGTCCACATATGGCCTTAAGTTTTGAGTCATAGTGGGTGGCCAACAATTTTACCAACCTTGTATTAACAAACACATTAGGGCAAACCATCTTTCCTAAATTTAGATGCCATAGATTACAAACTGGCTCAAAACAATCTCTTCAGTGAAAGTGGAATCTAAACAATTCATAGCCTCTTATTGGGGTCCAAATGTATCCTATGTGCTTGCATTTGTCATCCAATTTTTCCAGTTCCGTCTTCAGTTGTGCGAAGCACCTACCTTTGGGCCTAGAGCTAGGCAATTGGTCAATTAAATCCTGATTCAAATTTCGTTCATTACCCTCTGGCTCAATTCTAGACTCAACTTTCTGCTTCTTACTCTTAGGGTGACTGCTCTCACTTTGTTTTCTACCTTTCAACTTCCTTGAGCTGGTGGCTTCCATATTACTCGCTTAAAATTGCAGAAATGAAAAAGTTAAAATGCAAAGGACTTACTGGTTTGGATTGAGGTCTTTCAATTGAAACAATTCTTTGTCCCTTTGTTTGTCTCCTCATTTCCTTCGCTACCAATTCACAACAATGTTCATTTTGCAACGATTTCCTTTCAATTTATGAAATTACCTATACTCTATGGCACCATTAATGTTTTAACTCTAGAAACAAATGTAACAAATTTTTGAATTCCTTATTGTCACATCAAATGAATTGGTCGACAAGACACCTTCAAACTTTGGGTGATCTATACATTAGGCCCCAACCAATGTTCATTAAATACTCTGCTGATCGGGGTAACACTCTACACATTTGACCAATGTTAACATTTGTCCCATATACATCACCAAGTGTCACCCCAACAATCATTTTGGTTCATTTGTTTCTTCATCGGCCTGACTTTTAGTATTGCTAACACATTTAGTGGTTCCTCCGATGTTATAAGTCTCACTGATAACACATCAAATGAATTGGTCGGCAAGACACCTTCAAAAGTTGGGGGATCTATACATTAGGTCCCAACCAACGTTCACTGAATACTCTACTGATCGGGGTAACACTCTACACATCTGACTGATGTTAACATTTGTCCCATATACATCACCAAGAGTCACCCTGATAATCATTTTGGTTCATTTGTTTCTTCATCAACTTGAATTTTAGTATCACTACAACATTCAGTGGTTCCTCCAATGTTATAAGTCTCACCAATAACACATCAAATGAGCTGGTCGACAAGAAACCTTCAAACTTTGGGTGATCTATACATTAGGCCCCAACCAATGTTCACTAAATACTCTATTGATCGGGGTAACACTCTACACATCTGACCGATGTTAATATTTGTCCCGTATATATCACCAAGAGTCACCCCGACAATCATTTTGGTTCATTTGTTTCTTCATCGGCTTGAATTTTAGTATCACTAACATATTTAGTGGTTCCTCCAATGTTATAAGTCTCACCGATAACACATCAAATGAACTGGTTAGCAAGACACCTTCAAACTTTGGGCAATCTATACATTAGGCCCCAACCAACATTCACTGAATACTTTGCTGATCGGGGTAACACTCTATACATCTGACCGATGTTAACATTTGTCTTGTATACATTGCCAAGAGTCACCCTGACAATCATTTTGGTTCATTTATTTCTTCATCAGCCTGAATTTTAGTATCACTAAAACATTTAGTGGTTCCTCTGATGTTATAAGTCTCGCCTATAACACATCAAATGAACTGTTCGGAAAGACACCTTCAAACTTTGGGAAATCTATACATTAGGCCCCAACCAACGTTCACTGAATACTCTGCTAATTAGGGTAACACTCTACACATCTGACTGATGTTAACATTTGTCCCGTATACATCGCCAAGAGTCACCCTGACAATCATTTTGGTTCATTTGTTTCTTCATCGGCCCGACTTTTAGTATCACTAACACATTCAGTGGTTCCTTCGATGTTATAAGTCTCGTTGATATCTTTTCTTTTGGTCTTGAATATGTCGCTAGAACTCCTGCCAATATCCTCTTGTCAGTGTAACTTAGTGGGTCGGGTGAACATTCAGGATTTACACTAATTGCACATGTATCACTGATATATTCCCAGTGCTCTTGTCGGTGAAAGAAATGATGGTCTTGCTGATGAAACTTCATCGGTGAGACTTAAATTTTTAGGCCAACATATATTTTTCATGCCGAGATGACTTGTATTGCCGATAGATTATCTTCATCGATAAGACTGTAAGCCAATCTCCCCGATATGTCTTCTTTAGTAATCCTGATCGCTACAACAGTTTTGATGTCTCATCAATGTGCTAAAAAGTGCTTGTAACCCATAATAGGTTGGGAAGACCCATACCAGCTCATGTCGATGTGATCTTTTTGCTACAATATCTTTGATCCAAAGGATTTTTAGGAGTAGAACAAGGTGATTGTGGGTAATTATATTCTGTAGGGCCAATTACATCCTTTTCTAACTCAAAATGTAGTTAATTATTATTGATAAATTTACATGAGTAAATCATTATAAAATTTTGAATTTTTTTATAGTTCCAACAGACCCTTCTTCATGTTGTATTGCAGCAATTTTTTGATAACCATATCATATCCATCCCTTGATAATATAGTGAAATCATCGAAGAAAGGAAGAGAGGTGGAGATAGAGAGTTAATGGATAGGGGGATAGGGAGGGAGATATGGCGAGAGATAGAGAGGGGGAGATAGAGAGAGGAAGGGAGACAAAGGGATGTCGATAGGTAGAGGAGGAGAGATAGAGAAGAGGGGGATATAGAGAGATAGAGGGGGATGGTGAAAGAGATAAAGAGATTGTGATAGAGGTATAGAAATATATGGATAGAAAGAGATAGAGAGAGGACTGAGAGGGAGATAAGAAGAGAAATAGAGATAGAGATATAGAGTAGGAGAGATGGAGCTAGGGAGAGATGGAGTGAATAATAGAGAAAGGGGGGAGAGGGAGAGATAGCTCAATAGATAGAGGGGGGAAGAGGGAGTGACATAGATAGTGGGAGATATAGAGAGATAGAGATAGAGATATATGGGAAGAGAAAGAGACATGGAGATATATGGGAAGAGAAAGGAAGAGAAGTGGCGATAGAGAGTTGACAGATAGGAGGGATAGGGAGGGACTAGAGATGGTGAGAGATAGAGAGGGGGAGATAGAGAGGGGGAGGGAGAGAAATGGATATAGATAGGTAGAGGAGGAGAGATAGAGAAGAGGGGGAGAGATAGGGAAGAGGGTTTAGGGTTTAGGGAGATAGAGAGCAACAAGGAGAGATATATCAATCACGCTCCCTATATCTCTATCTATTCATCCTTATCTCTTTATCTCTCTACCATTATCTATCTCTTTGTCTCCCTTTCTATTTTTGTTACTCATTATCTCCCTCTCTCTCTATATTTTCTTCCCTATATTTATCTGTCTCCTTAAGTGTGCAATGGGTACATTGAAGAGGTCTTAAAGGGGAATTATCATATCTTTAATCAAATGGCATGCTACCTTGAGCATAACTCCCCAAGGACACATGGCATCCTTGGATTGTTGACATGAAACAACCAATCAAAATTTAGTTTCTCTTTTCCCTCTCTCTCTTTTCCTTTGTATCTCTTATATTTCTCTCTCTCATGCTCTCTCTCTCTCTCAACTCTTTCTCCCTATCTATCCAAGTTCATCTCTTTCTCTCTTTCTCTATCTTTTTAGTTTCTACATCTCTTTCTATTAGCTAATAGGCTACATATATTGTGAGATTTGAGCTTGAAACAAATCTCATGCCTAGAAACCACTATTGTGTCATTGGAAAACAAGTTTCAATTGCCATTTAATGGTAAACCAGCTGCAGTGTAATGGTAAAATCCTCTAAAATATTAGGTAAAATCCTATAGATACTATTATATAATAATAAATATAATTATATTATATATAATTTAATCTAATATTACTATTATATTAACTATATTTTGCATTGGGATAACACCAAGGAAAATATAGAATATATACTTTCATGAAGAAAGAACATGAATGTCTATTATTAATCTACAAGAATGAGCTACAAAATATAAATCTAATATAGCTAATATATATTTAAATAATATATTTTTAACTATATTGTGGAATATTAAAACCTAGCTAAATGGCACCATAATTTTCAATTTAATTAACATACTCTAAAACCTAACGAAACCAGGTTGTAGCTCGTCAAATTGGAGAAGTGAAAGGTCAATACCAGCGCCGAGGAAGAGTTTGGAGGAGTGAAAACAAGGTCAATACCAGCACCGAGGAAGAGTTTGGAGTTAAAACAAGGTCAATACCAGCGCCGACGAAGAGTAAAGGAGTGAAAACAAGGTCAATACCAGTGCTGAGGAAGAGTTTGGAGGAGTGAAAAAAAGGTCAATACTAGCATCGAGGATGAGGTTGAGGGCACTTAGGGAAAATCGATGACCAAGGGACAATGAGTACTGTAAGTTTGGTGCCCCCATTCTCTTTAACCTGCAATTTTCATGCCTAGTTTCCAAAGGTCTTCTCGTACATTGGCACCCCCAAAGTTCTAGGATTTCATCACACATAGCCTTCATCGCATGATTCTAAAGCAATTGTAGACTTAGTACAAGTATATGCTAGGCTAAGCTAGATCTAATGAATGGAAATAGAGGCATACAATTCTTCTTTAATACCTCCACCACAAACATATGCAAGGAAAGGTCTCCTCCCTTCTTGGCAGTGATAACCTCCTCCACACACAACCCTTAAAAATTATGAATAGAGGAATATAATCTTTGAAGAAATCAAAGTTGATTCTCTCCTACCTGATGCAATTAGTCATTTTATCTTTACAAATATTTATAGTGATTACTAGAGGCACATAGACCAATTCTTCATAATAGAAGAATTTGATCATACTTTTCCAATGATGGCATTATGAGAAAACCTTAGGTTAAATGAATAATTCCTAGCTAAGTTCTTTAAATCATGTCCAATCATATAAGAGAAGACCGCTGCTATGTGTACTTGGATACCATGGAGAAAGGCTCTTTGGGCTCTTTCATCAATCAAGGTATTGTTAAATTTTAACACCTAAAAGTGAGAATGAAGAATATTTCCTAGGATGGTGGCCATCCCATTATAGCTCTTAGAGTTGTTAGAGATATTTTTGTTTCAAAGTAGAGATTAGACCATCAAATAGTGTCACCATGACTCTACCAATATGTCCATCAAATTGACAAACCCTGACTTAACAATGACAAATTCACAAGAAAATTGCCCCTGTCAGCCCTAGGGAATCAATTCAATGCCAAGTTTCTTGCTTTAACAAACCCATAAATGTAATGAAACTCTATCATACCATGTTTCACACCAATCCACCGAGTTATAGTTCCAAGATAATGCATGGATTGGTGGATGCCATTTCTATTTAGCCCTTAAACCCTTACATAGGAAAAATAGGGCAATCCTTGTATTTGATTATTTTCTCCCACAAGACAGTGATCTCAGAGCATATCAATCTTGCACGAACACATATATTTATCTACACCAATGATCTCAGAGCATTTCAAGCTTGTACGGATCCATACACCACAAAAGAACTTCAAAAAAACAATAAAAAAATAGAAAATTGCTTCAAGAACGTGGTACTTGATATGAAATTTTGGTATCAACAATTGCAATGGGATGGGAATACAATATGATAGAAGTGGGATAAGAAATGCATTGTTTGAAGCATCAAACCAATATGCAAAGATGAAAGAAAGTGCTAACCCCTTAAACTGAAAAAGTTTCTTTTAACTTTAAGTTTGTTGGGTAGCCAATTCTTTTAAGTTATCAAATCCTACCATCATACATAATGAAAATGTTGTTGTTTCAAATGACTATAAGCACTAACCTTCACTATTTGAAGATGTTGAAACCTTGTTATAGAGAACTATAACATTGATGCAACCACTCATCCTACCTTAGAACATAACAAAAGTCTCCTAGTAATTAGACATAGGAAGATTTAAGATGACTTAAACATTTTTTATTGCCAAAGCATAAACTTATGATGACTTAACCAGGCCTAGTACACACTCCCTCCCCGTTAACCACTTAGACATATGGAAATTAAATGTAAGTTTTATGCTATTTTTAGTCATGTAGGTGTCCAATAAACCACTTGGTGGTGTTTCCCTTCAAGTTTATTTACTTGAATGAAGAGAAAAAGTCCTTTGATTACAATTATAGAATACATTTGAGGCCTTGGTTGTGTAACTGGTGGACCATAGTCACATTTAAAACTTGTTACAAAGTTTTGGAGTTAAAACATTAAGTATATTTGATTTGTGATGGACACATTTGGATGGTAGTAACAATAACTTGCAATCTATCAAGACTTGATTACCTTATAACCTGTCAAATTCTAGCAATGAAATGATAGATTTATCATAATGTCACCTTGGGATCACATCACCATGAAAGAACTTCATCCAACATCCTTATGAGTGTAGGTACCACCAAATAGGTATTTTTCAGACCTGTCTTCCTCGAGCGAGGGGTATTCAGGAAGAAAAGAGGAAAGTGAGACATGTAGTAGGTCTAAAAGAGTGAGATCAACTAGAGGTCAAAATATTAGAAGAAATTTTTTTAAACGCGTGGAATTTTTTCTTGCTGAAGGGGGTCATGTTCTTATGATGATGAGAGCATAGGCAACATCGAGGTGCCCTTGAGGTACAAACATCTATGAAAACAATGGGTACCCAAGGAACTTCCTCCAATAAGCACTGATTTTTGTGTCAACGAGAGGATATATCGCATAGCACCATCACCATTACATGGTTTGGGCTTATTTTGCATGGACGACATAAAGGTTTGTTACGAAAAAGTTTCTGAATTGATGGATTATGTCATACCCTGTTATAGTTACAAAGATTGGATGCAGCTAGTTTGATATACATGAAGTATGCATAGGTATGCACTGTCAACAAATTATATATAGCTAAAAGATAAGGATCAAAATAAAGGAGTGGCTATGTACATTGATGTAAGGAAAAAAGCATCAGGGAATATTGCAGGGTTTATAAATAGTACATGACTTGGGTCAACAAATAAGCAACCCAATTGCATATTCGAGGAACGCGAGGGAAACTGTGTATTCTTATGTGCAATAAAATCAATAACTGTAGAGGAAGAGTTGCTAATCAATTACAATTTGAATCACTTAGTTAAAAACACAATTACTATGGGGGTGGTACATACTATGTACCATTTTACCCAACCTCCAATTAATGACTCCAATATACCATTTTATTCTTATATTTTTTTTGTAAGTCTATTGGTTTCATTTCGGTAATGCTTTTTTATATTTAATTTTTGTCAGAGTGGAACATTGATCATACGGGGAAGGATTCGACCCAGAGCACTGATCGTGATGCATCTTCAGTCGTTTCTACCTGACAAGTTTACCTCATTGTAATTGTACAAATTAGATACGAGCAAAATGTTTTATTTTTATGTTTTTTTCATAAGTTCCTTGGGTTAATTTCGATAATGTTTTTAATATTCTTGATGTAGTTAGCTGATTGGGGAAAGGAACCAACAGTAGAGGAGAACATCCATAGGGAGGTGTAGTCAATATTATGTGATGATGACATCACATATTCAACAAACCCTCTCGATATGTTAAGGAAGACCCAAAAAAAATGCAATGAAGAAATCCTTAAGTTAATATTCATAGTGCTTCAAACAGATGAGATAAGAGAGAGGGTTAAAATATTGACTGAGAGAGCACAAAACTTGCAAGTAAGTTGTCATGAGGTCTTCAATTATAACATAAGTTCATTCATGGTTTTATATTTTGTACTCTTTTATGTCATGAACTAAAATATGTGTTGTTTTTATAGGATTATTTGCATCCTCATGATGCTGCTGGCCATGATCAGGGTACTGCAAGTGCTACCTGAGGAGTAGGGGTTGGTACAAGTGTCAATCCTGATCTTCCTGCGCATACATCACATCATACAACTCCATCATCCATACCTATATTGTCGTCTCAAATCTTGGCAACACATAGCATGCAGGCATTGGGTAGTGCACCCTGTCGCAGCGAACACATGCCAGAACATGTGTCAGGAAATGTACCTGAGGATGCAGAGGCCACAACTAGTACTGGTAATGTTTTAACAACATTTCCTGGATCTTCCCATATTACTAGTATGGGAACATTTTTTATCACATTTGTGGTGACCGAGGATTTCATTCCCATAAAGATAGAGAAGGTCCCAGGTACTTTAAAATGTTTTAATTATTATTATATATAATCCAATTGAAATTTACTTATTGATCACTCTTTTTAGACTAATGATCCCATGATCGTTTTGTAGGATATGATGTTTTTTATAAACATCTAAGTGATATTACATTGGAGCTCTTCGGGCCCACCATACGTACATGGTGGAATGCCCAAAATGAAGATTTAAAAGATGATCTCATTAACCATTTAGTTGTGCTATTCAGTGATAAAAAATTCAACCGAACGAAGGTCCTTAAGAAATATGGTACCTATCTAAAGTATGTGAGGGACCAATAAATGTCACATTTAGAGAAGAACAAAAAGTACGAGCATCCCCTCATGATTCCAAAGAGGGAGTGGAAGGACTTGGTGTCAAATGGAAAGGAGAAGGCTGAAAAGAAAAAAGGAAATACACCACCAGGCCAAGGAAAATATGTGATACTATCAACAATGTAATTATATATTGATTACTTTTTCTTTTTACATAATCTAACGTATTTCAAAATTTTCATAGGCTGCCCGACACATCAAATGCAACAAAGGAAAGACTAGAAAAATACGAGCAACACAAACTTGGCTCTGGTGGTTATATGAAATTAGCTGCATGAATTGTAAGTATCAATAAATGAAATATTGCATCCAAATAATAAATTGCAAACAATTTTGGTTTTATCACACCATAGAAGCAAAATTCATGATCTTATGCAAAAATGCATGGCTCTGAATTCAACAGAGTGTCCACAGAAGAGGACCTAAATATTTCCTTCCAGCAAGGCTATGGAGTTGTGGCTGAATGCTTAAGAGTCTTGACTGGGCAAACAAAATCTTCCATTGCATCTGACACATAGGTAAATGAACTCAATAAAGTTTATTTAAAATTGAATACTTGTGCAATCTATTTAATATTAATTTCCACCATAAAGTAATTATGTGCCTATTTGTTTTAAACAAACAAGCAATGATAATACTGCACATGACATTGGAATGCAACCTGGTGAGGGTGGAGCACAACCTGTAGATGAAGGTCATGGTGTGCATCCCAATACTGGATGTATTCATGTGCTATACAAAACACTGTATGGATTAATACAATTAAACATCTTTAATCACAATTGGTGTATTAATCAATGTAACCTCTCCTATTTCAACTTTAGAGCATGTAGAGTGTGATCAACATGTTGAGCATGATTAGGCTAGAGAAGATCAGGAACATGATGTGGCCCCATCAGGTAAAGAGAACCACTCTAATGTTCTTTTAATTAATGAAATACGTGTAACAATAATAATAAAACATATCAATTTAACATTTCTTTGTTATTGCAGTAGACCCCCCTTGCAGCGGTGTCCACATCGTGAGTACACGACTAGGCATATATTAAGATCACAAGCAAAGGGAAAAACAACTGAAGGGGGGACAAATGATTTAGAAAATGATACTCCACTTAAGCTTTTTTTATCTTCAAAAAAGAAACAAAAAAAAGTGATTGTAATCATATTATGAATGAATGTGAATATGTTAATGAATGAATGTTATATGATAATGAATGAATTTTATATGTTATTAATGAATGAATGAATGATTAATGTTATATGATCGGGTATGGGGAATTGAGAGTGATGTGAGGGGGGCGAGGGGTCAAATGAGCTTCCACCGTCACGTGGTTGGCCTTGTTAAGTAGAGAATATTAAACTATTCTTGAAACAAAGAGAAGGTCAATAAGGTAATGAAATTTTGAATATAAGAAATGCATCATTTGAAGCATCAAACCAATATGAAAAGATGAAAGGAAGTGCTAAATTTTCACTATGGTGGTAGAAAAATGATTCTTTATACCTTGATGCCTTCATTTTCCAAGCCAATTTCTCCTGCTTTGCATAGTTCCACCATGTTTGTGGACGTGATATGACTCCTACACAAAAAACATGTACCAGTTTACGACCTTCAATCCAACTACATCCAAGTATCTTTTTAATTCCTTTATCTTTCATCAATCTATTTACTATTTGAACCTCATACAAATGTTTTAGATGAAGAACCCATTATTGTGAAATGTGCCTCGAGTTGAGTAAAGTGAATCCATGCTCTGTATCATAATTTGAAGTTGTTTCCATTCCAATGTTCTGAGTTTAGTTTGTTTGTATGGATTTCTATGAAGACTAGATTGTGTTGTGTGTGGATTTGGTTTCAAAGCTCTGTTTCTTTTTTTTTAGTGGTGACATAACTCTAAAATTTGACTTTTGTGCATAACAGGTTAGTGGAAAAATTGACAGCTTTGAATGGTTTAGAGGCTTTATTGAGATAGATACATAGATGTTTGGATCTTGTTGCTAATGGGAGGCTTCCACTTAACCATGAAATTTTGTACCATCTGCAGGTATGCAAAAATTTCTCTACTTACATTCATTCAAGAGGCTAGATCGCTTATCTTTTGTCATATGGTTGGATTAATGTGGCATACAATGTCAATGTGGGCTATAGTTTTTTTAATATGTTCAAGTTATGCATAGTTTACAATGAATAGGGGGTGAAAAGGGGCATGTAAGTTAAACCAACCATCATTAACAATCATTCTTTATACTATGTTATATTTATTCATTATTCCTCAAATTCTTAAACATATAGACTAGGAAGAGAACTCTATTCAATACATGAGTATGTACTACATATATTGTTGTATCCAAGCCCTATGATCTTGGATATATCTAGGAAGGCCCAAGAAAGGAGTTGCATGTATATAAGTAGTTGATTGGATGTCTGAGAAGTTTTGGAAGAATAACAATACAGGACTTGTACGTGTAACAATAAATAACAATGCACTAGTTTCAATAAGAGTTGCATGGACATGGATATAGACACAAATGCGATTTTTTTTCAATTCCCCCCCTTCTTTTCTTATGGTATTGATCTTATTACAGGTCCTCTCTATGTTGCTATCATTGTATTGAACACTACCTCTGAAACAAAAGGTCTACTCTCGTACAATTGTTCTTTTTGTAATTCCAATTATTTTCCTATACTACAACTTTTGGAATATTTTGTAAAAGTGAATTTACAATTTAGTATGCAAATTCATCCATGTTTCAGAACATGCAACCTCAAGATGGATAAATGCTATCTCACAAACCTGCACCAACATTCCTCTTCATTCTTGCAAGGTACTTTGCTATCCTTTAATACTTTGATAGTTATTTTATGACATTTGGCTCAATTCTGGAGTGCTATAGCAATCTATTCTATGATCAACACTTAATATAAGTTTATATCAGAAAATACATGTCATGTATGGTGTTTTGTAATGCATGTGAAGCTAACTTTTAATCCTTCGAATGGTTATACCACCAAATAGTTATCATTTATGTGTTGTCTTTGTATAATATAAGTTTATATTAGCAAATAGAAAGAGATATAGAGAGGACTGAGAGGGATAGAAAGATGTCTTCGTATTGCTGCAATATCTTGTTGAACCTTTCTTGCTGCAATGGGGTTGGCATATTTGCGAGCACTATTATTTTGTGTACTTGCTTGTGTAGGTGCATTTGTGGACTATCAGAAGCACAAATTTCTGTGTGTGGGAAATGATCTTGCAACATTGTTTAGTAGAGACCAAAGCTAGTTTGGCTTGTGCTGTTAACTCAAGGAGGTTAAGTTTCCACTTGTCATTATGTATTTTCCATTTTTGTGCGTTAAAATGGTAAATTCCATCATGATCATACACTCATGGTTGTCCAATATAAACAAATTATATCTTTTTATGTATAATTTTAGTTATCTCCTTCTCTCGATTTTAAATAAGTAATATTATTTTAACCAATAGATGTGTCTGGTAGAATTCATAGACTCCTATGTCTGCCTTGAAAGAGCTCACTGATGGAGAGAAAAGGCCACAAAAGACTCTCACTGACAGGTAGCAAGTATATGATTCTGAACTTCTGGAGGAGTATCTATCTCTTCTATTTGTATTTCCAGTTATATCACTTTTTCCTTAGGCACATTATATTATAAAGCTTTGGCGATTTTTTTATTCCCTTACACTACATTTTTTTGTTATTTTGGTTTTAGGAAAATCAAGATGCATTGATCAAGTGTATCACAAAAGATGTTGGATTTAATAATGGAAGACCTATAGGTGCATGTATCATCTATAAGTCACTTCTCCAATGGTGTTCATTTGAAGTTGAAAGAGCAATATTTTTGATCGTATCATTCAAATGATTGGTTCAACAATTGAGGTATCATTGATTCTACATTTCCCTAGTTCTAAGTAGTTTATGTGAATTGGCCCTACAAAATATAATGATTTACTCATGTAAATTTCTCAATAATAACTACATTTTGAGTCAGAAAAGGATGTAATTGGCCCTACAAAATGTAATTACCCACGGTCACCTCATTCTACTCCTAAAAATCCTTTTGATCAAAGATATTGTGGCAAACAAATCACATCAACATGAGCTGGTATGGGTCCTCCCAACCTATTATGGGTTACAAGCACTTTTTTGCACATTGATGAGACATCAAAACTATTGTAGCGATCATGATTACTAAAGAAGACATATCAGGGAGATTGGCTTATGGTCTCATCGATAAAGATAATCTATCGGCAAGACAAGTCATCTCGACATGGAAAATATATGTTGGCCCGAGTGTTTAAGTCTCACCAATGAAGTTTCATCGACGAGACCATCATTTCTTTCACTGAAAGGAGCACTGGGAATATATCGGTGAGACATAGCGGGTTGGGTAAAAATTCATAACTTACCTTGATGGTATAAATCTCGCCGATATACTTCCCCGTGCTCTGTCGATGAGACCACAAGTCAGTCCTCCCAATGAAGCTTTTAAAAAAAAATAACTGCAACGTTTCGTCAAAATTTTGATGCCACAGTCCGATGAAAAAAAAGGTGCCACGAGGTTGCTGTAGTTCCGACGCAATTTTGATCTCATTCCAATGGTGAGATCATCAAACAAATGAGAAAATGTTTGTCAGAATATCGGGGAGACTGGCTTATGGTCCCATCGATGAAGATAATCTATCGGCAAGACAAGTCATCTCGGCATGAAAAATATATGTTGGCCCAAACGTTTAAGTCTCATAGATGAAGTTTCATCGGAGAGACCATCATTTATTTCACTGACAGGAGCACTGGGAATATATCGGTGAGACATAGCGGGTCGGGTAAACATTCAGAGCTTACCTCGATGGTATAAGCCTCACCGATATACTTCCTTGTGCTCATCGATGAGACCACAAGTCAGTCCTGCCGATATAGCTATAGCTTCGACACAATTTTGATCTCATTTTGATCACGAGATCATTGAAAAAATTATGAATGTTTGTTCAAATTTTGATGAAACTTGGTCGCAATTTCAACAAAAATCTCATGCTATTCCGACGATTTGGCAGAGGCATGCCACATGTGTTATGGCTATTGTTCGTCGCTAGATCGACACAATGTTCATTGATATTCTGACGAATAGGAGGTCCCTTTTTTTGTGGCGGTAACCGACGAAATTCAGTCGTGAATTCAAAATTTTGAAGCTCATTGGGATACCGACGAAAATTCAGGGATGAAAAATTTCCAAGAGATTCATCGGAATTTCGACAATAGTTTGTTGATAGTTCAACAAATGTCTGCCGAAAAGTGGAGTCAAATACAGTAGTGTAATAATTCTATGAGAATTTCACAACACATCTTAGGATAGAAACCTAAGGATACAAAAATGATGTTAAATTTCATAAAAAAGTATTTTTTCCTAGGAATGAAGAGGGATGTCATGAAATTTTTGCAAGTGCATTGAATGCTAGTGAATTAAAGCTAAGGATGTACATTTTTCAAGGTTTCTATACCAAAATGAGATCCTATAATATAAATGATGATGTTCAATATAGGTATCATACAAGGAATATTACTTACCTAGTTTAAGCACAATACTATTTTATTAGTGACTGATAAATTAACTAAAGTTGGAAATTTTGTCCCTAAAAATATAATAGACAACTCTTTGATGATAATAAAAAGGTTCATGCAAGATATATTTTGTTTACATGGAGTTCTAGAGAAAATAGTACTAGATAGGGAAACCTAGTTGTCTTCTTATTTTTAGAAAACTCTCCAAGATGCATTAGGAAAATCAATCAAATTTACTAAATTTCATTTGGAAACTTACAACCAAGATAGGGAGTAGATCATGTGGTAGTGAACATGCTATGTATGAAAACTATTATTTAGTAGTATGTGGGAATCCCTTTATAGTTGCAAGTGAATGACAAAAAATATCTAGATCAACTATAAGATTTTATGCTAGTAGGACTAGAATACTAAGAGAAATGGACAGGCACATGAATTTGACTAGGATAAGGCTAAAACAAGTCATTTATAGTATACAAATTTATGTGGATAAGGGGAGAACTCTTCAATTATCATTTGGAGAGAAATCTTCTCTTAGTGTAGTAATTAAAAAAGAGATTCATCAAGTGTGGAAGGTCATCCAAATTTGTACCGTGCTATGTGGGACCATTTGAAATCTTAGATGTAATCAATCTAATATTAAATCTATTGCCAATATTGGATAAGATCCATATCTTGTTCTATATGTCACTTAATGAATTACATGTACTTGACATAACCCATGCTCTAAATTAGGATATATTATATGTGGATGAATTGAATATAGTAGTATTGAGACCTTGAGGATGTTCAATTATTAACAAGCATGCCTTCACTAACTTACAATTGATCATTGCAAAGTCTAGTCAGACTAATATTTAGGAGAAAGTTCCATCTAAGAGGAGATAAAAAGAGATGAAGAAACTTTTCATCACTTGTTTTGAATGAAATGAGATTTTAAATTACCAACATTCTTTGTATCAAGGAATTTTGTGTTGTTGATATTGTTGGAAACAAGCAACAATGAGAGGAGGGGGGTGAATCAGTGTTGAGAAAAAAATCAACTTTTTTATTCTGTGATTTAACTTACTTAATCATTCAATAGAAGAAACATGCATCAACAAAAAGAAAACAATCTCAACACCATAACACCAAAAATTTTACGTGGAAACCCTGTTAGGGGAAAAATCACGGTGGATGGCCAATCCATAATATAATATGAGTATATCCAAAATAAGAAGTAAAAAATGGGAATGCACTTGCATTCAGGCTCATTGCCTAGAGCTCACTACTCAAAATGGATGGGCTCACTACCCCACAAAGATATTGAGTAAATCCAAAATGGTGAACTGATGAAATAGCATCCACAATGCCTGATTACAGTTCCAATTCAGCTCTGATGACAATCTGCTATCCTTTAGACAAATTCAACAATTCTACTCTACTCTGCACAACTTGCACTGTAGAAATATTAATGCACAAGTGAAACTATGCATAATCGCCTAATCACTCTTCGTGATGATCGGAACACACCATCACACAACTTTTTTACACACAACAAATGATATATCGAATCTCTTATATATCCATAACTAGGAATACAATTGCTATAGGTCAGCCTTAATAAAACTTGAAAATATTATTAACTGTTGACCCAAAATTACAATTGGATTTACAATGTGGATCTAACACCATTGGCTAGATTGTAGCTAAGACCCATAATTAAATGGTTGAACATAAATAAATTTTCAATAATTCCACTTTACACATTCACAACGCACCATATTCACTGAGTCAGCTACAACGAACAAGTAGACACAAAACATTCTACTGAACCTTCAAGCTCGTATTGCCACTAATGCAACACCATAAAATTCAACAATAAGATAATATACATGCTCACCAAGAAATCTCAAGGGTCCACAACACAAAATGATGATCCGATGAAGTAGACAGATTGATTAACTGACCAAATACCCTATTCTTCAGATATTTTTCCAGTAACACACAGTAATGCACTTTATCTGCCGGTATAACTAGATACAGATCTGTAGATCATGAAGATGACTTCAGTTGCCATCAATGACAACACTGGAAGCCATATTCCAACATCTCCCCCTTTGGCATTGATGGAAACACTTAGAAAAATGACTAAGTGTCGAAACTAATAAGCACATTGCCAAAATACAGAATACTGCTCCCCCTAAGAATGTTAGGGATTTTTTTGCTGCACTCTCTCCCCCTTTGACAACAATGAAAAAATTGGGGAAACCAAAATTGCAAAAAATGTTGAGACTTACAAAAATTTGAAGACGTCTGCTAAGAGATTCTTTAGCCCACTTAGGTTTGAGTCCCAAATCTTTTTCAAACTCTCCAAAATGGTTATATGACCACAAAGTAGTTATGACAAGGTTTCTGCTGCTTCAAGACTTACCGGATCAAGAGCGGTCGTAGCATCTTTAGCTTCTTTCAAAGCATTTACGATCATCTCAATATTTGGACTTATCAGTCCCCTGAGTTCACATACTCTGCCAATGATACTTTAATTTTCAAATTTCAGACTCTTTATTTGGTTTAGTAGAGACATTACCTGATTTTCTTGATTACAAACACTTCCGGCTAAGGGGTCAAAAGTGTTGGAAATGTTGACCAACTGCTGTTCAATGTCCTTCATCTTCTTTTCATTTGATTTAGTAAATTTAGACAATACCAAGCAAGATTTGTATATATTTCCTCCTCCAGACATAACACCTTGAATATTATTTATGCAAGTACTCAACGGAGCTTTGTCTTTGGCAATCAATTCTTTCAGACTACCAACTCTCTTCTCTTGGAACTCCTTTCTCACTTTAACCAAAGCTTATTTCTCAAAGGATTCAAAATGAGAATCTATAGAACTTATTAGCTTATTTAACTCGCTGGAGGAGGAACCTGATGTATCCACAACATAAGTAGGCATTATTTTCTATAAGATTCCAGATGCAAGCTTTAACAGTTCACCGTCCTCTATGTGAGATTTTAGTATCTTTTCATTGGATTTGGCTTGTGCAATTTTAGCGACCTTCATCATCTGAATTGGAGATAGATTAGATAGGTTAATTGAGCTTTCATCCAACTCAGGATCTAACTCTTCCTGCTGCTCCAATAAAGATTCCTTCACTTCCTCTATTCTGATTTCTTGCTTCTTTTTTCTTTTCAACCTTGGATTTTGCTTCAAGATTGACTTTAGGAATTTCAGCTTGTACAGAATGCACCTCCTTTTCCTCAACTAGCATTTTAATAGGGACCTTAGTTACAACAGGTGTCTCTGCATCTTTCACACCAGGAGAAGTCAGAATATCCTCAAACTATGGAGGATCAGACACATTCATGTTTTCCTCATTCAAATTCTCTTCTCCTAAATCATTTACCTCCACATTCACTTCTTCATTTCTTTGAACATTTAATTCCTTAATGTTAATATTTTCCTTTGACAAAATTTCTTCCAGAATTTGCTTAGTCTCACTGAAAACAACATCAGTTTCAGAAAACATGAGCTTATTTATTCTTGTTTTGCTCCTAAATGCCTTTTTAGCCTTTATGAGGAATAAATCCATTTCTTCAATTGTCATTTCTGAGCACAAATCTGCTAGGACCCTCTTCCTCATATTTTCTTCTTCTGATAAGGTGCTTGACCTCCTAGAATTCAAAGCATTATACAAACTTGTAGGAAAACCAAACATGATTTCCACATGAACTTTATTGAAAACAATCATATGCTTTATTATTGCTTCTTCAAGAATTTTCTTACCGGATTCATCAAAAGACTCATACCAATCACAAAGTGGCTTGAGATTTCCATATTTCACTATTGCATTCTCAACTTCCTCAATAGACATACTAGGTTTGTCAACTTTGGCCTTTTTCTTTGCTTCTTCTCCTTTCCTGGAAGATTTTCTCTTATTCAATTTGACAACATAAGTACCAGTAGCCTTTATCTCCCTTACCACTTCTTCTAAATCAGTTTCTTCCTCTTCATCTGTAGACAAAAATTTGTAAGCTCTTGTGCTTTTATTCTTCTATATTTTTTTGGAAGCCTCATCTTGATTTGACTAAGTTGCAAAGGAGCTTCTAGTGTGAGCAGGAGATGTTCCTGGATTGACTAATTTTGCCTTTTCTTTCTCCTTAGTTACTTCAGCTTCTTCTCTTTGTCTCCTCACTTCTCTTAGTTGATGCAAAAGGATGCCAAAAATATCTGCAAGGGCTTCTGTCTCTTTTCTTACCCTTCTTGATATCATGGAATTTTTCAATTCCGAGTGAACTTGTAAGCCTTTCTCTGCATAAGTACCGAACCTTTCTTCACCCTAATCTAGTGGCGATTTTAGCAAGTGTTTTGCATACATCCTCAGAATTTTCTCATCTACTTCATAACCCATAGGCATGATCCAAACTGTTCTAGGATCAGTAGCTTCCATATGGCACTGGTCAATGTCTACCATGAAGCAAATAGAGTCTTTGCATTGCTCCACAATTGTTGCAGGAATTCTTTCTTTGGCATGCATCAAATTCTGAAAAGTTTTGAAGTATCCCCATAGGATTGTATTGCGGGTCTATCGATCACCCAATCCACATAGCATATTCCATATCTGAACAACTACCAACATATCATATGCCATTGAACTTTACCAACTCTCGGTACTTCACCCAAGAAGTAGAAAAACAAACATATCAACAAGTTACCATACTTGAATGTATTCTTCGTATCCTTCTTGATTTTTCCCAAATTCTCCTTTAACTGACCTCTGAGTAGTTCACATAAATCATAGTCTACATTTTTTTTGACCATTTCATATGCTACATAAATAGTTGTGTCGAATACAAAGTTCTTCTAGCTTGAGTGATAAATCTTATAGCCGATAATCATTGAAGCAAATTTTACATCCACTGTGGTAATATTGTCTATCGTCATTGCCTTCCTATCCCATTTTGAGCCTATCGCTTTAGTAACCTTATCATTCTTTACAGACTTCAAAACTGGAAGCTTTCCGGTGGAATTTAGTCCTGTAACTGCACATATAGCTTCTTTGGTGATTTTGAATGGCACATCCAACCACATGAATTCATCATGGACACAGATCAACAAATATCAAACCCATTCATCTTCTTCAAATATGGGGAATTTCACAAATTGCACAAGTTTCTTATCTTCTAGGGTTTTGAATTATGGTTTCACAGTAAGATCTTCTTGAGTTATATGATGAGTGTACAAATCCAGCAAATGTGAGTTCCCAAATCTTCAATGTTTGCGCGCACATAAGCCCTAATATCCTCAATATGCAGGACTCTGTACAACACCGATGAAAATGCACCTAAGGGTTCTATATCTACAAACTTATACGGATGCCATTTGAATTTTGGACATGACCTATCCTTAACTTTGACTATCAGAGGAGTATACATGATTGAGATCACACAAATTTACAGGTTTTCAATAAATACCTTTCAGGGACGAAGACGAAATTTGATCGCAGTTCCTCCTTTATGCTTGAATATCTCTCACAAATTTGCAATGATCACCTCAGAGCTCTCCAAAATGCTTTTCTCCAAATGCAATACGACAAATGAGGGTTGAAGCTATTATTTTTATTGTCCACATACCTAACTCTTTTATTTTGCAATAAATGCTCTTGCCCTAACTCATCTAGTTTTCTTCCTTTCAGGCATCGAGCAAGATGACTCTTGTGCGGATTGCCAATATGCTTCACTAATGCTTCTAACTAGTTGAACAATATATGAAAAGTGTCAACTCTCCTACTGGACATATCTAGATTCCAGTATCATTTTCCTACAAGAGGGGGTTTGAGAGTTTTTCTTGATAGCTCCCCCTATGCTAGAGACCTAAAATTAATTCCCTGAGGAATTACCAGAAGTTTCTTCTGGTGTAGGTCTGTTTGCTTCTACAAAGGGATTCTTCTTCACCCATTTCTTCTGTATCTAATTTTTGATCACATTAGTAGTAACTTTTCCCTTCCCTTTAACATCCTGTTGCATGTTCTGTTTTATCAAACCTCTTCTGTTCCAAAAGAATCTAGCGATGTGGCCAAATTTGTTGCAGTTGTAGCACACAACACTTCTTTGTCCAAACCAATTGTTCCACTGACTTTGTCTTGATTTGAATTGGTTAATCTATTGTATGCATAGAATCTAACATCTCTATGAAAGTTGTTCATCACAATTATGCATTCACTTGACTTATGACCATACTTATAGCAATTAAAACATTGACCTGAAAATGATGGTCTACTTGAGTTCACCCTACTTCTACACTCTATAGCCATACCAAACTTGTTTAAACATAACAATAGCCACAAATATTTGGAGCACGAAGGCCTTGCTTTTAGATCTCTTGGCCCCTTTTCTATTCGACTTCCTCTATCTCACCTCTTGTTCAAATTCTTCCGTCTGTGAAGCCCTTTGTTCCAGATTTGAACTTTCTCTTCTTCATATCCAGACTCCTTTGCCTCATATCTCTTTAATCTCTATCCTTTGATTATTCAACAAATTTCATGAACTTGTTTCAATTTGTTCCTGGTAATTTGGCTTTGTTAGCAAGTTCATCTCTAAGGTCATCAAGCTGCTTTTCAAGAATTTCTTCATTGTTCTTGGATTGCTCCAATTCATTTTCTAGTCGGCTACATTGTTCAAAATTTTCTTTCAAGGACTATGCAAGATTTTCTTCATTCTTCTTTTTGTCCTCAAGCTCCTTGGTCATTCTCATCATGGTGGATTCCATGTCTTGCTTCAAGGCAACATTTTTCCTTGGAAAACTTTTCACATTCTTTTGTTTTCTCCTCTAGAGCTAGACTAAGTTGTTCATCTTCCATATGTTTGTTATTTTGTTTGAGATGACCACATAATTCCTTTCTTTTCTCTCTTGATTCATTGATATTTTCTTTTAGTGACTGGATGAACTTTTCTGCATTCTCAAGATTTTCTTCTAGTTCCCGGTTCTCAGATTTTATCTGGTCAAGATCATCTAGGGCCACCATAAGTTGCTATTGAAGACTCCTTGTATCCATTAAAGAACACCTTCCAAGATCTCCCCAAGCTATAAGACTTCTTCTAAGGAACTAGCTCTAATACCAATTGTTGGAAACAAGCAACACTGAGAGGGGGGGGTGAATCAATGTTGAGAAAAAAATCAACTTTATTATTCTATGATTTAACTTAATCATTCAATAGAAGAAACACACATCAACAGAAAGAAAACAATCTCAACACCATAACACCAAATTTTTTACGTGGAAACCCTATTAGGGGAAAAACCATGGTGGATGACCAATCAACAATATAATATGAGTATACCCAAAATAAGAAGTACAAAATAGGAATGCACTTGCATTCAGGCTCACTGCTCAAAATGGTGGGCTCACTGCCCTACAAAGATTTGGAGTAAATACAAAAAGGTGAACTGATGAAATAGCATCCACAATACTTGATTATAGTTCCAATTCAGCTCTAATGACAATCTACTATCCTTTAGATAGATTCAACAATTTTTCTCTGCTCTGCACAACCACCAGAGGGAAATGGTTAATGCATAAGTGAAACTATGCATAATCACCTAATCGCTCTTCCTGAAGATTGGAACACAACACCACACAACACTTTTTTCACACAACAAATGATATATCGAATCTCTTATATATCCACAACTAGGAATATAATTGCTATAGATCGGCTTTAAGAAAACTTGAAAATATTATTAACTGTCGACCCAAAATTACAATAGTATTTTGGCAAAATGCCGACTCTAACACCACCAGACCGAGCTTTAAGACCTAACTCAGCCTGCTTTGAAACAAAAAACATTTTCATAATTTAATCACTTTACATCCATAACGTGGCTATATTTATTTCAAGCCTACTATGAAATAGAATGCCAAGTAGACATAAAAGATTCATCGGGACTAAGCCTCAGATCACTCTAATGGCCACCACAAAATTCCAGCAATAAGATGGAAGATAATGCTCACCAAGCACCTGAGGTTCCACAATGTACTGATGACTATGAAGCAGGACGATCAATCGGAATTGAAGATACAATTCTGGCCTCCGGGGATATTCCGCCAAACACATAGCATGCACCAGATCTCAGCCAGAATTAGATATAGATCATGGACTACAGAGATGACTTAGTTTCCATCAATATACCATTGTAAACCTGGTGCCAACAAATATCTTTTGAATCTAATTATTTACACATACATAGGAAGTGCTAGAATTATATTTTCAATATGGAGTGAAAAAATTGATTAGTTTTGATCCCATGGACCACACACCACCAAAATATTATTATTTTGACACTTCATTTCTATTGTTCCATCGGTTACAAAAATCCCAAGTCTTCCATGGTGGGTCTATCTTTTTTTTGAATTTATTCAAGTAATTTTTTTGTAGAAATGATGCTAGTAGAACCACTTGGAAAAAAAACATATGTTTATTTATTTTTAGTATACAATTGGTATTAATGTATGCTAGCCATATAATTTTATTTCAAATTCAAAGAAATAAAAAAATCTTGGGAAAGAGGTGTAGAATTGAGGGTTGCCTGGTTTCTCTCATTGTACATTAGTTTTTTGAGGTAATGCTTTCTGGAACCAAAAAGCTGAGAAACCGTGAGGGCCTACAAAATGGAAGGACTTCATCCTCGTTATAAATTCACAATGGGCACCTAATGCAGTTTGAAGTCCTGATGATAAGAACAACAAACACAATTAGCTGCAATCATCAAGCACTATGCCACTATTGGCCTATTGTGACATTAGTTGATAATCTATATGTAGGTTATTAGTATGTGACAAGACCCTTTCCTTTTATTTGCATGACCACACAAAGATCAAATAAAGGAGTGGTGATATCATCATATTGAGATGGTATGCCTTCCAATTAATTGTATAATTGTTCAAGAGTTCCCTCTTTGTAGTTGGGTGGGCCCCAATATTGTAATAGATTGATGTTTAAGATATTCAAGTGCCATTTAATTGATCATGTGTTGGTTCATTAAAAAAATTGCATTCTTTCCCAGGGCTATTTATTATTTTCACTTTTTTATTGTACCATTAGCCAATGCATCACATCAAGGAAAATTGTGGGATCTAAAATTTCAAGTAAGTTTTTTTGTCCCATTCTTTATAACAAGCCATGTTTAATAGAAATCAATGATCAGTCATATCTGGATATTGACTACCATGCTTTAAATTTAAAAATTACTTAATGAATATGCTATAACATTTAATATGTATTCAAGGCACACTTTTACTCCTCCACTCTAAAGAAAATTGGCATGGGGCCCAAAAATTCAAGTAATTCTTTTTTGCACCATTATTCATAGCAAACCACATTTAATAGAAATTAGTAATTGATTAAATATTAATATCAACTACCAAGATTTGAAATAAAAAATTCCTCAACGAATATGATGAAATATTCAGAATGTATTCTTGTAACACTTTTACTCCACTCCAAATCAAAATTTTAGGCATTCATGCACCAAGTGAAGGAGCTAGTTTAATTTGATAGTTACATGTAGATTCAACAACATGATCAAGGATGCCTATGATTCTATGGGTCACCTATCCCAATACCCCATATTTGAAAGACAAACGTGGAGAAGCATGGAGTCTAGGTTGGATTTGGAAAAAAAAATCTTATCTTTCAAAAAGCCTAAGGGTGGGTTTGTTCATCCTTTTATTATGGCTAGTAAAAATGGGGAAATTAAGTTGGGGGAAGCTAAGCCAGATTTATCTACCAAGTTTGAACCATTTGTTCCTAAAGACAATGATACTCTTGAAGATGCTTATGTTCATGCTAGTGAGGGGAAGAGACATTATACCAAGCTTGCGAAAGTCTCAGTTGCTGCTAACTATAGGGAGAAAAATTATAATATTAAGGATTTTAAAATTATCATTGATCCTATTATAATAAATTAGAGTATATCTAATCAACCTCTTGGATGTTGTGTAGTAAATCCATAGGATAATATTTTATAGAATCTTGTTGAAGGACTTGAAAATTCCATTTGATTACACATGTAATGGTGTTATCTTGTGGTTTTGGAGCATGAAGGTGCATAATGATACTTGAACATTTGACACAATTAAGGGAATCCCTTGGTCACTAGTTAGAATTAATAAGCAACCCAAAATTTATATAATATTCTAAAAAATGAGTTGCATTGCAATTACACATTAGTGTAGCTTGGGATAGACAATTTAGATAATATTTAGTAGTAATAATGTAGCATGCACTAGAGTTGTGGGCTACAAAAATTGGTCCAATAAAATTAGTGACCCTTTTTTTAAATAGTTGTTGAACTATGGCTAGATTGAGTGAAAACTCATCTTCTATTGAGCTTACTTGTGCATTGACAAAAATTGTAGCTTTTATTAATCATATGAATCCTTGTGTATTTTGGGCCACCATGGTCCTACTTGTAGGGTCTTTTGCACTATTATTCATATTTGGTAGTGACCTCCACTTGACTATCATATAATTCTTCAATAATATTTATGCAACCCTCTCGTGGCACATATTGAAATAGTACTTCATCAAGACCCTATTTATAATTTTTTCCATTGATTAAGTGAAATTGTGCCACACACACTTTTAAATGATTCTTTTGGTTCATTGAATAATTTTCTAATGCCTTCACGAAGGTAAGAAAAGCAACAATTTCTTCCACACCATAAAGGATTACCTCAATGCAAAAAAAAAAGTATTTTAATCCCACTTTGATTAGTGTTGTGTTGGAACTTTCTATATTATGCTGGTAAAACGATCTTAAGTTTCAACATGTTTTTTAGCTAATAAGACAAAAGAAAAGAAAATCCATGGACAAAAAAGCATCTTAAATAAACATGAATTTGCACAATAAAGAATATTTTTTTACCTAAATATTTAAGCCGCTTTGCTCATAAAGAACCAAAGAGTGGAATAGAGATTATCTAAATTTTGTGAGTATAAAACCATCACCAATGCTTCATGATTCATTTATGCCTAGCTCTGCTACAATTTCAAACAACTAATTTTATACCTGTAAAACTAGATTATTAATATATTCCTCTCACCATTAGGGTTAAAAGATACAATTATTTTTCTGATAATCCCCATGAATGGCATCGATATGCTTCCATCAATAAAAAGCCTAAAATTGTTGCACCACCAACCTGATTTCAGTGTGTTAATGGCCTTAGATTATTTTGGCCTGTTTCCAATGTTTCTTGAGAATAATTTTTTGACAACATTAACATACTTGGGTTGTTCATTAAAAAATATTTTCTAAATATTTTCTAATGTTCAATTAATTCTAGGAGTGTGACCAATTAAGTTTAATGTATGCATGGGACTATCCTTGAGCTAATCCTAAGAGATAATCTCACATCATAATTTATTTTTCTCATACCAAAGGAGTGCAAGACCATTAAAGTGCCTACAAATTATGCACCCAAGTTCTAAAAAGATAACTTACAACTACAAGAATCCAAAACCCTTCAAATATTACTATATGTGCTCTTGTAGACTTCTAGCCAATATCACATAAGTGTTGTGGTATTTTTGGAATATGAAATCTACAAAGCAGTAACATTCTAAAATATGACCAACATATACTGGTTGTTTGATGTGCTTCTCACTACCTTGTTGGAGTATTTTGTAGAGTGTAAGGAATAGTGATGAAACACTTATATTCCATACAAAATTATCATTCCAAAGAAACCAAAACAAGATGGTATTACCATTCCCATCAAAGAATGGTATAAATTTGATATAAAAAATGACATACCTATATAATTTTTGGACCAAACCTAAGTATAAATTATTCACGGATAGGTGAAAAACATACATGATGGTAAACCTTTGCATGAGTTTTTCCTTTAAGTTCATAATAACCAACTAGTTATGTATCAATCTAGCTACAAAGTATCTAACTTGGCCTTAGATGCACTATTTTAATGCAACATCCCTTCAAAATTTGACTTGATGTTTTCTACTTTAACTATTTTCACTTGGTAGATATCCTCTAGAGCCTTTTTCCTTATTGTGTATTCTTTCAAGAAGGGTTCTTCATTAATACAATCTGGAGGAATAATATTGCACTTTTCATCATTTTGAAAACTCGTTGTATTCTACCTAAAACACATATCATCTTTAGTCTAAAAATATAAAGTTTTTCCAAGGAGTATATGATTTTGTTCGGCATCAACCATCTCAATGACTTTAAAATATACTTGGAACTTCATCCCTTGAATATCAATCTCTGCATATATTTAGTAAAGTGACAAGTCTTTCCTAGGTGTTTTTTGAAATGGATAATACATGTGGTGATAGGATTAACATAGAGAAACCTATAACATCTTATGCTATGCTATTTAATACATCAACCTTGACACATGTTAATTAACATCTTGTAATAGGAGGATATGTCCTCGAGAAGATAAAAAATTAAACATCATAGATTGGTTCCATTTTACATACCACCTTTCATATTTTAATCTCTTGACTTGAGTTCGTCAATGGTGTGTCCTAAGAAACCAAATTCTCTAGTAGAGAGATGAACTTTATCAACATTCCTTCCTTTTGAATTAGTTTAAGGATTTTACAACTCTCCTCCTCATCATGCTTAGAGAATTTTGCACAACATTTTGTCAAGTAGCATACAAAAAAATTCTTGCTTCCATGTAAATTTGATCCTAGTGTTGGCCTCCTACAATGATTTAATAACTAAGCCCTCACAACTATGATTTAGAGATTGGACATCTAAACTGAATAGCTATTTCAATCATCATAAAGGTGCATTTAACTCTTCAACCCAGGGACGTGAACTTGAAATGGGCCAGCACAGTATGTGCACTAGGAACCCAAAGTAGCCACTTTCATTCTACAACTAAGGAACACACAATGATGAAAGTAAATTACTTAGAAGGGAATACCATAAATTCCAATCATCAATCAACAAATACATCAAACTAAAATGCATAAAAAAAATGAAAATCTGAGAAACAAACATGGCACTACTTTGTCTGCTTTGGCTGCAGGAATAGTCATAGTATGGAATTCTAGTGGCTGCAGGAACAGTTGGTGCCAAATTTCTAACTAATTACTAAACAACAAGTAATACTAAACTAATACTAAACTAAGAGGATGGATTACTCACCAAGTGGCCCCCCTTGGATAAGTATCCTCTAAAACTAATAAGGACTTAGATGCTCAGACTCAAAACTTTATTTTATTCACTGTACATCATAAGCACAAAAGAGTAATGTATCTATATTACTAAAAACTTGAGAGTGAAAGTACAATATCAAATCGTGCAACCTCTAAAGAAGGAGAATTAGATCCTTATTTATACTATCAAATAAACAAGGCGGTCAACTCCATGACTAGGAGGACGCCATTTAGGAAAAACAGAGAAAGTGGAGTAGCGGCGGTTACGAGTGCATGGAATCTGGTCAGACATACAAGTCCAAATGTAGATTTAGCACAACAGTAATGCCTGTGTTTGCTCAATCATTAAATTCCACTACAAGGCGGTTACATTTGGTTGCATGAGGAATCTTCTACCATCGACCTCCTTTGACCTTGAGCAATTCCTTTGTTGGACGTTATGGTGCATGCCCAGTTGGCGGTGCCTTCCTCAACTTAGCATCCTCAAATTAAATCTGCATGGAAATGTCAGTACACATAATAACTGCATATCTATAACCACCTTAAGGAACATTCATTAACCACATGAAAAATCAATATAGATAATCCACATAATATGCCAATGTCATTAAAACTTGCAGAGATAGGATTAAGCCCAATGTCTATGGTTTGAGGGAAACAATATGGAAATATCAACATTTAGCATCAAAGTTCATGACAACTGCCATTAAATAAACTATAGATTCTACCCAAAATTGGACCAAAAACTAGGCTCATCACTCCCCCCAACCTAACGTTTTACTGGTCCTTCAGTAGGGGAAGGGTTGTTCTTCTGCTTGGTCAAAGCTCTAAAATTTACAACTGATAGCTGTCCAACATAAGTGGCTGCTGAGCATGAATCAAGATCCCAATAGAATCCTCCCAATCTGTTCAATTTTCTCCATCTCTGTCTCTCTGCAACAATGTCATACTGGTAGAATCTAAAGTTTGGCATGTGCCACATGAGAATGGGTGGTTGAAAAGTCAGGGGAAGCCAAAATATTCCCTTCGTTCTCCCAATCTGAATATACCTATCAATCCTTTTT
Organism: Sequoia sempervirens; assembly: GCA_007258455.2. Lineage (NCBI taxonomy): Eukaryota > Viridiplantae > Streptophyta > Pinopsida > Cupressales > Cupressaceae > Sequoia > Sequoia sempervirens. The sequence continues at coordinate 81,568,042 of VDFB02058242.1, read as the reverse complement.
AGTGTTGCAACATAACTGTGGATGGAATGGGGTTCATCCTGTTTCAACTCATCAGTTAGGCTATTCCATATGTGTGATAGGCATCTTCTCATAGTTTCCTCCTTTGATGCTACCTTTACCTCATACTCACAGTAAACTACTTCAATCCAAGGCATAATCTTGTTGCCATAACTAGGTCTAAGAGGCATTTTGAGCCATTCTCTCTAGATGTCCTTTGGGTTGCTTGATTCAACCCTAATGGGAAGAGGGATGTTAGACTCCAATTGCTTATAAGCCCCATGTTGATGTCCCCAACTAATCTCATTTTTCACCCAAGACATAAATGCCCTTAATTGGACATCCCCAACATACAATAGCGGATTCCAATCATGGTCTTGAGTTACAACATAATTATGCAAATAAAACTCACATAACAAATTCTTCATTTGAGGTGAGGCAATCCTATAAGCATTGAAAAATTCAATAGGGGTGTCAATAGAAGGATTCAAACTTGAGGCAATCCTTGACAACTTAAAAGAGAGATATTTCTCTTTCAGGTGCAAAGCATAGACCCTTGGAGGGGTCCTACATTCCAAAATCTATGGTACTGAGGTTTCCATATCATCCACCCTTTGCTTTAGGGTGGCAATTTCTACATCCTTATCTTCAATCTCCTCATCCCTCTTTTGAATTTCCTTCTTCAATTTCTATTTTTCCTTTTTCCATTCTTCCTCCCTCCTTTGTATTTCTTTCCATAAATTCAAAATTATCATATGTACTGTAAAATTAGGAGGATTATGAATTCCTACCAGTCTTTTTGTCGATGGTGACTCCTCATATAGCACTATTTGCATGGACTCAGGATGTCTAGTTATTTCTAGCTACGGGGGTACTGTTTCTTCTCCCACTTCTTGTTGCAGGGGCTCTCATTCTTGTTTTTACTGTGGCTGCAAGAACTCCTGCTCTGGTTCTGGCTGTTGTTGCAGGACCTCTTGCTCATGCTGCAAGAAATTCTAATTTTCCTCAAACTCTTCTGCAATATTAGCAAGATCGACCAATGTTATATTTTCTACTCTCCCAAATATGTCTTCTTCTTCAAAATTCTCCTACCCCATTGGAGCTTTAGGGTCCTCATGTGATGTCTCGCTAGGATTAGGGATTTCCTGTGGAGGCGTACCAATCGCTAGCCCAGCTAGTCTTGATTTCTTGGGAGGTCTCTCACATTTTTCTTTGGATGTAGAATGAATAGTGCCAGCCTTCCTCTTCTTAGAACATGAAACCTTTCTTTTTGTCGGCTGACTTTTGGCCTTTCCTTTTCTCATTTTTACTTCTCTCTTTTGTGCCCTAGTTTTCATCAGGGTGCCAAGAGGAATGTCGTCATCAGAATCTGAGGAGCTTTATTTTTCTAAGTGCTCTATTTTAGAAGAACTAATTTCTATGGTTTCTTCTACTGCGGGAGGGTTTACACTAGGGTTTGCACCAAATGTTAAAACACCAAGAGTGGCTTCAACTATGCTCAATCTCCTACTAGACCTGTGAGGTTGAGGAAAAACCCTAGGTTGCAAGTGATCAGGTCTAATTTGATCAACATTTATAAATTCTTCCCAGGTCATTCCATACACATCATGAAGAGACTTTTCAACTAGCAATTTAATTAGACAATGGTGGGAAACAAAATTGTCCCTACCTTTCTAGGTCTCGATCGCCATGATTGAGAGAAGATTGTATAACACATTATGCACATTCATCCTTTCGTGCCTCATGTGACTCAAGAGTTTGAAATGTATTGAATGCAAGTTTTCCATACGACCTTCATAGGTGAGATACCTTATAATGTAGACGGCTACCTACTTCCATGGTTCGGGTAGAGAGGTTCTTTTTGCACCCTGTTTATCCACACTAATTGGAGGGTTACCATGTACTATAAACTCGTCCCTAGCTGACTTGGCATATCTGGAGGTAGGGTAATGTTCACCATCAACAGGTAACCCTGTAACCTCTGCAATTCTTTCCTCAATTGCCACAACCTCCAACCCTTTTATTGTGGCTTTTCCTTTAGAAAATGTTTGGGTGAATTCAAGGGAAATTCTTTCATCAAAGCCATCTAGCTTCAAGAATTAATCTAACCATCCATAGTTTCTAAATTTGGCCAGGCATTGTGCATTCTGCAATAAACATTAGCCCTCCTCCCATTTTCTGCAATCAACTATCACTCTACAAAATTTCCTTCCTGCAATACCTGCTAAATTTCCATTGCCAATATCGACTGAATTTTCCCTTTATTTTGTTTTACCTTTTTGCTTGCAACTCAAGATTATGACATAGTCAATAATGGAAAGAAATGAAGTGATAAAGGAGAATTATGATGGGAAGAAATGGCGGATGCAGTTCGTGTCACTTCACACATGCGAGCCATCCTCTCACTCAGATTTTAAATCGGCTCATTTTGAATTTTTTGACGCAACCTAGCATAAATTGACACATGGGCGATATATTTGCATCTTTTTCTTCCCCCCAACCTAAATTTTGACATGTGTCCACACATGCAAGATGGGAGTGGTGTTTTGATAGGGAGTAATGACATGTTATGTGAACGTCTATACTAGCGTACAATGATTAAATGAATGCATTTAAAAGATGATTAAAAGATAGCAATTAATGCTCACATACCAGAATGTGTGGAGGATTTGTTGCAAAGATTGTGGAGAAAGTACAATTCACCTTTTTAAGGAATAAATTGAGCAGTTAATGAAAATGAAGTGGAATGAGGTGAGGTGGAATGAAGTGATGGAAGAGAGAGAAAGGTGGTGATGAATGGGTGAATGGGCAGATGGGTGAAGAAATGGACTTCCACAAGAGCATAAGTATTTATTATGACAAGTACGTACCTTAATTATCTAGAAGGAGGGACACTAGATCCACTTCCTTTGGCTATAAGAAGCTCAGGTGCTAAATGCTGGGTGAATTATTGTAGGAACTCTTCTTTGGAAGTTGGCTTGTGATATAATTTGAGGCGATGACCATTGACAAGTAATTTGAATCTGATAGGGTCAATGGTAGTAAGCTGAAAAAATCCATTAGGAAAGACCTCAGTGACTTCATATGGTCCTAGCCACCTTGTTTGCAATTTTCTTGCATTGTCCTAATATCTTGAGTCATAGAGTAGGGCCCAATCTCCTGGTTGGAATTTCTTATCCTTGATAAATTTTTCATGCCACTTGATTCTTTGATTCTACACTACCTTTGTATGATGTAGGGCTTCTCTCCTTATCTCATCCAAAAAATTTAGCTGCATGATTCTTTCTCTCTGTGCCTTAGAAATATCCATCCTCAAATCTACTATAGTTTGAAGAATCTTATATTCAAATTCAATGGGCATAATAGCTATCTTTCCATACAAAAAATCAAATGGAGTGAAGCATGTAGTTGATTTCCAGGTTGTCCTATAGGTCCAAACAACTTCTGGTAATCTGTTTTCCCAATCCTTTCTATGAATAACTACTGTTTTGGTCAGAATGGCTTCAATTTCTCTGTTGGTCACCTCAACTTGGCCATTAGCCTGGGGGAGATAAGGAGTGGAATTTTTGTGCCTTATGTTGTACTCATTAACTAGTGCTGCAACAAGGGTTGATGTGAATTGAGTCCCTTGATCAGTCACTATTTCTCTTGGGACTCCATATCTTGTGAAAATCTCCTCATAAAGAAATTTTGCAACCTTGTTATCTCTTGCATGCTTCATGGCCTTAACTTCTACCCACTTTGTCACATAATCAGTGCATACCAATATATAAGACTTACCATTTGATGGAGGGTCAATGGGTCCCACAAAATCCAATCCCCACTTGTCAAAGGGAGTGATTACTACCTGAGGGAAAAGTGGCATCTCATCAGATCTGGTTGGTTTTCCCATTCTTTGACATCTATCACATTTTCTGGTATACCTTCCTACATCCTTGTGGAGTGTTCGCCAGTAATATCTTGTGTTCAAAATATTCATTGTTGTCCTCTTGGCTACAAAGTGTCCTCCACATGGTTCATTGTGACATGCATGCAAAATTTCATATGTCTCATCTTCTCTCACACATCTCCTCATGACATGGTCTTGTCCAGTATAAAACAAACATCCAACAATCCAAGAGAAAGAAAAATATTTTTCAATGAATTCCCTTTTCTCTTTTGGAGAGAAGTGAGAAGGAACTCTACCTATGACCAAATAATTGGCTATGTCAGCATACCAGGGTGTTTGTATACTGAGGGAGAATAGATGCTCATTAGGAAAATAGTCATTTATGGGTTGATTGTCTTCTGATGTAGTCACCCTTGAAAGAAAATCTACAACAACATTGGCCTTCCCTGGCTTATCCACAATGGTTATATCAAACTCATGCATCGACAATAACCATCTTGCCAACCTACCTGTGATCAAAGGTTTATTCATGAGATATCTAATGGCTACATGATTAGTGTGCACACAGATTTGGTAGCCTGTTATGTAATGTATGAATTTGTTCAGTGCATAGATTACTACCAACATTTCTTTCTCTGTCATTGTATAGTTGAATTCAACTCCTTGTAAATTTTTGCTTACAAAGTAAATGGAATTTTCAATAGCTCCTTCTTTTTGTCCTAAGATTGCTCCTATGGAATAATCTGATGCATCAGTATGGATGTGGAAAGGAAGTTCCCAATTAGGCCCCTTGAGTATAGGAGCATGAGTCGAGGATGTCTTCAAGTCAGAGAATGCCTTGTCACAAGCTTCAGTCCACTGGAATTCAACATATTTAGTAAGAAGAGTATACAATGGTGCTGCTACCTTGCTGAAATCCTTGATGAAATGCCTATAATATCCTGCATGACCCAAGAAACTCCTAACATCCTTTTGTTTTGTAGGTGTGGGTGGATTTGTAATTACCTTAGTCTTTGTAGGATCTACTTGAATTCCCTTGTGGGAGATGTAGTGGCCAAGAACTACACCTTCCTGCATCATCATGAAGCACTTTTCACTACTTAAGGAAAAGTTTTGGTCTTCACATATCTATAGGAATCCCTTGAGATTTTCTAATGCTTGATTAAAATCAGCACCATAAGTGGTAAAGTCATCCATATAAATTTCCATGCAATCATGAGAAATGTCTGAGAATATGCTAATGATTGCTCTCTGAAAAGTTGTAGGTGCATTGCATAAGCCAAATGGGAGTACCAAATAGGAATAGGTCCCCCATGGATAGGTAAATGTAGTCTTCTCCTAGTCCTTTGGTGCAATTTGGATCTGGTTGTAGCCGCTGAATCCATCTAGAAAAAAAAAGTAGCGCTTTCCTGCAAGTGTGTCCAAAACTTGATCAATGAAGGGTAAGGGAAAGTGGTCCTTCTTGGTGGTAGCATTAAGTTCCCTCTAATCAACAAAAACTCACCATTTCCCTCATTTCTTAGGCACAATCACTAATGGAGACACCCACTGACTATCTAAAATGGGGTAGATAAATCTTGCATCTAGTAATTTCTGCAGTTCCCCTTTTACAATTTCTCTTAGTCCAGGGTTAATTCTTCTTTGTGGTTGTCTTACTGAGGTGCAGTCATCTCTGATGTAAATTTTGTGTGTGCAAAGTTTAGGGTCCAATCCCTTCATATCATGATAATCCCACGCAAATGCATGCTGATGGGTCCTTAACAAAATTTCCAACAATAATTGTTGTTCTTCACTTAATTTACTGTTAACATTAAGATATTTTCCCTCTAACACCTGTACTTGCGTAGTTAACTCTATCATGGATGCTTCATTAACACCTGGTACCTTTAGTTCATATGGTAACAATGTATGGGACATACCTATTGGTGCAGGAAGTCTGTTTGTAGGGACAATGGCTGCAGGAAGAGTGGCTGTAGGAAGAATGCTTGTAGGAACAATGGTTGCAGGAAGAGCAAGCATAAGTGTCTTGACTGGAGTAGCAAAATGAGAAGATGATGCTTCCTCCACTTCACAATTGTTCTGAATGATGTTAGCAAATACTTCATCCTCATCTTGGAGCTGCATGAAAGAGCTTCTGCCTAGCTTCATAATTTGTGCCACAGAATTAACTTCCTCGGCCTCTTCACCAACATGTGGCCATAAGGGATTATCTTCATCGTGAGATGGCTGAGCAGGAGGATAAAGATCAATTTTTTCTGTGCTCTTACCATCTAAAATGATCATGTCACTTGACTAAAATCCAATAAAGGCATCTATGGTTGCTAACCAAGGCCTTCCAAGAATAATGGGATACCGCCTAGTGTAACTCTAGGAGAAAGAATCATAAAGTCTATTGGGTACTCCCAGGAGTTTAAAACTACCACAAGATCCTCCACTACACCATCAGGCTTAACAATAGAGCTATCAACAAGCTATAGGATAGTAGGAGTTGATCTCATGTTTGCAACATTTAGTTGTTGCAGGATGTCATTGGTCATTACATTTATTGCTACCCCTAAATCAATCAGAACATTCTTGATTTGTATCCTTTTTATAACAACTACTACCATAGGACTACTTGGGTCATTATACTTGGGGATAGTCACTTTTCCTAGCATGATGTCAGCTAGCTATCCCACCACATGAAATGTAGTTGGGTTATTCTTTTTCCTACCTAGCTTCTTGAGGCATGCTTCCTTGATTGCCTTGTTGTAGATTGGAACATCCTTTATGGTCTGAAATAGAGGTATCTGGACACATATATGCTTCAGCTGATCCAAGATGTCAAAAGTTGTATCCTCCATTTCGTCCTTCTTCTTGGAAACTTCCAATCTCTAAGAAAATGGTGGTTCTTGTTTAGTCTGCTTGACTTGGATTGGTTTAGGATTTTTAGGTACACTTGGCTGAATGGGATCATTCAGAGGTTCCTCTTCCTCTTCCACGGGAAGCTCAGTGATAATGGGATTGGAATGGGCTGGTAGAGTAGTTCCTGAACGCAAGTGGATGTCACTTACACTCACATCATATGCAGGGAATTGGTTTGAATCAACAAAGTATGCAGGATACTGATGTGGTTTGTTGTTTGGATTCGGTGTCAGCTGAGTTGGTAGCTGAGTAGGTTTAGGTGAATTTGAGCTTGGATTAGTAGGTGGAGGCATAATAGCAGGTTGTTGGGGCTGAGAGGGTGGTTGCATGTAACTAGTTGTTTGGGTAGGCCATTGCTGTCCTCCCCTCCATTGATTTGTTTGTTGCCAATTTCCTAGAGGTGGTTTCCAATGCCCTTGAAATTGCTGCCAATTCCCCTGAGGTTGTTGCCACTAGGGTGGAGAGTGTTGATGATTGGGCCAAGCATTTGGAGGGTTACTCAAAGGCTATGGTGGATAGCCTCCATAGATGGATGGATATGGAGGTTTCCATTGGTTACTAGATGAATAGGAATTAAAATATGGCCCAACATAAGATAGTGGATCCGGTGGCATACCTTGTCTTGGAGCCCAAGGCTTCCTTTGTGAAACATAGTAGAATTGGTATTCTTCAATATTGATTGGTTTGAACTTAGGTGGAATTTTCTTGCTTTCAAGGTTAGCTACCATCTTGCATCTGCAGTCCCTCTTCTTTTGTCTATAGTGGGGGCAATACTCTATCAACATTGCCTCTGCCTCCTCTTGCTTCTTCTTGGCCTGAAGTGTATCTAGCTGAGTAGCTAGATTATTTATAATGTCTTGCTTGAAGTATGACAACAAATGAGTAATCTCCATTCTTGAAACTCCACCAGTAGTTGACTTTCCCATAGAAGATTGGTAAGCTCTCCCTTTCTTTGAAGCTGCCCTAGAGTAGTTCTGACATATTTTCTTGATATCCTTCCAAGGAACTTGGGAGATATCTCCTCCTCCCATGAGGTCCAAGGAATCAATGCAGATATCATTGATTCCTCTCAGGAAAAACAAATTTTGTGAGTCTTCATTAAGTGTATGGTGTGGAGATTTTTGTAGGCAAAATAAAAATCTTGCAATATAATCTTCTAGGATCTCATCTTCCTTTTGCTGCATCCTAAAAATGTCACCTCCTCTCATGTCACTTCCCTTGCAATATTCCTTGTATTTCTCAAGGAATTTTGTCTTCATGTCTTCCCAAGTTTCCACAGTATCTCTTCCTAGGCTCATGAACCATCTTAATGCAACCACTTTCAAAGTGGTAGGGAATAACTTAAGCCTATGGGCATCAATAGTATAATCATAACTCCTGCAAAATATGTAAAACTCAAATAAAAAGGTATTAGGATCTTCTGTGACAAGTCCATAAAATTTGGGGAGTGCTGAAGTAGGGATGTTCTTGATGTTGTCAGCTTCATTCTAATGGACAATGGGGAAAGGAAAAGCTAGTTGGTTAGGTCTATTCCTATTTTCATCACCCATGCCTGCTTGATGTAGTTCCAAAGCAAAGGGGTTCTCAAGATGATTTTGGTCTTTAGAGGAGACTTTAGAGCTAGGTAGATTAGGAAATGCATCAGCAAAGGGGTGTGGATCTTCTTCTTCTTCTTCTCTTGGTAGGTTCTGATATTCAACTAGCTAGGATGGATTAGGATTGTTAGGAAGGAATCTCCCATAAGCATCCCTTCTCCTTCCTCTATGCATGCGATATCACTCACTATTAGCCAACTCCCACAAAGAATTGGTGAAGAATAAGGGGGGTCATTACTTCCTAAAGGAGGAGTATACTAAGAACAACTTCTAGAAACACTACAACAAGAAAAACTACCAATGACTCCAAAAGGCTTCCTAGTTTGACACCATCCCTGACAATGACACCAAAAATGTTGGCCTCCTACAATGATTTAATAACTAATCCCTCATAGCTATGATTCATAGATTGGACATCTAACCTGAATAGCTATTTCAATCATCATGAAGGTGCATTCAACTTGTCAACCCAGGGACATGAACTTGAAATGGGTCAGCACAATATGTGCACTAGGAACCAAAGTAGCCACTTTCATTCTACAACTGAGCACACAATGTTGAAATTAAATTACTTATAAGGGAATACCATAAATTCCAATCATCAATCAACAACTACATCAAACTAAAATGCATAACGTGAATGAAAATATGAGCAACAAACAAGGCACTACTCTGTCTACTTTGGTTGCAGGAACAGTCACAAAATGGAATTCTAGTGGCTGTAGGAACAATCGGTACCAGATTTCTAACTAATTACTAAAAAGAAAGTAATACTAAACTAATACTAAACTAAGAGGAAAAATTACTCACCAAGTGGGCCCCCTTGGATAAGTATCCTCTAAAACTAATAAGGACTCAGATGCTCAGACTCAGAACTTTATTTTATTCATTGTAAATCATAAGCACAAAAGAGTAATGTATTTGTATTACTGAAAACTTGAGAGTGCAAGTACAATATCAAATCATGCAACCTCTAAAGAAGGAGCATTAGATCCTCATTTATACTATCAACTAAACAAGGTGGTCAACTCCACGACTGGGAGGATTCCATTTAGGGAAAACAAAGAAAGTGGAGTGGCGGCGGTTACGCATGCATGGAATTTGGTTAGACATGCAGGTCCAAACATAGATTTAGCACAACAGTAATACACGTGCCTGCTCAATCATTAAAGTCCACTACAAGGTGGTTACATTTGGTTGCATGAGGAATCTTCTGCCATCGACCTCCTTTGACCTTGAGTGATTCCTTTGTTGGATGTTATTGTGCATGCCTAGTTGGTGGTTCCTTCCTCAACTTAGCATCCTCGAATTAAATCTGCATGGCAATGTTAGTATGCACAATAACTGCATATCTATAACCACCTTAAGGAACATTCATTAACCACATGCAAAATAAATATAGATAATCCACATAATATGCCAATGTCATTAAAACTTGCAGAGATAATATTAAGCCCAATGTCTATGGTTTGAGGGAAACATTATGAAAATATCAACATTTACCATCAAAGTTCATGACAACTTCCATTAAATAAACTATACATTCTACCCAAAATTGGACTAAAAACTAGGTTCATCAATTGGTCTTCTATATATAATGGGTTTTGAACTTTGGGAGCTGCTACAACAACCTTTTCTTTCCACATGCCTATGATATCTTGTGGTGCATCCATTTTTCCTCATCCTCCTACTTTTCTTCACCTGACTTCTTGCACACCTCTCTTGGGTGGATTATGAATACAACCCTTTAAGATAATTTGTGTACCTTTTTTGTTTTCTTCTAGCTACCTAATCAAATTGATGCAATCTCATGTCTTGTGTTCACCATTACAATAGCCACAAAAATAAAATTTCACACTAACATTTGCTTATTTCACTATAATTGTAACATGTTACTAATGGTCGACGTTGGCCATTATTGTGACCTCCATTATTACCACCTCTTCATTTTCCATGTGTTGGATATTTTCCTATAAGCAACTCAATCCTAAGAAAATTCACCATAGTGTCTAGATCTAGGGATAATTCAAACAATGGGGAAGCAACTCATCCTCAAATTGAGGGAGATGAAAAGACAACATGATAGGAGGGTGGATAAGTCCTCCTGTTCTTATTTGAGCCCGACTAAGATTGGGAGATTATTCCTAGATATCTTAAAGATAGGAAAACAACTAATATGATAAGAGATCTCTAATTAGGCAGTTAGGCCAAATAATGTGACTCTAGATATAAATTGGTTACTCATCCCTATATATGTATACATTGAGTTTCTCACAACAATCATTTTACTAATAAACAATATCATACACAAATCCTCTGTATATACAACATTAATAAGCTATCTAAGGATTTAATAGATTTATATAACTAAACTCGTGGATGATGGAAGAATGCCTAATCTACTATAATACAATATCTAAATGCATATTTAGTTTCTTTAAAATGAATAATATGGAAAACCTTCAACTGTCAAATCGATGTCTAATCTTGTAGCAAACAATCAACTATAAAAAAACCTAACACTAGCATTAAGATGATTCTAATGTACTTGGATTTATTTTGTAGAGCTTAGAATCTCAAATTCCATTTTACCCCAACAATGCACCTGTACTTGATAATCCACAACTAGTTCAAAATCCCCACATATTAGTCTAGAAAGGTTCTTACCTTAGTGTGAATTGCATAGTATAAGACAATTTTATAGCACTCTTTCGATGCAAACTAACAAATAACTGATATATGGAAAAAAAAGTGAACTAATAGATTCATTGAACCCCTTTAACTCTTAAAAAAAAATGAAGACACAATATAAAATTGGCATAAAATATGTCTTACATTGATTCACTAAATGAAATTTACAAAGCCTCCATATAGATCTTATACAAATTTAAATTTTATTACATTCATATACACTGCTATTATAGATGGTCTATAACATGACCTAGAAGAGTCTCCATATCTCAGACCTTACCTAAAACTAGGATTGAGACCAACCACCTCATTAAAAAATGAATTCCCATAAATAGATTTATAGCAAGGGCATGAAAAACATACTAGTTTGATCATGTGTGAGAAAACCATGCCATTGTTGTCTCAAAAATATATTTTTCCCATTGAAGAGCACATTGTTAGTCCTTGAAATCCTACCATGAAGATCTTCTATTAAGATATTCATCAATCATGCTCAAATATGCATGAATAATGATGGGAATCTATAAAATTTATAAAAAATACTTAATATGGCATAAAAATTAGCTTATTGCAAGATTTGATCCACTATAATAAAGTGGTGTGGCCATGACATTGTTGTCATTGAATCCATGCGTTTTGGGCATAACAAATGGTTTTTGTGTACTCTCTAGTTGGTGTAGGGCCTTATCGTCCAATAAATAGAAACCATAACCACTTTGACCAATTTTCCATTGAAACTACTTAATCAAATTTCAAAACCATGCTTACTCCTCCTCAAGTAGTAAAATATTCATCATTGATAGCTATCAATATCTTTCTGGCATGTTGGGTCCACATAACATTTTGGATTATTCTTTTGAGTTGCATAGAATTAACAAAAAAATGATGATAATATTGGACTTTGGATGTTGGGTGCAACTCATGTCATATAATTGTGATTTTAGTGTCAAGGATCAAGGTTTATTAGGAAGTCATGCCAAGAAGGGATGCAGAATGGAGGAAGTCCAAAAGGGGAACCCCAATGAAGAATAATACTTTCAAGATGCTAGGATTGTGGAATTGGGTAGACCTCATGATTAGTATTGAGATAAGAGTTTTCTAAAAGTCTAACTTTGAAAGGATACATGAAATCAATAATTTTTTTAGGATTTTGGGGTAACATAAAATGAATATTGAGAATAAGGGTTGGTTATAATTCTAACTATAAAAGATAGTGAAAATTTTTGAATCAATAGTCGAGAGTTAAGGGAGCATGGAAAACAGTATTGGGGAAATGGATGGTCTGAACCTTCAACCTAGTAGACAAAAAAAGTTGAAATGCAAAAAAACGATGTCAGCAGGTATAAATCATTGTTAGCAAGAAAAATGGGGAAGTACAGTTCATAGATCTGTACCAGAGTACTTCTTATATATTTTGTTTATACCCCAGAGGATACAATAAGAGAAATAAGCATCTATGATAATATTTTAGAAGGAATACTTAACATGCATCATATCAACATAAAAAAAGCACTTATACATTCATTACACACATATATACTCCTTATAACTCCTTTATATTATATCATAACCATGTACAAAAGGTAGGTCTTAGTCTCTGCTCATGTATTATATATCTCTATATTTTATCCTATCTCTTCTGCATATGATTTACATTGCATATATACATACATTCCATTGAAGGGACATGACTCCTAGAGGTATCTAATATCTTTCCCTAGTACTGCAAGTCTTTTGTGGTAACCTGCAGTAGGTTCTATTGTAGCCCTTGACTTGCTAACATCATCCCCCCTCTTAAAACCTTGTCTTGTCCTCAAGACATGATGCTCAGTTGGGAAGGAGATGCTTGTATTGTATCTTGAGTCTTGCCATTGTGGAAGCCCAATATGCTTGTGCCTGGAGTAGTATACCCATCTATCCCTAGATTTTTCCTAGCGTTAGCTCTACCTCACAGAGATCAATTGGAATTGAGATCTTCTATGTTATTTGCTTGTCTCATTTTAAAATTATTCAGAGAAATCTCAACTAGATATTGACTGCCTCTCTCAACTATTTTATTTGTTCTTTCACTCACTCTCGTTGAGTATGGAGCTGTTGTAGCTAGTTTTGGAGGTTCTCCACTTGATCCCTTATACCTTTAGATGGGTCCTAGAAAGGGTCATACACCACTTGTGCTAACTGATCTTCAATTTGAAGCATTTGTGTGCAAAGGCCTTTTTTCTGTATTGGGCCACTGCAAACAAAATTGGTATATCACCCCAACCTTTTGGATACTATTGCCCAATTTCTTTATTTGTGTTTCTAATTGGGAGTGTGTGGTAGCACATGTTTTTGTGTGCACCTTCTTCTTCTTTATTAGCTCTTCTTAGGCCTCTTTCGTGATGTTGGGCTTGGCAAAGGTGAAATCCACTTGTAAACTATCTACCAGTTGCTTGAGCTATTGTGGTAGTGAGAGGGAAGTGTCCCAAAGTAGATGGGGAATAGTGTTCTAGATTATGAGTACCAGATCCTCTAGTTTCTAAACATGTTGTATGTACATGCTCATTCAAAAACTCTTCTCTAGTGATATCATGAAAGATATCCCCTAATTGTATCTTCTATATGGGAGAGATGTTAGATAAGTCAACCAGTGACCCCACCATCGACACTTGTAGCAACTGTGGTGATGGAACCATTTGTATCTAGTGTTATTGTGTTAGGAAGTTCTTTATTATGGAGATGGTATTTGAGGGAGTGGATGTATCTCTAGAATCATCCTTATTCTTTTCTTCTCCTTTAGGACTATGTACCTTCTCTCCTTATTTTTCCCTTGTATTAGGTTTTGTATTGTGTCTCGGGTTGGTTCCTATCTCTCTGGTTGTTTTTTCTTTCAGTGGCCACCCTTCTACTTGCTTTTCCTTATTATCTCTCACCATCTCCTCGTAGAGCTTTTAGTGACCTCCTATGTTTCTTTCCATGTGGCCTATGCGTTCTTCGGATTGTCCTCCATAAGTCTAGCGACTCTTTGTTTGGTCTAAAGCTCTTGGACTTGCACCTGTGCCAGTGTTTTCTTTTTCTCCTTGGTGATATTCAAGTAGACTATGGAGATATATTTCTCTCTTATTTCTTCTTCTCTACTCAATGCCTTCACCATTTTCTCTCTTATTGCAACAATTATATATATTGAAAATTTTCATTGCTTCCTCTAGTACTTTATTGGAGTGGTTCACATATTTGACTAGGCACTGAATGAATATGTATTTGTTCTCTTTGGATATGCCTTTATAAATCTAGAGGATATTTGATAGCATTCCATGTCTTCAAATGGCATTGTACGTTGCCAATGTGTCAATAATATCTTCTAGTTGCTCCGAAGATTCTTGTGGTTGTTCTAGATTTATTTGTGGAGGGGGTACTGGAGCATGTTGTCCTCTTTTTCTTCTCTTAAGAGGTTGTTGGACCTCCTCTTCTCCTTATGATATCTCTTCTACTTCTATATCATCCTCTATGTGTTGCTTGGGCATTTTTTTAGGCCTTTCTTTTCTTGTTCTTTTCGGTGGCTTCCCCAGGGTGGATTCCGTTTGGGAAAATGTTGTGGGGACTTTTGATTTTCCTAATGAAGTACTGTGCATCCTCCCTAACCTTCTTGCAGAGGGATCTGATTGCACTATAGTAGCCACAAATTGTGTGAACCCCCCTCTGGTATACCCCATTTTTGTTGGAGTTTTCCTTTGTTCTTCTCTAGATTATCCTTGGCCTCCTTCTCAAACCTCTTGTCCATTACTTCTTTGTATGTTCCAAAGTGTTCTACAGGAGGATCTTTGGGATGGTGGTGTAATGTTTCCATGTATGCATCCACTTCTTGGGCAGTAACTTCATACAATAGACATGGCATCCAGACTATGTGTGGTTATACATGTAAGTGAAATATTTATCCATCGTGAATGTGATGGTGTTGGTGTACTGTTGAGTGGATGCATAGGGAATCCTTTCCATCTCACACTTTTTCTCTTGGAAGGTTTTGAGGAACCCCCAATATGCGGCCTTGTATGCTTGGATATCCTAGAATTAGTAAATGTGGTGCTTGATTTGTGCCACTATTGTTTGATTCAATTGCCATACCTTGCCTTTGAAGTTGGGAAATTTGTTTAGGAAATAAAACATTAAACAAATCAACAATGTACCATACCAAAAATGGTACTTGGAGGTCTTTATTTTTTTGTATATTCTCCATGAGTTGCTCCCACATGACCTTATAGAGGTTGAAGTATTTTCCCTCCACCACCATTTGGTAGGCTGTGTGGATTGCGGTGGCTATGGTGGAGTCTTCTCGGTTGGCATAGTAAATCTTGTAGGCTATTCCCATTGCCACATACTAGACTCCTTTGTTTGTTATAGTTTTGAGGTTCATACTCTGACCGTCAAAAGTAGCTTCAATCAACTATTCTACTTCACTATTCTTGATGGATTTCTTGGTAAGAATTCCACCTACCATCCTCAACCCTATCACCACATGGATGGATTCCTTTGTGATTTGGTAGGGCTTGTTTAGGTACATAAATTCATTGTGTACCTGAATCAACACAATTATGAACCATGTGTCCTTGTAGAAATATAGATAATATTTTTAGATGTTAAGGCTTTTCACCCAATCTCCATGTATTTTGGCTTTTATGTTTTGTCATCATCCTCCAAATTTTTGGTTAGAGGTCCTCCAACTTAGTGTAGTTGATTTCTATGATTTGTTCATGGATATACTTCTAGACATCCTCCAAATATACTACATTGTGGGGAATGGAGGATAATGCACCATCCTTTCCTATTTCAAGGGCCTTAGATGGATAATTCTTGTAGGTGGGTTGAGGCTTCTCAAAGACCTTCACTATTATGGGGGTGACCGTTGTTATGTGGAAAGTTTTGTAGAATGCAGGGAGCTGTTAGGGTTTGGTCTTAGATGAAATTAGCTTAGAATACAAGGTGTGAAGGAAATAAGTGAATGGATGAGTAGGGTGTGAGTTGTTATATAGACAAGTTGGTAGCTGGGCATTTAATGTTCTTGTTTTGCAGGTTTTTCTAGTCAATTTATTGATTTGATGGGTTACTTTTTTTATTTTTTGTTTGATTTTTAATTTTCCTAAGTTTTAAACTATAGTACATATGATACATAAGGATGTTTGTATTTGATGTTTTTCAATATGTCGGTAAGTGATAGTGTTTGAGGCATACACCATTAATGTTCTTTATCATGATAATTCCATCCAATTGTTTCAACTTTATTGCTTCGGATTCAGTTATGTTGTGAATGTAATAGGGTCCTAACCATTTGACCTTTAGCTTTCCTTGATTTTTAAACTTGCTATCATATAACAACACCAAATCCCCTATTCTAAATGTTTTCAACCACGAGTTTTTTTCATCCCATGCATCCCATGCTTTTTGTCTTTGCTTTTCTAATTGGTGGTTGTACATTTCAATCTACTAGAATTCATCTAATTTATCCAAATCTACTATCCTTTACATCAAGGATTGATCATCCTCCAACCACAAAGTGAGTGTGCTATGTATGTTTGGAATAATGAAGTTTATTGGTACTATGGCATCAATGCCATAAACTAACTAAAATGGGGTGAACTTACTACTCCTTTTATAGGATGTGTAGTATGCCCAAAGTACCATAGGTACCTTTACATCCCAATCTATTTTGTTCCCATCACATATCTTGGTTAATTCTTGGCCAATTATCTTGTTTAGTGCTTCATTGGCCCCATTAGCTTGTAGATGATAGAGGTAACTTTTATTATGTGTTATCATAAAATTATGAAGTAGTTTCTTTATCATCTTATTCACAAAGTGTTTTCCTTGATCACTTACTATGCTTAGAGGGCATCCATACCTTGTGATGATAATTTCACATAGAAAACTTGTGATAGTATTTGCGATGAAATCTCTTGTTGGTTCTACCTCTGCCCACTTTGTAAGGTATTCTACTCCAGTTATAATGAATCTTTCCTTTGAATGCCTTGTCGGGGGATCAATTGGTCCTATGAAGTCTATTGCTCACTTTTTAAATGAATTTTGGGCTAATACTAGTCTAAGTGACATTTCATCTTGTGTGGTAGGTTTCCATACCCTTTGGAAAATATCACATCCTTTTATGTATTATGTGGCATCTTTGTGCAAGGTTGGCCACCATAAGCCTACAAGTTTTACCCTTCTCGTTGTCATTTTTTTGAAGTTATAACCTCTGACAATTCCTTCATGTGCTTCTTTTAAAATTTATTTCGAATCATGTTTATAAACTACTCTTCTCAAAATATCATCCCTCCCAAGATGGTGTAGTTCTCCTTCTACCAGGGTGTATGACACATCCCTATGTATAAGTGATTGTTTATCTTGCAGTGATATATCCTTGGGAAATTATCCTGTAGAGAGAAAAATAGCAATGTCTTCTAGTTCCTTTGGTACTGTAGTGATGTAGAATAGGTGTGCACTAGGTAAATCTTCTCCCTAAGCATCCAGTTCTTCTTTGGTTTCAATTCATGACAAGTAATCCATTCCTTGGATATTCTTTCTAGGTTTTTTATAATTTTAAAATCGAACTTCTGAAATAGTAATAACCATCTACATATGCACTCATGGGTTACCAGTTTGTTAAGTAAATACTTTAGCAGTTCATGGTCCGTGAAGAATGTAAATGGTGTAGATAGTAAGTGTTCATGCCAAAATTTGACGAGGTAACAGTGCCTTATAGGAAACTCAGTTTAAGGGGGACCTTTTGTGCTAAACTAAGTAACCTCTAGATTTTTAGAGAAGCTGACTTCTTCTATATTGGGGGTTTGGAAAGGGAAAAGGAAGCAGATATAATAAAATGAATTCTAACCGAAGGACATGCGCCAAGACTTAATGATAGGCACAATAAATCATAGATCTAAGGGCCTGAATGGTGTTGTAATGTTCTAGAACATCAGAGAATCAAGATGATAGAAAATACAATTCATTTATTGAGATAAAATAACATTGCATACATTCCTACTGCCAAGAAGAGTCATCAAACATGATCTAGGTAAGAAAACTTGCATCAACATATATAGAAGTTCTTAAATGAATTGTCCAGACAATAAAAAACACAGTTTATAGTTTGATCAAATAGCATGGAAAACAGAAAGGTCGAACAATTGGAACAGTCTGAGAGTTTTTGCAATCAAATAAAACAACAATAAAGGCCTAGTGTCTTTAACTAAAACCAGTGTTTTCCTCCAATTCCGGACCCATTTCTCATAACAGAGAAAGTATATATAGCAGGAAAACCTCCCACCGCTTCGGAGAGCAATAATAGAAAAGATTTCGCAATCCCCGACAATGATGCCTGAATCAGAATATTCCCAAGGCTGTTACAACATAATTGATCTAAAACAAAGCATCCAGTCATTCCAGGTATAGGTGCATCTTCTGCAAATATGGCGGTGGTCTCGACAAGGCCCGATCAGACAAGTGTCACCCCCTTGTGCGAATGATTATGACACACAATGACCAATAGCATTATTCGGTTCATCTAGTCCATTGGCCGAATATGAGATATGCTAGTTAGGTACGTGGTAGCCTTTCGCTGCCCGTATGAACCTCTCTCCCCTCGCCGCTAAGGAATTGTGTTAAAGCTACACATGTCAAATGAGCGGAGCCTTCACTAAAAATGAAGGGAACGATTGTTAGTCAGGCGCAACAGAGATGCGTGGCAACATTTCGTTGCCTGTGGATGCTACTCCATCTCCGCATTGAAAGATGTGCAAATGGCAGACATGTAGCAAGTATACACTGCAGACAACAACCGTGGGGCCCACCAGAACCTTTTAGGAATGAGGGCTTTGTGGCAGCCTTTCGGAGGCCGATGAGACAACAAGAAAACATGACCAAAAGAAACCCATAGCTGCAAGATGTGGAAGCATAGTGGAGCTTGCTAGGATGCGAAAGGAATGCCGAGACTCAGAGTTGCAAAGAGTAGATACGTGGAGCGGTAGAGAAAAACCTTGATAAAAGGCTGAGTTGACTCTGCGAAGCGTGGGCCGATGCATAGAGGAAAAATACACTCGAAGGGAGCTAGTTAAATATTTGTTAACAACTTTTGGCAACTATCAGGGGCATTTTGACTAAGGAATGGAGAACCCAAAATTCCTTTAGTTTTTAGGCCAGAGTGTCTTATCCATTGGGATAATGGAGTCAGAGATTGGAAAGAGCCACCTATAGAGGCAACCATTCATACTTAGATGGCTTCACCATGCCACACAAATTCTCCTGCGCTCCACTTAGATCAATAGTTTCTTTGTGAGGCAGCGCATTTGGTAAACCAGCTCCCGCTTCACAATGAAATAGCAGTTGTGCCAGCGGATGAATCACTCCCTCAATGTTGGTCATCGTGGGAGGATCACTAAAATCCCTGAAAGCCTTCAGATCATCTTCCCTCTCTTCTATCCTTTCCACAATCTGCTCGGTCGTGGCAATAGAGCCATCTTTAAGGAATAGGGATGACAAACCCATCCTGTTTAACTCAGAGAAACTTCCCCGTATGCTATCCAGTTTCTTACTCAGAATAGCCGCGACTACTTTAGTGCACTGGAAGGTGGAGTGGCAATGGATGAACTTATTTTCCATTTGAGTAGTAGCATCCTGATCTCCAATATCCGCTCTGGCAAGACTCTCATTAGAGACTGAGTATAGCTTGGTGATTAGATCTTTTGCTTCAGGAACCTTCTCCATGATGAACCGTGGGAACTGCTCAATTGTATCATGGGCCTCCTGGCTCAGCTTTGATGCCTTGGTGATGAATCAGAGGGTAGGCTGCAGTGTTAGGAAAAAGGCTTTAATTTTTTCCCAGTGGAAAATGTACAATTCCCTAACTAGCAGAATGATGCCTGACTGTGTAGGGGGAGGTAGAAGAGAGCTTTTAAGAGAAGAAAAATCTATGTTTCTTGAAATAATGGCCTCAGCCAATTTTTCCCTTTTCTTTTTCTCAGACGCTAGTTGTTCCGCAGAGTTGCTCATTTCTTTATTCCAATTCTCCTCGGCTCGAGAGTGATTTGCTAAGTGCTCGTCCAAAGAAGACTTTGTCTCTCAGAGTTCTTCCTCTAGTTGAGCTTTTAGGCCTTTAAATTCAACCTCTTTTTCTTGTATTTTCTGCTCATATTGAGCCTGTTGGTGCTCTGACACTTCATTTCTCTGCACCATTCCTTTACTATACTCAAGACGAAGCCACTCCAGTTCTTCATTCTTCAGTCGCAGATTTTGTTCCGCCTCCTGATTCTTAGAGCGTAGCTCTTTTATCATGGCAGGGTCGGCAACCTGAGTCTTCACAAGTTCACCCTGAAGTCTATTCCTCTCATCCTCCATTACCAGTTCCCTTTCCGTCATACGGGAAACATCTGCCTCAAGGGATTTCTCTTTTTTCTCCAA
Organism: Sequoia sempervirens; assembly: GCA_007258455.2. Taxonomy (NCBI): domain Eukaryota; kingdom Viridiplantae; phylum Streptophyta; class Pinopsida; order Cupressales; family Cupressaceae; genus Sequoia; species Sequoia sempervirens. Next base: position 81,547,543 of record VDFB02058242.1, on the reverse strand, counting down.
AAAACTAACCCTTTCCTTTGTTGCTTTAAGCTGCTCATCATTCTTTAGCTGGCGGCCAGTTTTGAGGAAGTCAGAAGTGACTACCCATTGCATTTCCTCCATGATTTCAATTTTATCCTGTGGTCAGGCCACTTTCATGTCGAGTCCTACCGCATATATCTCATAATCTTCTGGGTGCATTTCTCTCTGAGGCTTGCTTACCCTCGGGTACATGGTCACAAACTTCAATTCTTGTTGGGCCTCATCATAAAGAGCCTGTATTTTTGACTCAGCAGAAGCGTTGTCATCTTTTTCCCTGCACTTTCACATTCTACTTGTGCACGCCTCCCTTCTGCAATCAATCTGTGCTATAAATTTGGTTGGTGATGAAACTAGTCCACTTGTGAAAGGAGCACCAGAAGGCAGGGCATAGGGATAGGTAACCTTCATAGGCGCGAGAATTTGTTTCTTTTGGAGAGTGATAGTTTGTGGGGATAAGTGGGGCATGTTCCATAGTTTGGTTTGAGGCCCAACAATAGGGCTAGTCATTTGTAATGACTGAATTAGGGAATTAACCATAGGACTCATTGGATGAGATGGTGGAGGAGTTGTCAATGGGGTGTCAGCCTGTTGTGATGGAAGAGGATCTGTAATAATAGTGGAAAAAGAAGGGGCACTCACAGGGGGTATGCTTTCCGAAAGTGAGGCGAGGAGAGTTCAGTGGCGGTGGCGGGTGTAAGGGTCCGTGGAGGATTAAGGACAAGCGGAGTGGTTTGCAAAAATTGGGCGAAACCTCCTGAATATGTTGGATTAAAAGTGGAAGGCAGAGAGCCAACACTCATGGTGGGGATCGCCAATGAGGCAGGGGCAGATACCAAGGAATGAGAAGCAAGGGAAGAAGGAATGAATTTTACTTGTTGACTAGTCGATGGCGGCTCTAGAATCATCAACGACTCCTCCATAGCCTCAGGCTCCTAGCTAGCTGCTAGCAATTTTCTTCCAGCGGGTTTTTGCAAACCCTCTCCGATAATGCCCTCCATGCATTTTCGTTTCGCAGGTGGGGTCGCTAGAGCTTTGATAGTCATTGTCATTTGCTGCAGTAATAACCTAGCTGGTTTAGCATCCCAAGTGAGTGTATGTGATCCCCTTGATATATTAAAGCGCACGTTCGTGGCCACATAGGTGGGTTGTCCATTGCCTTTCTCTTTCGGCGCAGAGGAAGCCGATGTTGCTGCTTACTCTTCCTGCTCTTTGGACTCTTCCTCCGGGTCTTTTCTCCTATTAATACTAGAGCTCAGATTGGGGTGGCCCTCCTTCCACCATCTTTCAAATTCTTGGTCATCCTTCAATTGTGTTATTTCTTGGTGATACTTCCAGAAAGCCTCTATTTTTTCCTCACTCCATTCTTCATCCTTCTTTAACCTATTGTACATGTCGCGCTCCATGAGGACATTATCTTGGGCCATCGCCACAACAAAGAAGAACTTGTGCCATGGCCCTCTAGTATCTTGCGTAGGAATACACGCCAATTCAACAAAATTTTCATCTTTGTTTGCCCGCGGGTTACGCCGCTTCTCCCAGTAAGGTCGGGGAACATGTGTAACTCTCATATGTGGCTCCGACAAGTCATCGAAAGGGTTGCATTCCCACTTATCATTTACCAGCACCAACCCTAGATAAGCCAGCTTATCCTCTAACAATTGGTCTGATTGTTTCTTTATCAGAGTTACCGACTTGAAATTCTTCGGACAGGACAAGAATCCCTTCTTTTTGACACTTTTGTTGTTGTAGAAGGTAAAATCAATGATACACACCTGTCAAAACATTTCCAGTGTGAGCACACTATCTGTGACATAGGCTAGGAGCAGGAAAGGTTTACCAGTAAAGCCTCGCATCCAGAGAATCATGAAATCCTTTCCTAAGAACCAATCACAGGCGGGAGTGAAACTCTGCATATATCCGGTCTGCTCCTTATCGAGCCGAATTATGTCGCCCTTTCCGATTAAATCATGAAAGACCAGAGCTATGAAATAGTTTGAAAATGCATAATAATCATATGATGCAGAAAGAAAAGGCGTCCACGTAGACACTAGCCTCCTCTTACCCTGCTCATCAAAAATTGCTAATGGAAAATATCGGGCGAAGAAATTAGGGTTTTGATGCAGAAACATGTGAACCAGGAAAGAAAGAAACCTAAATTTTCCCTCCACCAGGTAATTATTTATTTTTCGTATCATCTCCTCTACCATAAACTCAGCAAAATCATACCATAAGGTATCATGCTGCTTACGAAATTGGAATGTCGGTCCCAGTTGAAAAGTTCCCACCCTTTCATTGGAGTCTCGGCCACACACGAAAGCTAGCATGGACATGGCATCCTATAGATCCTCGTGTAACGTGCTGCGCGACAATGGAATACTTGGTAGTTTAGTGGTTGGGATGTCTTTCCTACTAGTCTCCTCCAACAAGAACTCTAAGTTATTTTTCATCGCCCTCCATGTTTTCTCTCCTTTGCTAGGGTAGAAGGACTCAATGTTCTCTCTTCTTTTACTTGGGTCTTGGATGCATAGCATATGCCAGATGGCATGTGGGGTGATGTAAACCCTTAAGTTTCTACCCTCGATGTAGTGGGTGTTAGGGTTATATCGCTGAATGACAGTGTCAACAATCTTCGGGCAGTAGTGCACTAGTGGGACCATGTATTGAGGGAGACCACTGTACCAAATTTTCTTTGTTGTAGGTTAGGTTGCTTCTCTTAAGGACTTAGGGTTCTTCGCGAGCTGTGGATCATAGATATTATCCCATTTCTCTTCAACCCTTTTCTTGTTTCTGCAATCTTTGGGCTTTTTCAGCTCTTTTGTATAGGCCCTCTTTGGCCTACTGGGTATACCAGGCGTAGCATACGCCACATCCTCATAGACATATACATCCTCTGAAGAACGTATAGTTGTAAACAACTCCTAGCTAATTTTGGCTCAGATGAAGTCTCCGACATTTTTCTTTGGGCGAAGACCTCTGCAAGTTCTTGGCTCTGCAATTTTCCTTGGCTCTAGATACACAAAAGAAGAACAACTCTGCACTTTTAGCTTTGGTGTTTGTGAAAAGACTTTGAAATATTAAGCCTTTTCATGCGATATTTGGAAATATTTCCTCAAGGTGGTAGACGAAAGCATTCCTTTTGCATTTAATTCGACATGTACCATTAATTTTGCAATTCGTGCAAAATGAACTGCTTACCATTTTGAGGCGGCAGGAGTTTATTATTGCGTTTGGCAACCGTGTGATACGCTGTGATTCCCTTGGAACTTGAGCTGGAAATTTTCTTTCTAACCTTGCGTTAGTATGCACTAGCAATTAATATCCCGGCTAGAATGATTATGCCACAGCAAATAATCACTGCCTGAAAAGATATGAATATTGCCTTGGGCTTTCAGAAACGCTTGTGAGATGACACAATAGCCTACGACCATGTGTTTTACTATCGATGAGCGCCACCTTTTTAAAGCTAATTAATTAGCTCTTATTAATCTAGCACGCATTGAGCCATACCCTTGTAGATGCAACTGGCCTGGAAATGTGAGAAAACGCAGGCACGCCTTTCAAGTTCGAAACTAGCTATTATCACGTTTTCTCGAAACGGATTAACATGCGTCTTGTCATCTTTTTTATAAATAGGCCAGTAAGTAGTGAGGAAATCATACTTAGCATTTGAGCAGTGATAGGTTGGTAGCAGAGTTTTAAACAAGTCTTCTCATAGGTTAGGTATTAGGTAAATTTTAGCATTGGCTCAAAAGCATAGGAATAGCGTCAGAATCATGGACACTCCAGTTCGTTTAACCTCATATAAGTCACAAACGACATTTATAGGGGAGGTTTCTACTAGGAGGCTTAAAAAAATGACCAAGAATAAGAATTCCTTGGTCCTGATAGCTATAAAGTGGGTTCTAGGTAAAGACTGCATAGAGTATGAGAACAAGTATTGGGTGAACATTCATATATGTTCTCACTTTGTGGCATCCATGGTAGACATCAACGTCCCCCGGCCTCTTAGCCTAAAACTTGTTAAAGAAATGTTTCCCAAAAAGTACCTGAATGGCCTTGGCGAGGTTGTTGCTCATGCCGCCTATGGAGTAGGTCTGTTGTCAGCCAGTGACCTTCATCGCTTTATCGAGGAATAAGCTGTAGTCATTTGGCTGTCGTTTCTCAGCGGATTCCACCTTCAGACACACAATGAGCATCAACAAAGGGTTACCCAGGCCTTACATTTCCTATTCTGCAGCTACAACATAATACCCTTCTATGACGTAGATTGGTATATTGATTTCAGGAACCTGGTATTTCCCCCGCCAATGGCGGTTCTGCTGAATGATGCTGCCAGTGTTGCCGAAGAACCTACTGACGAGGAAGAGGTGGACGCTACTATTGATGCGTCAATTTCTGCCTCTCGTGCCATTGGATGAAAACTACTTATTGCTTCCAAAAAATATCTCCCTGTTTACTCTGTTTCCCGCTGCTGCTCAGACTACCTACCTAATAGTTTGTATATAACCCTGGAAAAAGGCTATCATATTGCATATATAATAGCTCAAATACTTGTAATTTTTTGGATTATGGCTTCCTAGCCATTTTTGCAATGTAAAGAATATATATAAATAGATATATATCTTTTTAAAGAAAATCCATGTTTTTCCTTCATTTTGTATTTCAGTTTTATGGGCTCTTTACTTTCATTTTGTATTTCTCCACACATAGGTGTGTTTTGTGTAAAGAAATCATGGTATTCCACCCTCCGTAATAATGGGTTAATTCCGTAGAAGCACAAACTAATTTCGAAAAAGACCGGCCAAAGAAAGGAAAATAAAAAGAAAGCACTATTCACATATGTACAAAATAGAACTCAACACCTAATGGAACAACTTAAGATGAATCCCATTAACCGGGATTCCTAAGGGTTCCTATTCCATATTTTCCAGCTCAAAAGTGTTATGTTCTTTGCACCGAATGATTTTGAAGGGTCCCTCCCATAGGCTATCAAATTTACCATGCTGACCTGGCTTAGCAGCCATTTTATCATACTTTAGCACTAAGTCTCTGCATTTTAGACCTTGGTCGGAAGCCTTCTTGTCAAACCATCACTTGACCACTTGTTGACGGTTTGTCATGGCTATTAGGGAATTCTCCCTTTTTTCTTGTATTTCTAACTGTTCGGCAAGCCGAATTTCTATGGTGCCATTTTGTTCTATCTCGAAAGATTTCAACAATTGGAGTGCCAGAATCTCCATAGATATAGGTAACAATGCATCTTTCCTGTATACCAACTCATAAGGTGAAGTCTTAAGGACTTTATTAGGAGTTATATGGTTTGCCCAGAGTGCTTCTCAGAGGTTTTTATGCCACTCTCTCTAGTGTTCCAAACCAATTCTTTTAAGGAGTTGGACCAGGCTCTTGTTTGTTGACTCTGCTAGGTCGTTTCTCTTTGGGTAATAATTTGATGATGTTTTGAGGAATATGCCATTCGTTAATGCAAAGGGACACACCTTTGTGCCTAGGAAAGCTCTGGAATTATCTGAAATGATAGTCTTCAGAGGACCAAACCTTGTTACCAGTTCTTCGAGGAAATCTACAATCTTTGTTTTTGTTGCGCTGTTAAGCGGAACAACATCCGTCCATCTTGTGAAGTAATCCATGGTGGTCATAATCCACTTGTATCCGACACTAGAAGCTAAGTTAATCATTCTGATGAAGTCCAGGACCCATTGTGCAAACGGTTCATCTACCACTACGGGTTTAAGGGGAATTGTGAAATTTTTCCTTCTGTCAATAAAGAACTGGAATTTTTTGCAAGACTTTACCAAAGAGTGGCAGTCATTAAAAAGTGTAGGCCAATAATAGCTAGTATGCATGATTTTAATGGCAGTGGTCTTAGCAGAGATATATCCGCCCGCAACGTTGTTGTGGAACGCGTCGAGGATCCTCTTCGCTTGTTTCGAAGTAATGCATCGCAGGAGAACACCATTGAAATTCCTTTTGAAAAGGCCTCCCTCTACTAGCGTATATCCGCAATTTTGCAGCCGGTAATATCTCCTTTTTTGGGATGAAAGACCTGGTGGATACTTTTCGGTTTGCATGAACCTCATTCTATCAGATAGCCAGCAACCCTCTGATCCTAGTTCATTTATCAAGACGAGCTCTAGTTGCTCCTCTGCGGCTGGTACCTCTTCGTTATGTGCCATGTAATCGCAAAGTCCTCTTCCTTTAATAGTTTTAGTAGGCTTGACTTCAATGTCATATTCAAGGATCTTGGTGATCCAATTATCCCTTTTTTCTGTGATCTCCCCTTCCATGATATATTCACGCACACTGGGATGTGCGACATACACAAGCACCTTGTTGCAGGAGATTAGATGGCGGAAATTTTTAAGTCTCTTAACTATTGCAAAGGCTTGCCTTTTGATGAAATTATAATTTGCCTCACATTCCTTTAAGGTTCGGGAATAGAACGCTACTGGATGTTCCCCCTTTTCTTCGTCATCTTTTTGGGTTAGGACAGTAGCAATACTAGACTTGCTACTTAATGCATACATTATAAAATCCTTGGATTGATCTAGATTAACCAATACCGAAACTATGGAAATAGCTTCCTTGACTTTTTCAAAGGCTTCCCGAGCTTCGGTTGTCCACTTGAAGGTCTGATCTTTCTTCAGCATCAGGGTGATCAGCCTAATTATTCCCGTGAAATCAGAAATAAACTTGCTGACAAAATTTACTTTGCCCAGGAAAGACTAAACACCTTTCTTATTCACTGGAAGGGGAAGTTCCTTGATAGCCTTCACTCATTTGGGGTCAATTGAAACCCCTTCCTTAGACACAACATGTCCTAACAGCTTGCCTTGCGGTACTCCGAATACGCATTTCTTTGGATTTAGGGAAACTCCGAACTCCTGACACTTTTGAAAAACTAATTCTAAGTGATCAAAATGATCATCCTTAGATTTAGATAACATAGTAAGATCATCCAAATAAATTAGAATAAACTTATTGATTAGTTCGCTGAATGCGATGTCCATTGCTTGTTGGAATGTCGCCCCTGCATTGGATAAACCAAAAGGAATTTTAGCATATGCAAATGTTCCCCACTTTGTGGTGAACGTAGTATTGTGTTGATCCTCTTCTTTAACTCATATCTGATTGTAGTTGAAGAAAGCGTCCAGCAGAGAAAACATTTTAGATCCTGCAACCGTTTGTAATATTGACTCCATAGAAGGCAGCAGATAGTGGTCTTTTAGAGATGCTCTGTTTAGGTCTCAAAAGTCCACACACAAACAGATATCTCCATTCTTCTTTTAGACTGGGACCAGATTCGATACCCAAGTACTATGCTTGATTGGGAAGACAATGTGCGACTCAATGAGCTTAGTTAGCTCTTGCACTATTAGCACTTCAATTTTAGGGTTGACTGGCCTCTGTTTCTGTCGGACTAGTTTTGCACCTTCTATTAGTTCAATAGTGTGTTGAATGATATTAGGATCATATCCCTCCAGATCATCATAGGACCATGCCACTACATATTTTTCGCAGAAACTGATGAGTATTTCTTTATCATGATGCGAGACATTTTTCCCAACTCAGAGATTCCTACCATCGGAGACCTGAAGGTCCACATAGTCACTTTTTTCCGCTACGAACTTTCATTTATCATTTCGGGCATCATCACAATCAAATTTTTTTTTGAGTAACCAATCCTTTTAGAAGTTTATTAGATTTGAGCTGCATAATTTGTACTTCATAAGCTTCAACAATCTTTGGCTGAAATTGATCGGCAAACTCCCCTGAGTGTTGGATAAATGAGGCGATGTGTTCATCGCTTTCAAAAACTTTCCAACTTTGATCATTGTTGGGGATCGCTGGTCGGACTAGTACTCGTACTGAATGTTTATTATGAAGAAGGTCAGAGATAGGATCAAACTAAGCACCAATCATGATCATGCGGTCTGCATTGCTATTTTGACCTCGGGGAATAGTCTTGATGTTGAAAGCTTCAAAACCATCAATCAAGTCCCATACTCGGTGTCGATAGGATCTCATGTGGACATTCATTGCCACAGAAATTACCCAAACTTGGTTGACTACAAGTTCAGAATCTCCGAACACCATTAATTTCTTTATGCCCATCTGTTCCGCTAGGCTTAAACCTTGAACCAATACTTCATATTCAGCCTCATTGTTTGAACAGGCGAAATGAAAGTGGAAAGACCTCAACAATTTTTCATTTTGTGGGGATATTATATATATCCATGCTCTAGCACCCACTTTGCTTCTTACTCCATCAAAGTACAATATCCAAAGCTCATTTTCTTGGCTACCTCTGGACTCTTTGGCGACCTTCAGAAGCACTTGGTCTTCGTCATAAATTACATAGGTGCCTAATCCTGTAGCATGATAATTTCTGAAAGGATCATTGTCCATGTGTTCACTCAAAAGAGCATCTTCTTTGTCATTCCGGTCTCCACTCACCCTTTCTTCCTCCAATAATTCAACGCAATACATTTCTTGCTTGGTGATAGAGGTATGTGCGGCTTCAAAATTGATCAAGGCTTCATCCGCTACATGTTCAAAATGTAAAGCCTCTAATTCTATCTTCATTTTTGCTCTATGTTTGGTCTTAAGTATCAGATGTGACCAATCCAAGGACAGGTATCCACCCACCTTTGAAGTAAATTCTCGGGATAGACAGAGACCAAACATAGGAGGAACATCTATGATCACAGTGTCTTATGACACTATGATACTAGGGCAAGCGAATAGAGTTAAAGGAAGTGCTTTGATGACACCTACAGTTTCAACTTTGTTCCCATCAAGCTACATTACCCCTCTTTTCATAGGTTTGTAGCTAAGTCCTAAATCTTTGACTATCTGTTTAGGCATAACTATGGTACTAGCGCCAAAATCAATCATAGCATTGTGCAATAACTTCTTTCCTATGATGAGAGTCAAAAAGAAGGGTTGAGGTTTTAACTTATTCCTATCCTTGGCAGTAGATTCCTTTGTATTGTTTGTAAGGACTTTAGCTGGCGATATTTGATAAACAACCTCTGTACTTGGCAAATGGCTTTGTTGGTACCAGGTTGACCTCTTCTTGAAGCGCCTTCTGTAATAGCATCTTTTGTTCTAGGATAGCTAGAATGCACCATAGAGACACATTAGCGGATGATTCTTCAATTGCTCTACCACATTAAAAGGTGACAAACTTGGAGGTTTCTTCTTCTTAGTTCTTGCTATAATAATTTCCTTCCGTGGTTGAGATGGTGATGGGACGGTTGAAGTAACAGGAATCTGATCGGAAACACCCTTGGGTTGCGGGCTAGCTGGATGGGGAACAACTGAATCGCCGGTGAATCTTCTCTTTGAGCGAGTGTTATAATTAGATTGCACTTGTGGTGTTTTGGATATGAATGCGTCATTAGCAAACACCATTTCTTCCTCCTCCATCCAAGAGAAAAGTGCGTGATCAAGAGCAATATCAGACTCTCGTTCTAAAGACATTCCTTGCATTTAGGCGGTAAGAACTGCACTCTCCATTTGTGGTGAAGCATACATATAACCTCCATGTTCTGTTTCCGCACCTTGACTACGTTGCTCCGCCATATTTTTTTGTAAGTTTCCATGTGGACAGTTTCGGGGCATATGCGCATCGCTGCAAGGGAAGCACCACAGATTGGTATCATCAATAAGGTTGTTCTGTCCTACGGTTAATTCCCTACTCGAGCTTGGTGAAGCGCTCGTCAGCGAAGTAGGCACCAACACTATTTGGTTTGCAGTTGGGGCTGATGGATTAGTGCAAGGCGCGCCCTGGTATTGATTCTATTGATAAGAAGACCATCCGCCTTGATAGTTTTGATAAGCAGGCTTCAGAGGTGTTGATTGGTTTCTCTTCAGAGTGGTTATATCATTTGCCATGGTTCGCAACATCTCTTTGAGGTCGCTCATCTCATCTTTGGAAGAACCTGATGTAGAGGCCACATTTTGTGGGCTTGCTGCATATGTGTACATTGACTGGGCATTTGTGGGCGCGCTAGTTGACGCGACCTCTTGCACGAAGATTGGTATTTTAGGAAATATTGACATAATAGGTCGAGGAGGAAATTTTTTGCAATCTATTAAATGATTCTCGGCTTTGATAGCGATACCATAAGCATCTGGTAGAGTAGCTCCTCCCAAATACTTGATCATCATAGAAATGTTGGAATTGATGGAATTTAGATAAAATATAAATTCCAACTCAGGAGTCGGGCATATGGTAATAGGAATCCTCTGCCAATTTGCATGAAATTGGGCATTAAAGTCCGCTAGAGCCTCCTGGGGGGCTCGTTTTGTGACAGATAGTTGATAATACAATGAAGAACGATCTCCATCATTCGAGAACCTCTCATAGAACGGATCTCCGAGCTCATCCCAGGTGTGAATTGAATTAGGCGTCAGTGTTCGGTACCAATCCAATGCCTTGCCTTTAAAAGACGTGGCGAGAAGCCTTAGGTCTACATTCTGTGCTGTAATCCCATGTACCAGACATACGTCCACCACATCCTGCAAATGTTCTACTGGTGTTCTTGAGTTGTCTCCATTAAACTTCAGTATAGCTTTCATGGCTGAAACTAGGATAGCGCCCAGACAGCGGGTGCTACTGAGGCTACCAGGGGACTTCCGGTGTCCCATGCCACATAATTTCTATTGGCGGCTGACAACATGGTGAGAGGAATGGGCGACGGGAATGGAACAGCTACCAACTGATTTGCGACTTGGACTGTCCCTAGTGGAGATAATAGTAAACTAGGGTTGCCTACGGTTTGAGATCTAGTTACAGGCCGATGGCTCATACACCCTTCTAAAATGCAATTTCATTTAAGTTTGGTCCCACCGGGCGTGCCAGAAAAAGGAACAAACTGTTGACGCAAAAATTTGACGAGGTAACAGTGCCTTATGGGAAACTCAGTTTAAGGGGGACCTTTTGCGCTAAACTGAGTAACCTCCATATTTTTAGAGAAGTCGACTTCTTCTATATTGGCGGTTTGGAAAGGGAAAAGGAAGCAGATATAATAAAATGAAGTCTAACCTAAGGCGATGCGCCAAGAATTAATGATAGGCACGATAAATCATAGATCTAAGGGCCTGAATGGTGTTGTAAGGTTCCAGAACATTAGAGACTCAAGATGATAGCAAAGAAAATTCATTTATTGACATAAAATAACATTGCATACATTCCTACTGCCGAGAAGAGTCATCAGACATGATCTAGGTAAGAAAACTTGCATCAATATATATAGATGTTCTTAAATGAATTATCCAGACAATAAAAAACATAATTTACAGTTTGATCAAATAGCATGGAAAACAGAAAGGCCGAACAATTGGCACAATCTGAGAGTTTTTGCAATCAAATAAAACAGCAATAAAAGCCTAGCGTCTTTAACTAAAAACTAGTGTTTTCCTCCAATTCCAGACCCATTTCTCATAACAGAGAAAGTATATATAGTAGGAAAACCTCCCACCGCTTTGGAGAGCAGTAACAGAAAATATTTCGCAATCCCCGACAATGATGCCTGAATCAAAATATTCCTAAGGCCGTTACAACATAATCGATCTGGAACAAAGCATCTAGTCATTCCAGGCACAGGGGCATCTTCTACAAATGATGGCGGTGGTCCCGACAAGGCCCAATCAGACAAGTGTCACCCCCTTGTGAGAATGATTATGACACGCAGCGACCAATAGCATTATTTGGTTCATCTGGTCCATTGCCCGAATATGAGATCCGCTGGTTAGGCACGTGGCAACCTTTTGCTGCCCATATGAACCTCTCTCCCCTCGCTGCTGAGGACTTGCGTTAAAGCTACACGTGTCAAATGAGTGGAGCCTTCACTAACAACAAAGGGAACGATTGTCAGCCAGGCGCAACAGAGATGCGTGGTAGCATTTCGCTACCCGTGGATGCTACTCCATCTCCGTGCTGAAAGATGTGCGAATGGAAAACAAGTAGCAAGTATACACTGCAGACAACAACTGTGGTGCCCACCAGAACCTTTTAGGAATGAGGGATTCATGGCAGCCTTTCGGAGGCCGACAAGACAACAAGAAAACATGACCAAAAGAAACCCTTAGCTGCAACACGTGGAAGCATAGCGGAGCTTGTTGGGATGCGAAAGGAACGTCGAGACTCAGAGTTGCGAAGAGTAGACATGTGGAGCGACAAAGCAAAACCTTGATAAAATGCCGAGTTGACTCTGCGAAGCGCGGGCCGATGCATAGAGGAAAAATACACCCGAAGGGAGCTAGTTAAATATTTGTTAACAATAAGTAATGCTTGTATTTTTGTAGTGCATATACCACAACTAGTGCTTCCCTTTTTGTAGTGGTATAGTTCTTTTCTGTGACATACAACTTTTGGCTAGTAAAAGCTATAGGATGTTCCTTATTTCCCTTGGGTTATGTGAGAACTACCCTTATGGCTATACCAGAAGCATCTAAATGAACATGGAAAGGATTAATCCAATCCAAAAATATTAGATTGGTGCTTCGACAATTTTCTGCTTTAGGGTGTCAAAGGCTATTTGGGATTCATCATTCTATTCAATGTTTCTGCCTTTCTTCTTCTTCAAGAGTTCTTCTAGTGGCACAAAAATGTTGACATATCCCCTTATGAATTTCCTATGGTATCCGATGTAGCCCAAAAATGTCTTTGCTTTTGGTGCATTCTTTGGTGGTAGTAAGTTTAGGATCAAGGAAACTTTCATAGGGTCCACCATTAACCGTTATTTGCATATAATGTGGCCTAATAAAGTCCCAAGAGGTATTGCAAGGTACATTTCTTTAGGTTTAGGGATATCTGCATACTTCTACACCTATTTAACATCATGTAGAGGACTTGGACATGATCTTTCACCAACCCATAAATAGTCCAATCATCCAAGTATACTTCTAGAAAATCATGGATGAAGTCTTTAAAAGTGTTAATCATTGTTCTACTCAATACCACAGGAGTGTTCTTCAAGCCAAAAGGCATCAATGTATACATATAAGAACCCCATTCAATAGTAAAAGTAGTCTTTGGTTGATCCTCCTCCCTAATCTTAACTTGATGGTTTCCAAATAACCCATCGGTAAATGAATATATCTCTCTTCCAGATATTTATTCTAATATTTCTTCAGTGAAGAGGGAGTTGGAAATGGATCATGCAAACATGCTTTATTCAATTCCCAAAAGTCTACACACACCCTTATCTCTCTTATTTTCTTGATCCATATCACCATGAGACTTATCCAGTCAGCATCTTCTACCAGTTTGATGATTCTGACAACTAACATCTTGTTTATCTTTTTTTTAAATTTCTTTTCATATTTGGATTTAATCTATAAGGCCTTTTCTGAACTATTTTAGCACCTTCTTTATGTTTGATTTCCATCATTCCTACCTCCTTAATTCCTTTCATTTTTGTAAAATTTCTAGGGAATAAATCTTGGAATTATGATAGGGTTTCTATTGTTTGTGCTACTACCTTTTCATCCTAATAGTCCCCTATTATTTCCAATTTAGGAACCCCTTCTACCACAATGTTTGTCTCCTTCAGTTTGCAAGGTTCATTGTAGTATTTTTGTTTGGGTGTGGTGGGTTCTATTTCTCTCTCCTTGTTTATTTTTATTATTGGGGTTTGTTCTTCTTCATCATTATGTACTGCACAACAATGTTTCTCTTAATTGGTAACTTCCCAGTCCGACCAACTAGAGTCCTCATATACCCCTTCTTTTGTGGGTGGTGTGGAAGAAGGTTACGGTATTGCTATTTTCTTATCTTCTACTAGATTGAATATGATTTCCTTCATACGAAGTAGTGCGGTATGAATCTAAGGGTTGTCACTAGAAAAAGAGAAGGTGTAGAGGAAATCTTTTGTTACTTTGTCGCATGTTCTTGTCTCTTCCCATCTCTCTTGGTCAATATACCAAGTTTTGGCTGCCAGGTTAAGTGTCCATTAGAATAGTTGAATGTATAATCAATCATCATATTTGTATCTTTCTTCCCATAAGTATATGCACATGTGTAAATGGTGTTGGGGTAGGATATCCCCTTCGTAAATAGGTATATCTTCATATTCCTTGAATTTCAGTAGAAATATTGCTTTGATCAGAGTTTTAAAGGCTTCCCATTTTGTGATAGTTTGTTTATGCATGTGGTACTAGCATGCAATAGTGAGGTAAGAGTATGTAGTAAAATGTCTAGCCTATGTGCGTTATTGGAGAAGATTTTCTCTATTTATTCTATATAAGACAACAACTCTCCCACTCCAAATTACTTACGTGAATTAATATGAGAAATTTATTTTGCAATATGATAGACCTTCCAAGAAACTTCATTATTATCCTCCTTATCACCTCTTGCGGTACCACACATGTCCTGCGCTACATTGACTTCTTCTGCTAGTGTTTTTCTTATCATAAATACTCTTTGGGAACCAAAGATTCTATGAGAATACACCTCCTATTCATCTTGCATTCATGCCTCTAGTATGGTCTCACTATTGGTGCTCCCCTCAGTATCATTTATTTCAATCTCTCCTTTGGAAATGGAATCCTCTAAGGTTTTAGTTGTAGGTAAGTACAGTTATGGTGTCTATAGTCCTATCATTATCCTCATAATCTTCTGCATTGACTTTCTCTATGTAAGACTCTTCTTTCTTTCTACCCAAGAGAATGTGGACAACTCTTTTGCTATCCGCGAATGAGATCTCTTCCTTCTTGACATCTATTACTCCCCGAGTATCCACAAACCATCGTAATCCCAACAATACATCAAATGAATCAAAGGTTTCCTTCATTGTAACCACTTCAAAGTCTACCATCTATTTTATCCCTTTCACATTGACTTCTACATTCCTCCAAGTGCCTAGGGTCTTCATCCCAGTACTATTGGCTAAGCTAATATTGTATGGTGTGGGCTCTAGTGCTAGTTTTCTAGATACTCCTAGATTCTCTTTAGATTAAAGTTTACATTTTATCCTAAGTCAACCATCACCTTAGGGATATTTTGTGATGAATGCAAAGATCAATCATTATAGGTCTAGTCTTCTAGTGTTTTCCCAATATTCAGACTTGCAGAATGTTCTTTTTATTTTAGTACTTGCAATTTTTTTTTAATTTTGTAAGTAAATCATGTTGTCCCACCATTTGTGCAAGTTTTTTGAGTGCTTTCACCTCCTATTATGAAAAGTAGTTATTTTTTCTCTCTCCTTTTCTTGTTCTTATGCCAGTATTCTCTTGATTTGTTCTACTATTTGATCATGTTTCTCTTTATTAGGGTGGAATACTTCTTCTCCAAAGCTTTCCTCCTCTGTGGTTACCACATTTGTCCTTCTAGTATCGATACCCTATTTAGTCATTACTACTGCCTTACCCTTTTTATTAGGCTTATACTTTGTGCAGTATTCCTCTTCAGTACTACTCTCCTCTGTAGTGTATCCCTTATCTTTTTCATCCTTGTGACACCTTGTTTCTTTCGTAGGGTTCTTATGTACTTTGTAGAGGAACCTTTTCCCTAGTTGAATTTGAGTCCTGTTGTTTATCGCTTTGACCTTGCGGTTGTGTATTCTTATAATGTTGGCATGCCTTTTCATAGTTAAAAGTTTCATGGTCCTCTTGACCACATAATCCACACTGTTTTTTCCTTTCACCCCAACATTCCATGGAAAAATGTTTGGGCTTTTTGCAATTGAAGCAGGTGGAATTTTCTCGTCTTCCTTGTCCTCGGCCATAGCCTCTTCCTCCCCGAAATGGGCCATTATCATTGTATGATTTCAAAATTTGAATAACATTAGAATTTCTTTGGTTTTGATGCCATGGCAGAACCCTATACCCATGATCATGGGCATACAATGGTCCTTTCACCAATCCCTTTACATAAGCCATTTCCCTATCATAGTTTGGTTCTTCTTTCACCTGAAATCTATGTGACAGGAAATATTCTACCTCATGGTCATCCAATTCTCTATAGATGCCACAATATAGTGAGTTTGGTTTTCTAACCATGCAGAGGTCCACCGTTAATGTGTTTACATTTTTCTCTCCAATTTATTTTGGACATTTGTTCCACATATGACCTTCTCTCCTACAATATGAGCACCATATACTAGGCCTATGTGGTCCTATCTCCTATTTCATGAGTTCTTAGTCATAACTGATCCATTTCTAGTTGTAACTATTCTATCTTCTTATTTTCTTTTTGTTTCTCTTCTTTCTACCATGACTAGGCTTCTATTTGACAAGCTAATGTGACTAATTATGAGTATGAGGAAAATTATTTGCCATCTAAAGCTCTTATGAGTTATGGGGTTACTATGGAGAGGAACCACTCTCTCTTCTTTTTATCATTTAATGGTTCTTCTAACCTACGGGTTACTTTCTTGAACCTCCTATCAAATTCTAGAATAAATTCATCTTCTCGTTGTGATAATTCCCTAAACTTATGTACTCCTTGTGTAGGGAGTTTCGAACTATCAAAATTCTCTAAAAATGCTTGCTTCACCTCATCCCAGGTCTTACTATTTTGTGGATATGATTTACGGTACTAGTTTAATGGTTCATCTCTTAGGGGACTGATGAAGTTGAATAGTTTAGTGCTTTCACGATGCTCATTTTGGATTTTCCACATTGTTTCCAATAAGAAAATGTGTTCTACGACATTGTTGGTATCCTTTTCAAAGATAGGCATCTTCCTCATTGTTCCCATTTCATCTTCTTCTGAGGAATTATTTTCTTGACTTGTGGTATTGCTTCTTTGACTACTAAAGATGGAACTAGTCTTGATGTCACTTTCTAACTTTCCAAAATCACTTTGTTCTTTTGTAATTCTCCACTCAATAGGTTGATTATTACTTTCCAAAATACCCCAATTCACTGTGTAAGTTGTCCACAATTATGGTTTCCTACCTCTTGCTTCTCCTTTTTTATCTATATGTGTTATATCCAGCATAAGTGGTGACTCGTAGTTCGAGGGTGATGTTTGTTCTTCATAACTCTTCATTTTCAAATGTGTCTCTTCATTATTAATCGGTGTTGATTCATGTTTAGTTAACAAATTCTTAGGATTAAGATTAGTTTTCATCGCTTCTCCATTCTCCTCCTTTGTGGAATTCTTGGATTCTATTTCCTTTCTTCTTTCTTTTATATTATTTGCTGCACCCACATTGGCGCACTTAGCAACACCCTTCTTGGCGCACTCCCCTCTTTTCTTTAAAATTTCTTCCTCCATTTTGCTAGCTTGCTCCTTCTCTCTCTTTTTTGTTTCTCTTTTACGATACCTTTCTTCTCTTTCCTAAATTTTATTTAGCATCCTTTCTTCTACGTTCATTTCCATCCCTAATTTAATGATTTCAAGTATCTCTCTTTTTCTTTTCTTTTCTCCTATTCCCATATGTTTTCTCGGTCCAGACTTTTATTCTTCTTTCTATATGTATATCTTAATTTTGAAAGAAAATATTGAACAATTGGATCTTTTTAGGGATCTCTCAGATCCCTCCCCCCTTTCCATTCATCATCTCCTAATGGCCTACCCCCCTCTCACAGAGGTGGCCCTTAGGGTCTGACATAATTTAATTTCTTGTCAACTTTCCTCCTTTTCCCTTTTTATACTTCTAATTTCTTTACTATTCTCTCCAAGGTCCCAACAATGGAACCAATTTTAGCAAGAGAAATGGGGAAGTACAATCCAAAGATATGTTCCCCAATACTTCTTATGTAGTCTGTTTATACCCTAGAGGATACGGTAAGAGAAACAAGAATATGGGGTAAGATTCTAGAAGGAATACTTAACATGCATCATGTCAACATATAAAGAAACATTTATACATTAATTACACACATATATATACTCCATATAAATCCTTTATATTATATCATAACCATGTACAAAAGGTATGTCTTAGTCTCTGCTCATGTATTATATCTCTATCTGTTATCCTATCTCTTTTGCATATACATTCATTTCCTTGAAGGAACATGACTCCTAGAGGTATCTAATATCTTTCCCTAATACTACAAGTCTTTTGCGATAGCCTGCAGTAGGTTCTATTGTAGCCCTTGACCTACTAACAATCATCATGTAACTCTAAAAAGGATGATAGCAATAGTATTGGAAGATTATGTCATGATAGCATCAGTAGGCATGGATCAACAAATAACTCTAATGGAACGGTGACATCAACATCAAGGAATCATAGTCAAAACACTTGAGAAATTTTTAATTGGCAAAGGATCAAAATGGTGAGGGTTGGAAGGAAATTGTACTCAGAGATGGGAAAATCAAAAGGCTTAACAAAAAGAAAAGGGAAAAGCTAAAAAGGAAAGGACTAGGGATTGACGGTTGAAGGTGCAAGGGAACAAGTACCAATTGATGACCACGTCCAACAACCTATTAATGCAAGATTTTTCTAAGGAAAAACTCATCCCTTCAAACTTGAGATGGATGGAAAGACATCCCCAACAAACCAATAGGTCAATAGATTTCATACAAAAAAAAATTACAAGGTTCAAGTAGGATGTTGGGATCAATAGGAAGGGTATGTGAAGAGGATGAAGGTTGATAACTTGGTATACAAGGGGAAGTAGATATGGCAAGGATCACATATTGGGACGAAAATCCCTAAAATTTTGAAACTCTAACAAATCACAACCTTAAGGAAATGGCCTTACAACTTCAACATGATGAACATATAGGGAACATCATTGGATAGACTTGGGAAAAAATTTGGAAAATGGAAAACCCACTTATATTTTCTTATATCAGTTATAAAAAGTAGGTTTACACAAATTTGACTTAACACATGGGAAAACATATTCAAATCTACAAAATTTGAGGCCTATAAAGTTGGACTCCAACACCACACCCATATTGACCCTAGCCTTAACCCTAGTATCCTTAATTTTTTACAACCCAAGTTATACCCTTGATTTTGATTTTGCATAACATAAACTTGGTTTTGAGTATGTGCAGGTTGGAAAATTATTGTCATAACTACTTTCCCATGTCATTCTTGTAGTGATTGCACCACTGTACAAGAGTTGGTGTAATGGGTTACAAACTAGAAAATTTGGAATTTAGTGCACAAGATAGTATTATATTTTGTCATGACATATTACACATTATGGGATATGTGGGAGTTAAAGAAATGGTGCAACTCTTGTTTCTCAAAATATTATCACTAGTTATTCAATAGCAATGTTTCCTTCACTTTTGCACCCTATGTATCAAATTTGATTTAAATTTATGGACATTTTTACTAGTTGTGCTTCAAATTCAAGAATTATTGCATATGAAGTTTCATCAAGCATCTCTAAGTTCAATGCAACATTTAGAGCATCTCTAAGTGCAATGCATGGTTTTTTTCTTAACATCACCCAAGTCTGTTTTAGTGTCATGTTTGTTAAAGCTTGAATACCAATATTGTTCTCTTATAATAAGAGTGGCTACAAAGAACTAAATTATAATCATCATTGATGTGCTTAACTCTCCAAGTAGTTTTGTAGGTTTTCCAATGCTTGAATGCATCTTCATCTCCTATATAGGGCTTTATCATAGTGATCTCATGCTTGTAAATGATAATATGGTTTTTGATGAGGCTTGTGTAATCCTTGTCTTCACTTGCAAAGTAGTATGAGAAAGTTTTTTAAAATTGGAAATGGTGTTGAAAATAATATGACAACTTTTTTATCACTTGAAGGTTCAAATGCCTCTTCAAATTTTCATTGCAATGTATATGCTACAAATCACTTGCTTCTTCACACTCGCTAAGGGTTTATTTTCTATGAATTAATTCCACATGAAGCAGTGGTCTTGGGAAAAAATTGGTTCTTCATCATTTGAATGTGTATACTCGAGTTTAGCAATGTAAACTTCTAATATATGCAATGCCATTCCATTCAACATCATGCCAATTTCTAATAGAATTTTTCATATCCATTTTCAAATAACAATTTCGCATGATCTTCACTATCAATACTTTCACATTTGTATGATCTCATTTGTGCATGGCGTGTCTTCCTAGGCTCCTTTTCCATCACTTTTGCTAACATAGCTTCTTTCATTGTCTTATAATTTTCTCAATGTTTTACTACACTTGGTACTATTGATATCATCTTTGCACTCTTATCCATGAACAACCCAAGCCTTTGACCATGCACTTCATAGTGTGCTAAAGGGACTACTACACAAGAAGAGCTTCAACACACTCTTCTACTAATATCTTTATCCAAAGTGGTTTCTTTAAATAATATGACATAAATGAGTAAAAAAAATTCCTCAACTTCTTCGACCAACAAGAAGGTCGATATCATATTTGAATGCTTTGGCTAAATGATCAAATCAAATGTCTAGGAAATTAACTACAAGTGAACATTTTGGTAGATATAATTATGTGCAATTTGTCAAGACATTTTTTTAAATACAACAGTCTTAAGGAGAATCCCAACAATAGAACCAAAATGTTAACCACTCTACTTTTGACTATAAGATGTACACATGTATTAAGGTTTATCCATCCTTGTAGCTTATGCACATTATCTTATAGTCACAAGTCTCACTTGAAGTGTGAGAAGAGTTCATTACCTTGTCTAAACTCATATACTAAACATAAGAACAAATACATATAACAATGACTTAAAGCTTAAGTGTAACTATAACATAGAAAACTATTCTTAGCAAACAAACATACATCCATTATATTGGCTAGATGACTACATTTACTTGAATCATTTTTATTAATATTCTATCAACTCCCCTGACTTAGTACAAATACAAAGCAAGGTTATATAGGCACTTTTGTCTCAATACTCAAAGTTGCTTGAACAATTGAACACGTACAAAGTTGCATGTAAGAATGTTATTGCTCAAAAGTTGTGTGTTAAGATAAATCATAGAAAAATATACATGTAGGATTCAACTAGTTTCAAAAGCATGTGAGTGTCCCTCAACCATATCAACACTATAAAAGATCCTTTTAACTCTTTGGCTACCCAAATATTTCCCTTTGACCATCTTATTCCATTCCAAATTCTTTTTCTTTATATACCCTCTATACTATCTTGTATGTATTAGGTTTATCCCTCCGTACCATCTTTAATCCTAAGCTAAATTTATAATATTTTCCAGGCTATTAAGGAAATTTCACTTTCCCCTTGTCCCCATGGACAACTTTTTTTTGGGTAATCTTGTGATAGCTTCAAGTATATTACTTGGTGCTTAGAATAAATATATCAAATATATTGAAATTGTTTGTAGACATTTAGCACATTTTCCTGTCTATGTTTTCAATTGACTTGAATATGGTCAACCACTCCTTTTAAATTCTCATACATGCTTTCCTCCATCATGGGCATTCTAACGTAGATACTTGGTAGCTCAAAAAAATTTAATTCCAAAATCATGCAATTTTTTAATTAATTCAATGAGTAAAATTAAAGAAAAACTCACTTCTCTCTACTAATTTCATGTCCTATATTAGTTTCATAAATGTCCAATTTTTTTTTTGTTAAAATTAGGCTTCCTAAATTGTTGAAGCCTCTACCATAAGAATATCTAAAATAAATAAAATTGATATATTAAAGTAATTGAGACAATTATGTATAGACCTTTTAATATTCATTTTATTGCCCATTGCTTATCTTTTATTCCTAAAGCTTCTATAAGTACAATGAATAGTTAGAGAGAGGATCTCCATCCCTTAAACCCTTTGGTGCATTGAAAGCAAGCATGGAGACATTAGGTCTTCTTGTCTCAAACACCATGCTACATGCAAATATCCAATTAGCAAGTTATTAACAATGGCTTTAAATGTAGGAATTTGTGTAACTTCCAATTTATGATACCCAATCTTGTGTAATGCTAAATTTATTTAATAGTTGATAAATATTTTCAGATTATTCTATCATAAATTTGTTCATATCGAACTTTACCATCCTTCCTCCTTTAGCAATATTGTGGATTCAATAAATAGTTTCATGAGCTAACAAGATTCAATCTAATATTTGTCTTCCACACACAAGAATTTATATTCTTAAAATGATCACGTGTAATAATTTTTCAATCTATTTGTGATTACTCTTCCCATAACCTTATAAATTGTAATATATTGGTTTGAAAGTGTTAAAGACCTTTTATTTAAGAGGATTTGTAAATTGTAATAGATTAGTTTGAAAGTACTAAGAAATTTGTTCTTTGTTTAAGAGGATTAAGGTTGGAAAAATATTTTTCAATTCTTTAAAAATTGATACTTCTTTTGTAGATTACTTTATCACTTGTATTATCATATGTGGAAGAACTTTGTTTGATATCCATCTTGACTTGAGAACTTGTTTACAGCTAGACTTGCCACTACTTTTCTTACTTTTTTCTAGTCCACTTGCATTAACAATTCATTATCCTCTTCTAAATCAATAGTTGAAATATTTTACATTAATATCAATACTTGAATCTCTCATTTTCTTTTGTTAATAGGGTTATGAAATATTTATTATCTTCTTTTTTGTTCCTTATGACCTTTTACAATTGCCTTTTCTAGATCATTTGTTCTACTTTTTTTTTGCTTCTTTTGATTTTAATTTGTAAATTCATAAAAAATATTTATATATCCTTCCAACATACATTCCACTAGCGTCCATTTAAAAAAACACATTATTCTTAATACCCTTTCAAGTACATCCACAACCTCTCTTTTAGATTCAATGCTTCACTCATTTATTGTGCCCTTAAGTCTTTCCAAACTAATCCCATTTATTTATTCAACTCTTCCTTTTTAACAAGCTTACCTCCCCAAAAAGAAAAAGAAAATGCCTTCATTTTACATACTTAATCTTGTATTGTCAATTTATACCATTTTGATCATCTTGCAATTATGCTCCACCATTCTTTTATCTTATCTTCAAAATATGGGCAATGAATTCATAACTCAAATTGGCTAATAATCTGGCCATGATATGAAAATATACGCCAATCTATATTTTTTCTTAATACTAACCATTTTTTGCTTTATTAAGAACCCATCCATCTACACAATATTATAAATTGTTCTCTTTGTTTTCTATTTCTCCAAATAAATGCTCCTTTTTAATTTCTATTTTATAGACTCCATTAATTACAAATGAGTTAAAATACATTATTCTTTCCTAGATGGTTGTTTTCCCCTTTCTTTTATCTTGAATTTAGAATTAAATCCAAATATCAGCAACAATCTTTGTATTTTAGTTAATTGTCTCCTATATTTTCTAAACACTTTTTTTTCTCATTATTTTCTATTGATTCATATATATTTAATAAAAAAAAGTTTCCAATCTATTCTAATGATTATAATCTAAAACTATTAACTTGAATTCAACTCGACCTCTTCAAAATTGTTAGAATTCTACAATGTGACCAAACCTCATGCTATTCCTTCTATTACAATACCTACCATACCATTTAACATCCATACTAAGTTTTTAGTGATTTTGATTCCTCCAAATCAATCATAGTTTAATGACAAGGCATAATGCCTAATCTATCTTTTGTTATTGCTTGCCTCAACGGCTCTTATCAAGAGCATTGACAACCACAACTTACAATTATCATAAGCTTGTGTGGGGAATCTCACACCCCCTTCCACTTTGTTACTTTTTCACTTCCTTGATTCCCTTCATAACACTTGGGGTTAAGACTTAATTTTATTGATTAGTTCTTGCTAGAGACAAGGATATTGATGCATTCATGGTTTTATTAGTTGACAACAAATGAACCAATGAGAGCAAAATTAAAATAGCTTGATTAGAATTTCTAATGTATATTTTTTCTTAAATTTATTTCAAAATATCAAAATTATTTTATCTATCATTCTATTGAATAATAGTTGTAAACAATCTTATTAATCTAATGTAAGCTATTAGACTCATAATTAATTGTATTTTAATGGAATCATTTTAACTCTATCCATTTTGATTATAAAGCAATTAATAGTGCATCCAATTGTTTTCATATCAATTTTTTATTCTATTCATTTTTCCATTTCATAATGACAATATTTTGTATTTAAAGGGTTGTGAGCCAACATTATGAAATGCAATTTCTTTTTTTTTAATAATATTGGAGCCAAATTTTCAACAATTTCATCTCTAATTTGTCAAGTGATTTCATAAAATTTCATTATGTTAGTAGCATTAACAAATTAATTATTCTGACATTACTTTAAACTAACATATCACACATTTCACTAACAAGAATCAAACACAAATGTAATTAACTTATTTGCTTAACAAACTATTCACTTATAGGAAAGATGGCACTTTAAGCGCAAGCATTCATATTCTTTTTAATTACAGGTGCGTTGAAAAATCTAATTGTTGTTGGAAAAGGTTCGAAGAGATTTATCTTAACATGCTTCTATACAAAAATTATAAAGGAACATAAACTATGCCTCGAAACCAAGATCAAGACAAAAAAACGCCTATTTTAAAAACTACCATATTATATTTTGAAGTGTTGTTGGCGATGAATATTTTAGTTCTTCATACCCATGTTGGTGTGTGGTGGGAAGGCTTTGGTTTCTTTAAAGCCTACTTTTGTTCGTTGTCGGATTTTTGCCCTTTTCAGGCCTTCCTTAGGCTATTATAGAGTATTTTAGAATCTGCAAGGTATAAATAAGACGCACAAATGCAAAGTATCTAATATAAAACAACAAACCCTCTTTATAATGCAACCATTTTTATTTGGATCACGCTAACTCCACTATTACAATTTGCTTCCCACCAAACTTAATAGTTGGAATATTAATGAAATGCGAATATGCAATCATAACACAAGGTAATACTTAAAAGTGCAGGGGGATTACTTAGTTGTGTGAGCCTTATCTGAATATTTTGGTGGTTTAACATAATGGTCAATTCTAAATGATCAAATCATCAACTACTTCATTTGATTATACCATGCAATTAAAAATTGAAGACAATTAGAGATACAGATAATTAATACTATGCCGCTGAAAAAAGCAAAGAAAAATTAGAAGCAAAACATGGATAGATACAGGAAGCTAAGTTATGCTCATCAGACAAAATCCTAATAATATAAGTAGCAGAACCTGACATTTTACAACACTAGAGATGTGTGAAAATTGTCAAATTAAATTAAATTGAATTGAAACACGATTTTTCTGAAGGTAGTACCCATTAGATAATAACCACACTCATTTCAAAGGTGAATCTTGTTTCAGAGTGCAAGAGTATAGCAAGTCACAATATATTCTACGTTATTTACTACCCACATTTTTTATCGGCCATGTCAAGAAAGGGATTTGCATCATGAAATAAGATGTAGCCAACGGCTTTTATCACATGAATAAGATAACTGAAACATTTTGATATTATCCTTTATTTTGTTCTTTCTCTATATATTTGTCATTAATTGGTTTTCTTCATCATCAAACCTGTTATCTCTCTAAAAATTCATGATTTTATTTCTCATTATAAACTTTTATGTTTCTTAGAACACCTAACTTGTCGCTATGCTTGAGCCATGATATTCCCTTGCGTGTTCACTGTCTATTCTTCTAATTATAACTCTGATTGCCTGTATGTATTTTAGAGAAGCCTAGGCAATTGTATTAATGCGAATTTACCCGTAAACTCAATGTAGTATGTCTTGTATATTAGTTTTACCACTGTTGTCTTAAAGCGTGATGTTATTTATTTTAAAGAATTTTATCACTCCATATAGCCCTCAGTCTCGCCAACTCAACATTTAAATAATTTGTGACTAAGAAGGCCAAGTACTGTCTTCTCCTGAATGAGATATTGTATATCTTCATTTCCTGTATCTTTCAATAAGATTGTAAGGAAAAGAAACAACCAGAGAAGTAATATCAGCAAGCTAGCCATGCTTTTTCTGATTAGCTTCAAGTTTTTCAATGAAAGAGAAGTTCACGTGATCACAGTCTGAAAAATGAGAACTCCATTTCTGATTATCTTTAATTTTGGTGACAAATTCACAGGACTGCAGCCTCAAAGCCTTTCTTGTTGTAAAGTTTTATTCAGGTGAAAGAAAACTTCTATCTCAAAACTTGTATACCATGTCCTTTGTGTACCCTGCTTCCTTGAGAAGTCCGGACACCTAAGTTCCAAAGAGCATAAATTAATACTTGACATTTGACCTAATTTATAAGCTTTAATGCTTATTTAAGTTAAGCACAAACATGCAAGAAAATATTCATACAATGGCCTCCATAGTAAAGCTATGTTCAATTTTCACACCAAAACAATGGGAAAGTGATGCTGAAAATGTTTCAGATGAACCAAAATATCTAAAGAACAAAGATACTAAATACCTCGCCCTGTGATCTGTCAGGATCTTTATCGCCAGAGATATGATTCATCATTCCAGGTGGGCCGCATACCTGTTCAAATGAGGTAATTATAACTAATACCATCCATTATTGACAATGTTTTTCATTCTTCACCATCTCCTATACATTTTGGAAATTTTTGCTACAACCAAATGAATTATGAAGCTCAAAATTATCTGAATTTATAATTTATATTATTTATCACGATGTGTTATTATGAAAAATGGTCAGACTCCAGAAAAGAATAGTAATAAATTCCCTTACCTTTGGATAATCTCTTTAATAGCTAATGAACGATTTAGATATCCAGATACCACATGTATGTGTAAAGTAAAAGCATTCCAAGAGTTAATTAACTGCAGATTGAGCAGATTAATGATCTTAAGTTTGATTCTAAAGATCTTTGCGATGTTTTGAAGTTACTAAAGTTTGCGATGAAATAACCAATATCCTTTTTGATAAATTTTTATTATCCTGCTAATTTCTATTTTACTGTCCTTTCATTTGGAAATAAGACGTTATGTTTATTGACAGAGCATTCACTTTTGGCATTCGCTGATATCAAAAGTTAAGCATGTCCTGAAGGTATACTTAGTAAATGATCTTTTATGTAAGTAATGATCATCCTAAGACAGATGTAAATACCCATAATGTACCTTGTTAAAGAAAGGGTTATGTCACTAGAAAAGAAGCTGAGTGGGTGAACAAAACAGGGAAAAACAACCAAACATACAATGTTGGTTGGTGGGTCTGAGATACATGAAAAAGTAACTTGTGAAAGCAGTTAAGACAAGCTAACAGTGATTCCATATTAATTAAAAGAAATTCAAGGGCAGAATTTATCACAGTTAAGTCAAAATGGACATTTGAAAGCAACCAAAGACTTCAAAATGAAAATTTCAAGAATGAAATATCGTAGTAACTTAAATACAATCAAACCTCATTCCTAAATTTATTCATTCACTGGTACAATGATGGACTAGTAACAAGTGAAATAAAATTCTTTTTTCTTATTTTTATTTGAAGCCAGACATCTTACATTTCACTGTTCAAAATAGAAAACAAGATAGATACATCCCTTTGAGAGATCTTCTCTCCTCAAGGCAAGGAGAGTGTAGACATCTCACCTTTGAGAGGTCTGAATGTCCTCTTTGACAGCAATGAGATGTATTCAACATGCAAAGTTTTACAACACAGGTATAACAGCAATAGGCAAAATTATAAGCATAAACAGGCACATGCAAGCAATAAATTCATTGACATTTACAGTTTAGATTTATTCAACATAAGATTCACCAATCACAATTTTCCATCCCACCAATTCAGGTAACTCCTCAATCTAAATAAGTATAGCTTGTAACATCTTATATAACATACTAAAATTCTTCACAAATATATACTATTCAGCTAGCAAAGTGTACAAACAGGAACTGGTTTATTATCATGTGAGAACTTTGCTTCCATCAAGTGAGGTATTCTATACCTACTGAAATTTTTTGCCATAAAACTTTTTCTGAAGGATGTTCAAAAGGTCATAAAATTAAGTCTCCATTTTCAAACAATGTTTATGGTGTTGTTTGCTTGCATAGGCCATTTTTTTTCTTAACTGGCTTCTGTCCTTGACTAGTGTCACAGGCCTACGCCTGATCTAAACTATCTCAAGGAATAGTTGACCACCAGAAACTAGTGAAGAGGATTTTTCAAGCCACAGATTCATGACCTAATTGCTTCTCCTTCATAAGCTTCCTACATGATATGCTTGACTTCTTCCACCTAATGAGGTACTTTGTAGCTACCAGCATGCTTCAGTATCCCTTCCTTGAAGGATGTTCAAAGGTCCTACAAATTTGACTTGCCATTTTCAAACAATATTTGTGGTGTTTGCCTGTATAGGCTAAAAATTTGTCCAAACCAATTTGTATCCTTTGAGAAGTGTCGCAAACTTTTACCCATCCCAAACTGTCTCAATGAATAGTCGGCCACCATAAACCAGTCAAAAGGATCCTGCAAGCCATGGATTTGTAACTTGCATGGCCATCCAATTCCCCTTCATAAGCTTCCTGCAGGATACTATTAACTACTTCAACACATCTTAGTATTTGATCTTTTCCCATACAATAGAACAACCCATTTACCAGTTGAAAGGATCTAGCTTCTAATATTCAATCATCTTGTAAGAGGATCTTTAGAAGAAATGAATATTGAGGATAAATATTCACCTATATAATTATACCATTTTACATAATACCACAAACTGAAATAACCATGAATCTAGATAGTCATCAGTGATGTTGCACCCCTACAAAAATTTTAATGTCAGGGTCCTCCTTGCATGTTTTGTCGTGTTCACCTCTTAATGTCTTGCAAACTAAATAAAACTCCTTACTGTGCCTTTGTTCCTTGTCCTGTTTTCAGCAGGGTTTGCAGTTTTGAGGGTTGTATGGTCAGTTTGTCATAGTCAGATGTGAAAGAGAAGATTAATTAGTCATGATTCAAGGATTAATGTTTATCTGACGATAAAAGTCTAAGTGTCAAAGGATAGGCAAAGCCCTTAGAGCACAAACTTTGGGCTAGTTTGTCATGACAAAGTAACTAAAAAAACACTCTTGAGTGGCATAGACCATGAAAGAGGAGGCTCAAAGCTTATGGTTACCAGCATTTTAAGCGGTAAGGAAGGTAGATAAGTGTGCCAGACTTGTGAATGCCAACCTAATTAATCAAGTTTGAGTGGCAATAGCTCATATGGAGCATGCCTAACAAGAGAAGACCCAAGATTAAGTGACAAATACCAGGGAGAAATGTGCTTTGTGAGGACGTGATAGTTTCTAAGTAGCAGTGATGAATCAAGTGTGCTCCAAAGCTGTTGAAACCAAGGATTAGGTGGCAATGGACCTTGTGGAGCATAGCCAGTATGATTTTGCCAAGTTCCTGAGTGCATGAGTCCTTAATAGAGTGTGCCCCACATGTTTTAAGTGGTTTGTGTGCAGGAATAGGATGCCTTGCCTGTTTTAATCATTGAACCATAAAAACAAACAGAGTGCAACACCTAGGAGGAGCACCTTACCTTGTTTGCATTGCTTCTATTTGTTTTATCAGTTTGCAGGAGGCTTTTATCAGATTTGCATCTTCTCCAAGGCACCATCAGAACGGAAGCCTCTTGCCAGTTTCAGATTATTATTTGTAAACCCTAGGGTTTTTCAAGGGCATTTTCAGTACAGATTTTCAGATTTCATTAAGTACTTTCAGCTAGAACTTTGCTGATAAAAGTTAACACATACAGCCACCTAGAAGTTCAGCTTGTTAATGGTGATTTGTTGTCAAAACCTAAGGTTTCAGAACAGTTTTTTGCAGTTGGAAGGAAAATATATCAGCATAGTTTTCTGCCGCCTAGGGTTTCAAGATTTTTTTTGAAGATTTGCTGTTAAAACCTAGAATATTTCAGTAGGTTTCAAAGGCATATTTTTGTGGAGTGTTTGAATGGAGATCATTCAACTCGGCTTTTGCTATTTTAAAATTCATTTTCAGCCATCTTCATGTCCTTTGGGTTTCAATGCTTTCTTGAGGGCTCCAAAGACTAGTTTGTAGAATTGTTTCAGCAGGCGGTTCCTGTAGTTTTTGATGAATTTTCAAAGGTTGTGTAAGAGGGTTTTCAGCATCACATCCTGGTCTGATATACATTTTCAGCTTGATCCAAACTGCAGTTATGTGGTTTTCCTTTGCAGCAAGGTTCAGTGGGATGTCATCATTATAAGGGTATTAAGGAATTTAACATTTTCTCTAGGTCAAGGGTCTGATTTTTTGTGATCATACTCTAGGGTTTCTAAGATATCAAGTGGAAAATTTATCTCTGTAGTTAAATGGATTTTTCACTGCGATATTTTGCTACAAAACAGCCTTGACTCGCCCAAGGGGCATCAACAAATGTCCCAACAGTTGGAGCGATCCCTATTGAGTTAGCAATCTTCCTCTGCACTTGCGGGGGGCAGCTCCCTTGTATGATAGGATTAGGCATTTTTAGGGGTATGCTTTAAATTATAAAGCAGAGAAGGCAGCTAAATCAAAATGGAAACTAAAAAGAATAATGGGAAATGTGGAAAAGAGGAGGAACAAACACAAAAATTCATTCCCCAGAGAAAATTATCAAATAGAAAATAAAGAATACAGCTAGGGTTTAAAGAATGGAATACAATCTAACATAAGAAAGCCATATCCACATAGGGTTTCATGACACACAGATCAGGAAACATCATTTCATCCCAGATGCACAAAGAAAACATTTATATTAAGGGGAAAACTTTAATAGTCATCACATGGCAGAAAATATATATTAAGAATGGCTGCCAACTGAACATCAGAACAATTAACAGCAAAGAATAAGAACATTGGCTCACAGACCAGCGCAATCTTTCTCTATTCAGTTCCCCAAAAAGAGCTCAACAGACTCTTTTGTGTTTATGTGCAATGTTAGGAACTGCATAGCCTTTTCCAGCCAAAAAATGAACCCCTTTTTACATTACATTTCAAAGTATCTATAAGTTTCAGTTTGTAATTGATTCTTTAAAATACAATCATTAATACTAAACTTTATTTTGATTAGACTTCTTCTAATTTTCCCATAAAGAGAGGCATTTGTCAAACTATTTGAGATATCAATAATTTGAATGTGGGAGAAGATGGCATCTCAAAGCGAGAGATATAAGCACTGGTATCATCAGCTTGCATGTCATTGAATCACTTTGATTGTCTAATGTTTCAACATCATCGTTTGTGCTCTTCACAACTTCATTTTCTTTCTCTTCACCTGCTTCTTCTTCAATTACTTAGCGAGTATTTGATGATTGTAAAATGTCACCCAATTCGTCCACTGATTCTTCTCCATTTGGATTATCACTTTGATCTCCACTTGCATTCTCCATGTCATCAATGGCTGCAAAAAACCATTTCAACTTGGCAACTTCTGATCCAGTCCCTGGGCCTATTCCTCTACCTTTATGCAGAAAAGGTTTAGACTCCAAGGGTGCATAAGTTCCTTTTTAGTCACTTTTCTGTAGAAGCTTGGTTCACATGCTGCTGCTTTAGGTACTTTTCCACTTACCTCTCCAGTCTCCAGTAATAAGACCAGAAATACTTTTTATTGCTGCTGCTTGGCTTCGGTGTTTTCTTCTCTTCCTTATTGTTAGCCAACTGTGGAACCAAAGTAGCCGGATATGCCTCCGCCCCTCCCCAAGTGCGCTTATCCCCATATCTGTATCGGATACATATACAATACAGCACGGATACACGTTGGATACCGTACCCACAGTGCCCAAAAAACTCTGATTTTCTAGCCATGCCAGATATTGTGTGATTTGATTTTCAAAATAATTGATGTGAATCCTCCTAAACTTTATCTTAAAAAACTTCAATCTTTGAATTTCTGTGAAATGCTCTTGCCCGTGACCAATGCCATGGGCAGCAGTGCATGCAAATATTTTTATCAATTCCAATATTGGCCCTTTTTATAAAAAAATGCAGATGCATGTGAAATAACAAGGTTGTGACCCTATTAGAATTATATAATTTATATTTATATTTAAAGTCTCATAAAAAAACAATTCATTCTTTAATTATTATGCAAATTAGTACAACTCTTTCACACTGAACATAAGCTTCGAGAAGATTAACAACATACAAGTATGAGGGTGTCTTCTGAAGGACAAGGCAAGCCTTTCAAGACCACATCACTTGATATGTAACCAACTCCACCTCTCCAATGACTCGTTGGTTTATCTACAATATAATAAACCTGCATTTCGTCCAAAAAAAAATGTTAAAACTTGTTCCAAGATACTTATGCAACATCCCTTTCTCCAGCACTCCTCACTCCGCCATATTAATATTTTTTCAGAATGCATATTACCTTGAAATTTGGGTGGCTAGACGAGAGGGCATCTAGCTTCTCCTTAAGCAATATATCATCTGGAGATATATTGGCATACAAAAGTGACACCTGCAACCATAATATATTATATCATGCATTTTTCTTTACTATCACAACGAAGTTAAAACTGGGAATTGTAACTTGAGTTTTATCAAGCAATAATTTCATACAAAAAACATCTTTGTAATGTATTTGATAATGATAATTGCTGTTGTATGATTGTAAATCTTATTCAAATCGATGGACTGCTTCACCCAACCCTTACATTAATTTTCCTTTGCATACTCATTTGAGATATTTGACTTCCAATTTTAAGTTGTTTATTAGATCTCTCAAATTAATTGTAACTTGTTATTATCAATATGAATCATCAAAAATAATTGTTCTTTCATTACAAGTTATATTGGAAATGCAACAAAAGCATAAAAGATACTTTCCACCCATCTTCTTGCACAAGAGATTACTTGTCGTGACAAGTATGTATATAATTTTTTTTGAACATTACTCAATTATTTTACTTTATTGACTTCATGCTATATGATACATAGAAAGAAGAAACAGTTCAAGCATTATAAAACAAATCTACGATATTAAAATACAGCTAAAGAAATGGTATTTACAAACTGCGAAGATAATTAGCACAACCCTTAAAAATTCTTGTGAATAATCCCTTGTAAGAGGCTACACGTGCTTCATAACTGACAAGACTCAATTCCTAAATATTTAAAATTTATAAAGAGGTGCTGGGCCAACAACACAATTACTAAATTTGCCAAGATAACCCACCATCTTTGCAGTAGACATAATAGAAGAATCTTTCATTATGCATCCTTGGTGCTGTTAAAATCAGAGATAAAAGGACTGCAGTGACAAATGGGTAAAATTCCACTGGAACCATACGAGTTGCATATGGAATTAGCTTTGAAGTTGTGGGTGAACTTTGGCTACAAATTGACACCAGATCAGATGTACAAGCAGATCATGCAATCAATGCAGCTAAGGAAATACATAGAAATTAATTTGAAAAATTTTGGGGTAAGGCATATGGCATAATATTGGGATAAAAAAGTACTTGTATTGTTGAAATCTGAAAACAGTGATAAACCAGCTACTCACAAGTTTCCTGTAAATTTAATAAAAATGGGCCTCTGGTTTATAGAAACAATCAACAGCATGGGAAGAGAAGATTTTAAAGCCATAAGAGAGAGAAGCCTCAAGAGTGTCAATTCTCCACACTCCAGAGGGAAGAAAAACATGAAAGATAGCATCAGCAATTAATAAAACAATGCACATGGTTATCCGCCACATTCTAAATATGCTGTGCAAGTGCATGGTACAGAAAGTAATGAAATTGATGATTTGGAGGAAAATAGGGATGAATTAATGAGTGATGACACCTTTTCTAAGGCTGCATACTGTACAAATTTATCAATACCCAATAAGAACTCAAAAGCCCTGCCAATAACCATGCTAGAAGACAATGAATCCTCTCACCAAAGCATCTAAAGTGAAAAAGCAGAAGGCGACAGGAACAGCAGTCCCTAAATTTGGATGAATTCGACATTAAGGAAACAGGTAGCCTTGCTAAAAGGAAAATCCTTGAGAAACAATGCATTGAGAATATCAAGAAAGAATAATTTGGAGGTGGTGTTAATTATTTAAATCACAATATTTATCATTTATATTAATAATAATATTGCCTTTGATGAAGAAAGAAAGGATAATGATAATATTAATAACTACATTCCTAATACTATTAACATACCATCCTCTAACCTTAATCATAAGGATTTGCCTTCATACCAAAGGAAGAAAACTTTAGCATTATGTGTTTGAATGATACAGATCTCAACATCTCCTAGCTACAAAATCAAATTAATTGAGAAACATGATATAACAATGTCACTAATCTTTCTTTGAGATGTTCAATGCACCTACAATTAAATTAGTAAATAGAGGTCTCCATTTTGCCTCACACAAAGACATAATCCAGTGAAATATATTGTTGTGAATATTGATCATATGATTTATCGATTGCCAGAGATCAATGAAGAAAAGACAAGACAAGAATGTGAGCTCCTTCCAAGATGAGGGAAAACACCAAGAAAAACATATAGACTTGAAGAAGTTAAACAGCAATGAAATTAATTTTGTAGTCAAGAAAGATACAGGGAACATGGTGGTTGTACTTGTCATGAATAAAAATGACTATTTAGCAAAATGAGAGAACATCTAAACTATGGGAAATATTGTGAACACACCAGAAACCCCATAAAAGAGATTATGCAATCAGTAATAAAGGCCATCAAGAACACAACATGAGGAGATTAAGAAATGACTCTTTCCTAAGATGGAAATCGCCAACGAGACCTATCATTGATACAATAAACTCCTAACACATCACTTAGCTTCCTTTCTGGCAAAGAAACTTAAACCATCATTAGTAAACCCTATGTCATGCATTAAAGACACATCTTAATGTGTTGAAATCAGTAAGGAACAAAACATGGTATGGTCATTAGCTTTAATATCATGTCACTCTTTACCCAAACACTGATAAAAATGAAAGCTACAGAAATAATTAGTTTAATCACTAATAATGAAACTACAAAGCTGGTTGAGTTATGTCTGAGATCAACCTATTACAGTTCTAAAGGCAAGATCCATGAGCAAAACAAATGAATTTTTCTGGATCCCCCCCATCTCTGATTTTGGCAAAATTATTTATGAAATATTTTGAAAAGAAAACACTTGTAGCACATCCATTGAAACTGAAGGGGTGGAGAGATTTGTGGATGATACAAATATCTTTTGACATAAAGGGGAGGAGAACATCAATGACATCCTTAAGCCTCCCAACAATCTTTAACAACATAAAAAATTCATGATGGTCAATGAGCAATATGACTTTATTCCTAGGAATGATGGCGGTACATTCACACACCAAGCCTATAGAAAGCAAACACACATTGATCACTACCCACAAGCTAAGTTCAATCATCACCCAGCCCAAAAAGTTGAGGTGTTAAGAACATTGGCTACTAGAGCCTTAAGGATTGTGTATGATGATCATTTTAATCAAGAAAGAGAGAACCTTAAAAAAGTGTTGCAAAAGAATGTGTACAAAAGGAAACAAACAAACTCTACAGTACATTTAAAAACATTAGAAAAGCACCAAGACTGTAAAATTAGAATGTGGAACATGGTAAATGAACTAAAACAAAAATACTTTATACAGCAAACAAAATCTCAAAAATTTAAAAGAACAGAATCAAAACCATTTCCATACCTATCAACATTCTAAGGAACAAGCTACAATCTACAAAGGATATATGTGACCCAAAAAAGACTAGTGGTGTGTACATGATAGAATTCTTATGTGGAAAGCCATACATTGGTAGAAGTAGTAGACCTGTTGAAACAAAAGTCCATGGGCATAATGGAGATACTAAGCATGATAGAGAAATCAACCTTGGCGCGTTCACTTGCAACCATACATCACATTTGCATGAATGAGGCAAAATTGTTGGCTGAGGAGGACCACTACATAAAGAAAAAATTACAAAAGGCCATGAAATTATACAACATGAAAATAATGTCAAAAGAGATGGAAGTTGGACATTAGTAATACTTGGAGACCTTTGATACACAACCTCAACCTTGAGAGTAATTATATTCTCAACACTTCATTTTCTTGTGTTCCTAGCAATGTTACAAGACTCACCTGGACTCACCCAAACTCGGCGAGTCTTAAGGCAAGCAAAGTTCGACAAGTCTGGGAGGCTCGGACCCCAAGTACTCACGAGACTTGTCGGGTTTGGGCGAGTCCCGAGCTTGGAACTCGATTGTGGCAAGCATAAAGTGGAAAAAAAAAAAAAAAAAAAACATAGACAATGAGAATCACGTAAACTCTTTTGTTTTATATTTGCCTCCCTCGCCCTAAAAGGAACTTCATTTCATTTTCAAGCCAAAGAAGAAGGAAAAAAGAGAGTTTTGAGCCAAAATTTATTTACATTGAAGGAAAACCAGCAAGGAGGTTGAGCAAAAATCGATGGTTGAATCACATTTGGGCAGGTTTATAGCTACTCTTGGTGCATCTAGAGGAGTCTTCAAAGTATTGGAAAAGCTCACCATTGATTTCATGGAAGATTTAAGAGGTAAGTTTGAATTTTGAAGGGTTTTTTTTTTAACCAAAATTTCATTTTTCTTCTACATTTCTTTTTGTATTTTGTTTTAGTGGAAAAAAGAACAAACCCTAGGTGTTTTTGTAAAAAAAATAAAAATTATAATTGCAAACCCTAGGTTTTTTAATATTAGTTTAATTATAAACTATGAATGTTA
The DNA here is from genome assembly GCA_007258455.2 of Sequoia sempervirens. Classification (NCBI taxonomy): domain Eukaryota; kingdom Viridiplantae; phylum Streptophyta; class Pinopsida; order Cupressales; family Cupressaceae; genus Sequoia; species Sequoia sempervirens. The sequence goes on along the minus strand of VDFB02058242.1, from coordinate 81,510,904 downwards.
ATTTATTTATATATTTATGTGTTATTGTAGTATTGTTTAGATTTATAAATTGTCTTTATCACAATGTCTCAAACTCCAATTAGAAAGGACCCTTGTTGGAAACATGCCATTATTACCCCTGGGAAAAAGAAAAGAGAGGTAACATGTTTTCATTGCAAAACAACTATGCACAGGGAAGACATTAATAGATTGAAATACCATCTTGCACATGTACAAGGCCAAGATGCTAATCCATGCCCAAATGTCCCTCCTAAGGTTATGCGTGAAGTGCAAGTTCATTTGGAAACATTTGAGTAGCAAAAAGAACTTAAAAAGTGGCAAAGAGAGGAGATGGCAGCCATTGGTGGAGTTGGAGACTCTTCTTCTTCAATTCCTCCATTTCCTCCATTTTCGAGTGTTGGTAGTGCTAGTGGCAGTGGCAGTAGTGGTGTTAGCATTGGGCCTAGAGTTCGTGCATCTAGATTGGATTCATATATTTTGCCACACACTACTCCGGGTTCCCAACCGTCATTTGAGAGCATGGGTTGGGACAAACATGATGCAGCCAAAAGAGCAATTGGAGACTCTTGGTTCTATTGCGACAGTCCATTCCATGCAGCCAGGTAATTCTTTTTTTTGTTTTGTTTTAAAATATATAGCTTGATAAGTGATTCCTTGTCTCTTGAATTTTTATATTTAGAGCTATGTTGAATTCAAATTTAAATTCTCCATTTTACAATACTTATTTTATTTAATTTATTTGTTGTAGATCTCCTTATTGCAAAACATGGTTGATGTCATTACTGTTTGCAGGGCAAGGTTCAAAGCCCCTAATGATGAGGAGATAAAGGGCCCCATTTTGTCACAAAAGGTGGCTGATATGAAAGTCACAATAGAGGAGCAGCGACACATATGGAGGAATAAAGGTTGCACAATCATGACCGATGGTTGGATAGATAGAAAAAATAAAACATTGCTCAATTTTCTTGTTTCTTCCTTAAGTGATTTTACTTCCTAAAATGCATTGATTTAGTGATTAACAATCAAGATTCTTAAGTAATAAGTTATGTTTTATTGAATCATTGGTTTTGTTTTTTTCTTATGTGGCACAGTATTCATCAAATCTATTGATGCATTCGAGAACACCAAAAATGTTGAATTCATTTGCGAAGCTTTGGAGGAAGTCTTGGTTGATGTAGGTGAGGAGAATGTGGTGCAAGTAGTTACAAATAATGCAGCAAATTATGTTGTTGCAGGTAGACTACTGATCGATAGGCACCCATCAATATTTTGGACTCCTTGTGCTACAAATTGCCTTGACCTCATATTGGAGGATCTTGGCAAGATTGCATGGATCAAAGCATGTGTGGAGATAACAAACAATATTTGTAAATTCATATATAATCACACATGGGTCCTCAACCTAATGAGGCAATTCACAGGGCAGAAGGAGTTGGCTCATCCTAGAATAACTACTTGCTACCAATTTCATCACATTACAATCCATGTTGCAATTAAAGGGAGCTTTGAGGCGCATGTTAGTTAGTGAGGAGTGGACTTCCTCATCATATGCTAAGACCAATGCAGGAAAAAATATGGCAAATTGGATTTTTGATGAGTAAAGTTTTTGGGTACCTAATGTAGTGATCGTAAAGGTAAATGTAATTAGTAATTACTTTACTAATTCTACATTATATTTTCATTCTTATTTTTTATTTTATTTGCTTATTTTTGTTGACTCTTAATTATGCTAATGTTTCACAATAATTGTAGTTACACAAAGCCTTTAGTGGTTCTCCTACAAGTTGTTGATGGGGAGAAGTTTGCAATGGGCTACATAGATGAGGGCATGGATAGGACGAAAGAGGCCATTAGATCCATTTATGGGGGATTTGATAATAAGTATTGCCCCATTTTGGACATCATTGATAGACGATGGCACCTCCAGTTTCACAAGCCCCTACACGCAGCTGCATATTTCCTCAATCCGACATCCAATTTCACTCTAATTTCAAGGCAGATGAGGAGGTTTTGAGTGGGCTCTACATAGTCATAGAGTGGATGACATTTGATTCTCATGTTGGAGCACAAATAGTCATAAAGATTGAGATTTTTAGACTTGTATAAGGAGATCTCCTTGCAAGAGATATATGCAAGGCTACTTGGTTGACATTGCAACCAGGTAAAAATTTATCAAGGGTATAATATAAGTTTAATGTCATGTCCCCAAAATTATAACACCTCGAAATACAAATAAATGAGAAAAAATAACGATTTAATGCTATTATATTTTAGTATTAAAATATGAAGTATTGAAAAACACCAAATAAATATTAAAGCATGTAAATACATATATATATATATATATAAATGCAATCTAAAATATAATACTTCATATATTTATATATATATGAATCCAGTCTAAAAACATCATTATAATTATATAAAATAGAATAAATAATATTATGTGTTAGTGTAAAATAGAATAAATGATATTATAAATAAACAACATGATATTAATGGTAACTACACTTTAATAAACCAATAAATAAAGCATCGATCCAAAGAGGCATCATTCAGATCAAACAGTATTAAAGGCATTTAGCATATTAAGTAAGACAGTCAGCGCTCAAGGAAAGAGACGTAACTATTCTAAGGAGCCCACGGTTTGGGAAAGGGTGTGATCCTCCACCAAATCGTGGGGTATTTAAATGAATAGACTTGGACTTTCAAAGGGGAGGAGCAGCGAACATCTACAAGAAAAGAAAATAAGGAAGAATCAGAAATAAATAAATAAAGTCTAATAATATGATTAAATCTGCATTCATAACAGCAGAGATAATCAGAAAATAAAGTGAAGGAAGGTATAAACAGATATGGATCAATATGTGAGGAAACATTCAGAAATAGAGAACATTCAAAACAGCAGCAACAGTGATACAATCTGTGACTGGTTTGCATTAGAATATAAAGCATTTAACATGTATATATTAGTGGATAAGCATATAAGTGTATGTGTATATATATATATATCAATATAGATAAGTCTGATAATGAATAATAAATAAGAAGTAACGAGTATATATATATATATACTAAAAGAATAGTTGTATAAATATATGAATACTAATTGATATAAATAGGAAACAAATATATAGATATATATATATATATATATATATACAATTGCTCAACCATATAAGAATTTATGATGCTTTAATATAAGTATGGAAAATAGATTCTTAATTATCTGATATCTTTTGAGTGTTAAGAACAGATCATCGATTAAGGAGAAGAAACATACAGACCAAGAGACCAAAGAGATTTGTTTCGTTCATCACAACAGATTACTATTATTAGATATATCCTATATTCAAGTGTATTTACTACTAATCATTGCTTATATATGTACACATATTGCCTACATGATAATAAGAATATTTAATGAATGTTTTCTTGTATATGATGTGCTTGATTGTGTGAAAACTTGCTCGGGAGGAAGGGCCTGAGGAATTGGTGTGTGCCTAGAGACCCCACTAAAGATCCGCCCAATCCTAAGTCAAGGATGGGCCATGGATGAGTGGAAATTCCACTTAAGATCCACCCAGTCCAAAGGCAGGGATGGGCCATGGATGGGTGGAAGTCCCCACTCAAGTCGACCCGAACCAAGAAAGGGACAGGCCATGGAGGAGTGGTAGGCCTAGGGTCCCCACTCAAGTCCTTCTGAACCAAGAAAGGGATGGGCCATGGAGGGGTGGTAGGCCTAGACCACTTGTAAGCTCTGTTGGTTTCCTCCAATAGGCGAATTGTCTTTTGAGGTTGTGACATGGGTGGAGAAAGAAAGTACAAGTCGCCAGCAAGGAGAGTTGTGGTACACAACCTTTTAGGCTTGGCAAATGGCTTTGGGCAGATCCATCCATATTGCTCCTCCTAATTCATAATAGTTGCATTTGTGATGATTCTATAATTGGATGCCATGATGTTAATGCTAACAGATATGTTTATGTGTGGAAATATCGACCATGTGGTGAATGCAGGTTTCAATCCAGAATTATTTCATTAAAGAGGACATACATTTGAGAAGGTAAAACCCTAACCCTAATTGGCAAAAAATAAGCGAAGTCTAGGGCAAAGCGAGATAGGGGTTTTTACAGTGGCATTAGAGCTTCTTTCCTGCCATCCTGTGTAGACTTTATGTATTATGTGTATTCAAGTGTACATCGTGTACTCATGTGTTTGTCTGTCAAATTGCTTAAGCTAGTTGGTTGTTTGCTTGAGCTACTTGTCTGTGTGCTTGAGCTAGTTGCTTGCTTGCTTGAGCTACTTGTCTGTCTACTTGAGCTACTTGCCTGTGTACTTGAGCTACTTGCCTGTATACTTGAGCTGATTGGTTGCTTGCTTGAGCTACTTGTTTTCCTGGTTGAGCTACTTGCCTGCTTGGTTGAGCTACCTGGTTGTCTGCTTTAATTTCTAATTCAAGTGGTTTTAACTTATACTGATTCACAACTTGTGGGTTTTGAGAGTAAGAAGAAATAGTTGAACTTAAGAATATTAGTCAATACAATGTCCTTATAACCAGAATAACCATCACTAGGGTTAAAACTTCCAACTCCTATCAAAGCTAATATCATCACCACAAGGAGCAACATCTTAAAATTACACATCTTAGATTATGATTGCTCGAGGGAAAGCAATCTTGGGCGGGGAGGATTGTCATGTCCCCGAAATCATAACACCTCGAAATACAAATAAATAGGAAAAAAGAATAATTTAATGCTATTATATTTTAGTATTAAAATATGAAGTATTGAAAAACACCAAATAAATATTAAAGTACGTATATACATATATAAATAAATGCAATCTAAAATATAATACTTCATATATTTATATATATATGAATCCAGTCTAAAAACAGCATTATAATTATAAAATAGAATAAATAATATTATGTGTTACTGTAAAATAGAATAAATGATATTATAAATAAATGGCATGATATTAATGGTGACTACACTTTAATAAATCAATCAATAAGCATCGACCCAAAGAGTCATCATTCAGATCGAATAGTATTAAAGGCATTTAGTGTATTAATTAAGACAAAGTCAGCGCTCAAGGAAAGAGACGTAACTATTCTAAGGAGCCCACGGTTTGGGAAAGGGTGTGATCCTCCCCCAAATTGTGGGGTATTTAAATGAATAGACTTGGACTTTCAAAGGGAAGGAGCAGCAAACATCTACAAGAAAAGAAAATGAGGAAGAATCGGAAATAAATAAGAATGAGATCTGCCATTAGGAAAATAAATAAATAAAGTCTAATAATATGATTAAATCTGCATTTAGAACAGCAGAGATAATTAGGAAATAATGTGAAGAAAGGTATAAACAGATATGGGTCAATATGTGAGAAAACATTCAGAAATACAGGACATTCAGAACAGCAGCAAGTGATACAATCTGTGACTGGTTTGCATTAGAATATAAAGCATTTAACATGTATATATTAGTGGATAAGCATATAAGTGTATATATATATCAATATAGCTAAGTCTGATAATGAATAATAAATAAGAAGCAATGAGTATATATATATATATATATAGATATACTAAAAGAATAGTTGTATAAATATATGAATACTAATTGATATAAATAGGAAACAAATATAATATATACAGAATATACACATATATGTGTACATATATATATCATATACAATTGCTCAACCTTATAAGAATTTATGATGCTTTAATATAAGTATGGAAAATAGATTCTTACTTATCTGATATCTTTTGAGTGTTAAGAACAGATCATCAATTAAGGAGAAGAAACATACAGACCAGGAGACCAAGGAGATTTGTTCCGTTCATCACCAAAGATTACTATTACTAGATATATCCTATATTCAAGTGTATTTACTACCAATCATTGCTTACATATGTACACATATTGCCTACATGATAATAAGAATATTTAATGAATGTTTTCTTGTATATGATGTGCTTGACTGTGTGAAAACCTGCTCGGGAGGAAGGGCCTGAGGAAGTGGTGCATACCTAGAGACCCCACTTAAGATCCGCCCAATCCTAAGGCAAGGATGGGCCATGGATGAGTGGAAATTCCACTTAAGATCCACCCAGTCCAAAGGTAGGGATGGGCCATGGATGGGTGGAGGTCCCCACTCAAGTTTGCTCGGACCAAGAAAGGGACGGACCATGGAGGGGTGGTAGGCCTAGGGTCCCCACTCAAGTCCGCCCGGACCAAGAAAGGGATGGGCCATGGAGGGCTAGTAGGCCTAGACCACTTGTAAGCTCCGCTGGCTTCCTCTAGTAGGAAAAGTGTCTTTTGAGGTTGTGACATGGATGGAGAAAGCAGGTACGAGTCATCGGCAGGGAGAGTTGTGGTTCACAACCGCTTAGGCTTGGCAAATGGCTTTGGGCAGATCCATCCATGTTGCTCCTCCTAATTCATAATAGTTGCATTTGTGATGATTCTATAATTGGATGCCATGATGTTAATGATAACAAATATGTGTATGTGTGGAAATATTGACCATGTGGTGAATGCAGGTTTCAATCCAGAATTACTTCATTAAAGAGGGCATACATTTGAGAAGGTGAAATGCTAACCCTAATTAGCAAACAATAAGTGAAGTCTAGGACAAAGTAGGACAGGGGTTATTACATTTAAAAATTAAAACTTTTCCTTTTTTTCTATTATTATTAAATATTGAAACTTAAAGTTGGACAATGAGATCGATTTTTTTCTTTTTCTCATCTCAGATGCATGGTGGGAGATTGGTGCTAAGGTACCAAATCTTCAAAGGATTGTAGTCCAAGTATTGAGCCAACCATGTAGTGCTTCAAGATGTGAGTGCAATTGGAGTATGCTTGAGCACATACACTCCAAGAAGTGCAATAGATTGTCAATTCTAAGAGACCTGGTGTCTCTCAACCCCAACTGTTGATGAATAATTGCAAATTTTTTTTGTTTTAATGATTTGTATTGTTTTTTGTAGGTTTTTGCAATATAAAGGGTTTTTGCGATTTTTAAATAAAATGATGCCAGATCAACTTAAATGCAAGAATTGACAAATACTAAAGCAAACTATTGGCTAGATAATGGCGATTGACTTTATTCTGAAGAATAAATGATTACAATGCTAAATCGTTGACATGCATACAAAGAGGCAAGCAATATTTTATTAGAAGAACCTGGTTTGCTTGTAGCCGCCTGAAAGAGGGCATTAAATGGTACGGCCAGCCTGAATATAGATGTCTCCCACCAAATGTTGATTGCAGAAGCCTCCAGAGACCCAAGTGCCAACAATGATGAACAGAGGAAGCAAAAAGGCAAGGCGATTTGCCTCAACAAAGAAAGACGTCCTTGCAGCTGAAAGGTACGGCCAAATACCAGCATTAAATGCAGCCATACGGACCTTGGGAAGAGTGTCAGATAATAACTTTGGATAGCCACTGCGAGAGAATTCCTTTCTGGAGAGAATCGATTCAAACCCTTGATCAAAACTTCTCAATATCCTCGAATATGACCTCTGTGTGAAGCCACTCTGATTAGCAAGCTTCAATTGATCTTTCACAACCTCAGTATGCTTGATTTTGAAAAGGGAACATTCTCCAAAATTTGAAAATGATACGAATTTGCAGAAACCCTTGTTTCACTAACTCCAATGTTCTCAGAGAGAATAATAGACAAATTAGAATAATCAATCATAATGAGTTTGATTTGTCTTTGAAACATTAAATAATCTCCTCAAGAGGCTCGACCCCCAAAAAAGCAACTCATAATCATTTAATGATAATAAATTCAACCTTTTCAAGACTTAGGGAATATTAATCATTAATTGGCGTAATTTTCCTTCTTGAGTAATAAATACTCATTAAATAATAATCACCCCTTTATTATAAAGTCATTTAATACTTTATAATAATCCATTTAATAATTAATATTTCATTATTTGACTTTATAATATAAAGACACAATAATAATTATTTAATTATCATTAAATGCTCAAATATCCTTCGTTTGCTCATCCAACTGCCCAACTGGGTCTAGTTTGAGAATATCAATTGAACCAGGTGCCCTGCCAAAAATAGTAAACCCTGACAGCCTGACTTACTATAAATAGTAAGTACCTAAATATCACTCTGTGAGCATCTGCAAAGGCCCAAACCTAAATCAGATTGTGGAGTAATGTCCCAAATCACTGGATAACTACAATAGAAGACCCTCTAATCACATCTGTTAGCCTACGAGGGTCAAAATGATAGGCTAACCCCTCAATCACCTGAACTGTCTAGGAAGGGAACATTACATTAGTGCAGAGGTTGAATGATCTAGTTTATGTCCATTACAACCTTCCCTTTCGCTATAAACAGATTTTGGGCACTAACTTATCACCCATCACGTTAGAGGAGGTTGATCCATAATCAGATTGGATCACTGAGGTTGAGGACCATGTCTTTAGTGATGAGGACCTTGAATGGGTTGACCAAGTGGATAGAGAGGCAGAGGCGGTAGTTATGGCAGAGGAGGAGGATTGAGCACAAGTAGAAACCTTGGATGTAGGTGTGGGTGTCACTGAGACACAGGCAGAAATCATGGTTGCATCATCATCCAGGACCTATCTTAGATGCCTATGCAAGAGGGCTGAGTGATGCAGGCTCCTTAGAGCCATAGACTTCTAGCTTTTGTTTTGATATTTGTTTGGAACTTTTCACGCCATGGATTTCATATTCCATGAGTGTTGTATACATTTGACAACATTTATATATCTAATTGTCTTACTATAGTTATTTCCTTCAACAAAAAATTGTGTTTGTACTTATGTGATCGATGTATGTTTGTGTATGTGATCAAACTAATTTCTATTTGATGAGGTTATTGCGTTTTTAACGTTTATTTACCAAAGGGTGCATGAAACAAGTTTTAAATCCTTAAAAATCTCTTAATATCTTGGGTTTTTCAATTTGCCGAGTTTGAATCCAAGTCAAAAATCAGCTTGCCGAGTCCAAGGCTAGTCCGACTCTTGTATTGGTTCATAGAGTAATATTCACTTCTATAGTCTTGTTGCCAACTCTGTTCAAGGGATCTGTCACATTAAATAGTTAAGGTCTTATGAACACAATTCAAATTTTGATTCATTATTTACCAAAAAATGTGATGTCCCCTTCCTAGTCAGTGGCTCGAGGAACAGGGCTAGCCTATCACTACGATTCCCGTAGGCTAATGGGATGATTAGGGAATCTCTCGAGGGGTCTTTTTGATATCTACACTAGGAGTTATGGATTTATTGAGTCACATCATTTAATAATATTCTACTATTAAGTGATTTCGTGATTAAATGTTATAAAATGAAAGTGACTTTATTAAAAGAATATTTTAAGTCACTTTATATTATATTTAAGTGAAAAAGTCACTTGGGCAAATGTTTTAATATTAAATTATATCAGCTTGTGAAAAGTATTCGGCTTTTTAAGAGAAGATATTTTTGTTGACTTTGTCAAAAGGTGAAAACCCTAAAAGTGGTGTCCAAACTCCGTAAGGTTAGGTTTTGAGTTCATTGTTACACATCTTGGAAAATATATCATTTTTATGAGCAGCAGCTGTTGGTTTGGTTATTTCAGGCTGATTGAGGATGGATACCCTCAGTTAGACCAGGTGCTACAGGCGTGAGATCGTCCAAGGCTCCTTCTAGGTTGATCTCATTCAGGGATCAAGTTTGTGCTTCATCTTGAAGATTTCATTGAAGAATAAAGTCAAGATTCATCTGTTACAGGTTGCAGATCAGAATAAAGAAAATCAGAATTAAATTTGTAGTTTCTTTCATGTTCAGAAATAAGCACGTGGGATCTTGAAATTCAAACAAAGATCATACGTGGGGGCTTGGATTGGGTTCATTTGACTCCCATTGATGCTGAGAAGATGGACAATTAGTTACAAGGCAGTTTCAGATCATCCATTGCAGATCTGAGATATATCTTATTCACACATGAGGGTTTCAACAAGGCCGTACCATCTTGGAGTGTGTGCCATATCAAATAAATAAATGGTGGTCATTTTAGCATCTACTTGAGTCCTATCTTGGGCGTCCAGGGCAAAGAAGCTGTTTGAGAAGATACCCACATCAACATTTCATCTTCTTCAAGCTAGGCGTGCATTTCATCAGTTCTACAGGTGGCTAGTCTAGAAATCAAAACTTTATGACGGTCAAAACCAATAAATGGGTATGATGTAATTTCAATTGAAATCAATAAAAATCATCTGGGTTCCTGTTAGTTGTATGTATTTCCTTTTTTTTGGTTCTTCTTTCATTATTTCAATTATCAGCATCAAATTGCAAAAACACAAAGATTCAAAAAAAAAACAAAACAAAAGGTCAAATTTAAACACCATAGAGGATTGTCTTGGTGGTATCAGAGTGCTTAACATCTTGCCATCTTGTGAGGTTATTTCATGAGTGATAAAGAACAAACTTATCACAGGGGTTCATGATCGTGGCATCCTCCATAGGTGCCAGAGGGAGAAACCATATCGAAGGTTTTAGGCATTCACCATTCACCGGAAATAACAAGAACTTTATCTAGTGACAGTGAAAGTATTGCAGGCACCATGGGAGACAGAGACAAAGTGCATTCAAGTTCCATTAGCCCAGATGCCAGGAGAGAGCAGAAGTTTGACACTATGATGGACATGTTGGCAGATTTTTTGCATAAGATGAACCAAGTCCCTAATCTTGGTCACACAGGACAACATGACAACTCTAGTAGTTCTACTGCTTAGCCTGAAAAGAGGCCAAGGATTTCTATTGATACCACAGCTAGGCCTTTGCAGCCTACCTTTACACTTAAGGATGAGACCCCTGTTCAGTAGGAACGACCTCCGGAGCAGTCGAGCATAATGGTTGATGAGATTAGGACCAGCCATACTGACTACACTTCATTTCCTGCTGACATCAGGAATATGTTGACATTTGACCAATTCTTGAACCAGAGAAGACAGAGGGCAGTGGCGGTTGGTAGACTTGAGACTAGCACATCACAGGGCACTAGAGATCTCTAGCATGCAGTAAGATTAATTTGGAACATTTTGATGGAGGGCATTGTTGTACTGCACGTGGTTGGGTTCAGAACTTTGGACAATTTCCTTTCTTTGAGGCCCATGCCTGAAGAAGAGGCAATCAGGTTCGCCACACTTCACCTGGATGGCATAGCTCATGAGTGGTGGTACCATAGTTTGATTACATTGGGTCACAGATCATTTGTTTCTTATGATGAGTTTACTAACAAACTCATTGAGCGATTTGACAAAAGAGATCATGAGGTTTCTTTTTGAGAACTTGCACAGCTTAAGCAAGTTGGGACATTAGAGGCCTTTATTTCAAAGTTTCAGAGGATATCTATAATGGTCATGGGTATATCAAAGAGGAGGTTGGTAGTGCTTTTCAGTGAGGGTCTCTTAGAACCCTTACGTGGTTGGATCAAAGCCTTTGATCCAACTTCCTTACAGGATGCTATGAAGAAGGCGAGAGATATGGAGCTTGCTGCCCCAAAACCAAAATTTCCGCAAAAACCATTCTCTTCATCAAAGGATAAAGCACCAAATACCTTTTCAGACCAGCAAAGGAAACCTTTCCAAAGACTCAATGACGAGACCCTTCAAGACTTGAGAAGGAAAAAACTATGCTTCACCTGCAAAGGACTATATGAAAGGGGACATAATGCAGGTTGATGAGGAAGGGAAGGAGGAAGATAATGCCTCTGAAGTATCAAAAAAGAGAAGGGAAGAAGTTCTACCTACAGCACAACTCTCGAGCATTCAGAGAGAAGGATCCTTCAGGATTAGAGGAGTCTTAGGTGGGCAACGTGTGATTACCTTGCTTGACACTAGAGCTACTCATAATTTCACAGATGAGGGCTTGGTAGCAAAGCATGGCCTTAAGACAGAGGAGTTCGATGGTTTCAAAGTGCGAGTAGCTGATGGGTTTACACTTAGTTGTAGCCGAATAATTCCAAACCTCACATTGTAGTTCAACGATTATGAGTTCTAGGTAGATTTTTACGTGGTTGGCATGGGAGAGTTGGATGTGGTTCTGGGCATGAAGTGGCTTCATGCTATTGGGGAGTTTACCCTCAACTTGCAGATGACGGAGATGAAATTTGAAGCCAATGGCAAGAGACATGTTTTGAGGGGAATGTCAGATGGGAGCCTTTGAGTTATCTCACTCCGGAGAATGGAAAGATTGATCAGGCATGATCAAGTGGAGTGGGCAGCTGAGTGTTATACTTTGCCATCACAGGGTGAGCAGCTGAAGCATGAATATGTTCCCGACATACAAGCATTGCGGGACAAACATAGTAAGGTGTTTGAGGATTTACCGTATGGAAGACCACCTGACAGAGAGTTTGAGCATATTATAGAGCTTGAGGATGGCGCTAAGCTGGTCATCATTACGCCCTATAGGCATCCCAATAGGATGAAGGACGAGATCGAGAAGATGATAAAGGAACTTTTTGATATGGATAACATCAAACCGAGTAAAAGTCCCTTTGCATCTTCTGTTGTCCTAGTGAAGAAGAAAGATGGCACCTTACGGATGTGTATTGACTATAGAGCCCTGAATAAAAAGACCATTAAGAATAGGTACCCCATTTCGCAAATCGATGAGTTGATAGATGAATTGCACAAAGCATGTTTCTTCTCCAAGATTGATCTTTGATCAGGTTACCATTAGATCCGAGTTAGAGAAGGGGATGTGGAGAAGATGGCATTTCGATGCCACTATGGTCACTATGAGTTCTTGGTTATGCCTTTCGGCCTAACCAATGCACCAACTACCTTTTAGTCTTGTATGAACCGAATCTTCAGAGACTAGTTGAGGAAGACAATCCTCGTCTTTTTCGATGAAATATTAGTCTTTAGCAAGACTTGGGAGGATCATTTGGCACATTTGGATTTAGTGTTGGGCGTATTAAAGAGTGAGTCTCTATTCGCCAAGGAATCAAAATGTGACTTTGGTATGAGGGAATTACTGTACTTGGGGCATATCATCAATGCTGAGGAGGTTAAGATGGATCCTGAGAAGGTGAAGTCTATAGTCGACTGGCCTCCACCCACAAATCTCACTCAGCTAAAGGGATTCTTTGGGTTATGTGGTTTCTACTGCCACTTCGTCAAGGGATTTTCACAGCAAGCCGCCCCACTTACAGACTTGACAAAGAAGGGGCTTTTGATTGGAACCCAGGAGCACAACAGTGCTTTGAGAAGTTCAAACGGTTGATGAGTACGTGACTGGTTCTCATTACTCCAGATTTTAGACAGCTATTTGAACTACAATGTGATGCCTCGGGAGAGGGCATTGGTGATGTCTTGATGCAAGACAAGCACCCCATTGCTTTTGAGAGCAGGAAACTTCAGGGTCCTGGGCGAGGTTACAACATTTATGACAAGGAGATGTTAGCCATCATGCATGCGTTGGCTAAATTCAAGCAGTACTTGGTGGGCAGCAAATTTTTGGTGAAGATAGATCACAATAGTCTAAAACATTTCCTAAGTCAACGTGACCTCAATGATCGGCAACAAAAATGGGTTAGCAAGCTACAAGATTATGATTTTGACATAGAATATAGGATTATGTCAAAGGTACAAGAAATATAGTTGTCAATGCCCTTCCGAGGAGACCCTACTTGTGTTCTCTAGGTGAAGTAACAGAGCATTGGAGGAATCTTATTACAGCTGCGTATGCGAAGGATAAGTGGGCTTCCGAGTTCATTGATGGTACAGTTGCAGATGACAGATACACTCTTGTGAATGACCTCATCATTTACAAAGGGAGGATTTTCCTTACACCTGGATCCTCTATGAAAAAGAGGATTTTGAGAGCTCTTCATGACGCCCCTATGGCAGGCCACCCGAGTTACTTTGAAACCTACAGGCAAGTTAGGGAGTGGTTCACTTGGAAGCGGCTCAAGTCAAAGGTTCTCAAGTACGTTAGAGAGTGTCCCACTTGTCAACAGAACAAGCAGGAGCACACTTTCCCAGCAGGACTACTAGTCAGAAGTGGGAATGCATATCCATGGATTTCATCACGGGTTTACCCAAAACCCAGGGCAGGGATTGCATTTACGTTGTGGTTGATAGGCTCACGAAGCTTGCACATTTTTTCCCGATTTTAGCTACTTTCACAACAGTGCAGGTTGTTGATTTGATTTTTTCACAGCTACTTTCACAACAGATTTATGAGTAATTTCTAGCAGGAGCTCTTCAAGCTTAGTGGCACAAAACCCACTCCCAGCACGAGCTACCATCCACAAACAGATGGACAGACTGAGATAGTTAATAAATGGGTGGAGGGCTACTTGAAGAACTACATTGCTAGGCAGCAGAAGGCATGGGTTAGGTGGTTGCATTTATGTGAGTATTCTTATAATACTACACACCACATGTCTATACAGATGTCACCAATCATGACACTCTATGGGTATGATGCTCCCAAATTTTTGGATTTGCTATTTGGAGATAGTAGAGTGCTGAGTGTGAAGAATTTGCTACAGGACAGCTAGGACATCATGAGTTCTCTAAGAGAGAACATACAGAAGGCTCAAAATCAACAGAAGCAATATGCAGATCAACACAGAGTGGAGCATTCCTTCAAGGAGGGGGATATGTTGTATCTTATGCTGCAACCATATAGACAATCTTCCTTGAGGAAGAGTGGTTCAAAGAAGCTCAAGCCACGGTACTATGGCCCATTCCGAGTTTCTAGACGGATTGGCAAAGTGGCCTACGAGCTAGAGTTATCGGCAGAGAGTAGGGTTCAGAACGTGTTTCATGCATCTCACCTCAAAAAGGTGTTGCAACATAATGTGACACCTTCTACAGCGTTACCACCCTTGGATGAGGAGGGGAAATTGATTGTGATCCCTGAGGCTATCATTGATACTAGAGAGCGTCATTTGAGGCGCCGAGTAATCAGGGAATATTTGGTTAAGTGGAAGGACTTGCCAGTTGAGGATGCAACATGGCAGAACGAGGAGATATTGTAGCATCCTATGATGAGATTGCTTGAGGACAAGTAATTTCGGGAAGGGAAAACTGTAATGTCCCCTTCCTAACTAGTGGCTTGAGGAACAGGGTTAGCTTATCACTACGGTTCCCGTAGGCTAACGAGATGATTAGGGAATCTCTCGAGGGGTCTTTTAGATATCTAGGCCAGGAGTTATGGATTTATTGAGTCACGTCATTTAATAATATTCTATTATTAAGTGATTTCGTGATTAAATGTTATAAAGTAAAAGTGACTTTATTAAAAGAATATTTTAAGTCACTTTATGAAATATTTAAGTGAAAAAGTCACTTTATATTATATTTAAGTGAAAAAATCACTGGGCAAATGTTTTAATATTAAATTATATCAGCTTGTGAAAAGTGTTGGGCTTTTCAAGAGAAGATATTTTTGTTGACTTTGTCAAAAGGTGAAAACCCTAAAAGTGGCATCCAAACTCCATAAGGTTAGGTTTTGAGTTCATTGTTACACTTCTTGGAAAATATATCATTTTTATTAGCAGCAGCTGCTGGTTTGATTATTTCAGGCTGATTGAGGATGGATACCCTCAGTTAGATCAGGTGCTACAGGTTTGAGAGATCGTCCAAGGCTCCTAGGTTGATCTCATTCAGGGATCAAGTTTGTGCTTCATCTTGGAGATTTCATTGAAGAATAAAGTCACAATTCATCTGTTACAGGTTGCAGATCAGAATAAAGAAAATCAGAATTAAATTTGTAGTTTCTTTCATGTTCAGAAATAAGCATGTGGGATCTTGAAATTCAAACAAAGATCATACGTGGGGGTTTGGATTGGGTTCATTTGACTCCCATTGATGCTGAGAAGATGGGTGATTAGTTACAAGGCAGTTTCAGATCATCCATTGCAGATCTGAGATATATTTCATTCACACATGAGGGTTTCAGCAAGGCCGTGCCATCTTGGAGTGTGTGCCATATCAAATAAATAAATGGTGGTCATTTTAGCATCTGCTTGAGTCCTATCTTGGGCGTCCAGGGCAAAGAAGCTGTTTGAGAAGATACCCACATCAACATTTCATCTCCTTCAAGCTAGGCGTGCATTTCATCAGTTCTACAGGCGGCTAGTCCAGAAATCAGAACTTTATGACAGTCAAAACCAGCAAATGGGTATGATGTAATTTCAATTGAAATCAATAAAAATCATATGGGTTCTTGTTAGTTTTAAGTATTTCCTTTCCGTTTTGGTTTTTCTTTCATTATTTCAATTATCGGCATCAAATTGCAAAAACACAAAGATTCAGAAAATAAACAAAACAGAAGGTCAGATTTAAACACCATAGAGGGTTGTCTAAAAAAATGTCTAGGAGGAGACTTGAAACCTTGGAAAGAAGAATTATAATATAGTTTTATCCAGAAATGTTTATGAAAGGGTCAGACTATAGTTGATTTCTTATCAACAAGAAGGCATTCATCCAGATGAGATCCATAATCAACTAGACAGAAATCACCAATTAGTCTTCATTAGTACTAGAAACAACATACAATGTAGCTTCAAGTAACACTTTGTCAATATGAAACACATGCATCTGTCCCTTGGAAATTTCATAAAAGCCTGATTTAATATAAATCATTTCCTCTTTATACAAAATTTGGTTTATAATATGCTGCAGGCAGTAACAGCAAAGATAAATAGCAAGGAATGGCTGACTGGGAAGCAAAAAACAGTGTTTCTTAAAGTATCTACTGAAATTCTTCCTCATGCAATAGATAAGGGCCTCTATTACACAAGCACTTCTTTGTAAGTAATTCTCCCAAAAAAACTTCATAATAAACTCAAACCAAATCATCCCATGGCATTCTTTTTCCCTTGTATTGTTGTTAATCCATCTATAAATCACGAATCATTGCAAACATTGAAAATCTATATCAGGCCAAAGAAAAATGAGTCAACAAAATCAAAACAATAGCAAGAAGAGAAAACAATATGTGCTCCTAGCCTCAATAACCATATTGCACCAGCCACAAAATCAACCAAGAGAATTTGGATTCAATGAAAAAGATTTTGTGTCTCTCAGTGCCAAATTGACAATATGTGTTGACCTGTACAAGAACAATCAAATTTTGCTATCCTGAATTTCAAATTTTTAGTCCCTCATATAACAATTTATAAACACTTGACAAGATAAAACTGTAGTGTCATTGAGGCTATAAAACGCCTTTGAGACCCCATGCATGTCAAATATCATAAATGGTCTGTTAGAATCATATGCAATCTTCCCAAGAAACTCTATCTGCTCTAAATGCAATCTTCCTTCATTGAGTACCAACTTAAGCCTTGAACCAAATTGATGCAGGACACAACAAACTTATTGCAAAGTACTATTAGTGCACTTAAAAGAGAGAAAATACATTGTTTATTATTTATGAGAAGGGTGTTGGAAACTTCTACCTATAGTTTTCCTTTAATCTTTTCTTTCTTGTCAGCCAAACATGCCAACTAATGTGACATGTGACCTCTAACCAGAATTTAATTATAACTCTTGAGTAACTCAAGCGTAATTGTTGTTTATTTACATCAACATTAGTTTTAAATCAACCTAGTTACTATGCTGTAATCTCTTTCTAGATTTGTAAAGAAACTTGATTTAACGAGGATACAAAATCTCTGAGTTCTGTGGGAACATTTTAACATAACAAGAACTTAAACAAGAAAATAAGTTGTAGAATATAAAGGACAAAATATCAGTCATAATATGTATATATTTATTGTCTTGGAGAAAATTCCTTATTCTCAAACTTCTCGCATATAAATTTGTTCAGCACAATGCAGGCTTCAAAGAAGTTATCTCACACATACACAAAACAGAACATGAAAAGCAAAACCTTTCTTCAAATTAGAAAGGGAAACTCCCTTGTAAAAATAGAAACTTAACTTAGATCCTAAACAACTAGTTTATGGACACAGTTACAATTTTCACATGTATATGGTTTACTTTTAGGGGTTTTTTATAATAAAAAAATAAAAAAACTTAGCCACGTCTACTTTCACTTCTCAGAAATAGACAAGAGAATTTATATCATTTTATGACTCCATGAACAAGTTCATCTATTACAACATGAACACACGTTTTCAAGCTAAATTGCAACCACCAAAAAGCATGTGCATACAATAGCTGAATTGAAGATTTGGATTACACAGAACATGACTTCACAAATCAAAATACCCAACTTTTGTTCATGAATCTACAAACACTTGAATTAAGAACAATATTCAATGGATATGACAAAATTGCATATAGCATAACAATTTCATCACAAGTAGAGATTGAACCATTACTGCTTGCCCAAAGTGTAGAAAAATTTACCATTAGTTTCTCTCAAATAGAGCAACCATATATATAGAGTTTGAAACTATCACTTTGCACAATTGCACATCCTCTAATCCCCATTGTCGAAAAGGAACATCAATGATCACTAAACGTCATGTCCCCTTTTCAAAATTAAATTAATTGGGAGAACTCGTAGCCTATTTCTTCATTTCCCGTAGACTAAAGGATAAAGTGAGGAAAATGAATAATAATGATAATAATAGTATTTTAAGTTGGGCCCAATAACTTTTTTTTTTAAAAGGTAACTTAAATATTATTATTATATTATTTAAAAAGTGTTTTTAAACACTTTAGACTCAGAGAGAGATTTTTTAGGAGGGTGAATTGATCAAAGGGATCATCCATGTTTTGGTAATCAAAACCTTTTTTGAGCTTAAGCACTTGTGTTTATCTTCTCATCCGTGGACAAAAACCCTTGGTGTGTAGAAATTTAGAGGATGAAAACACACTAAATTTCCATTTGGGTTTGGAAGACAAAACCCTCTTGTCTGAGTGAAGTGATTCCCTCCAAGGATCACATTGGTGCTAAAACTTGCAGATTTAAATCTAATTTCAAGCAATTAAGAGCATTTTTGGAGGACTTTATTTCACTTGAAGATCAAGATCAAGTTTCAAACTTGCATGCGTTGGTTTTTTTAATATACCATCCTTGCCACCGCCACATAGCCCATGTAGTTAGTCGAGAGTGATCATGTTGTTAGTCAGCCATTTATTGTAATTAAATAAAACTATATTGTATGAAGCAAAATATTTTATGTTGTAAGTTGTTGTCAGGAATTAAGGCCCTAACCATTGGGATTAGTTGTAACGGATAGTCGCGATGGTTGGAGTTCTCAACCACCGTCAACAACTATATATATGTTTTGTTTCATTGCAGTCGAGGACAAGACACGACATGACATAGCATAGATGATTGTATATTGTATCTATTGCATTAATGAATGCAAGTGCCATTAGTTTGTGCACATTATGCATTCATGAATATTTCCTATGTATGTTTTGTAAGTTACATTCTCATTTACTCTAGTACATTATCAAGTCATTCATGTGAGTAAACATTTGGCGTCATTGCCGAATTGAACCCTCGTACACATCACATAGACAAGCCAGTCGTAATGGGTCAGCTAGTCAAAGAGCCGGTACAAGTCAATGAAGATAGAGAAGACATATTCACAAAGCATCTCATAATCTTGTTGGATATCTCATTGAGGGATCACATACAGAGGGAGGCTCTCAAGCAAGAGGTCATTTGAGACAACCTGCACGTCAACCCAGAGGTCAACCACCTCAACAGATTACCAAGGTTGACCGCACGTCACTACATTATATTGCAAGACCTTCAGGCTAAGAGTGACCAAGAAGGCGGTAGATACTGTAATGGCATGAAGAGAGAAACAAACGAGAGGAGGAAAAATGTGACACCAGTCGTAGGCGTACTCTCGGAAATTAATGTCGTACGACCCAACAAAAATATGAGTTGAATCCCAAGCGAGCAAGAATCATTTGAAGAACGAGTAAGATCACTGAGATTAAGAGAACAAGAAGACCAATGAAGAAGACTGAAACAAATCATCAAAGAAACAAATCAAGACCTTACTGAAATAAACCAAGACCTTGCCGAGCTAAACCAAAACCTTGTCGAAGAAACAAACCAAGACACTTTTGAGCAACTGTAGGTAACAGACAAAGAAAAACATAAAGATGATGAAAATGAATTAACTAAGGTACTTGAAAATAGCATACACCATATTCGAGAGCTATCCATATAAGACAAAGAACCGAGAATTGGAGGATCCAAACCAAAGACCCCCGAACAGAGGGAATACAAGAATGACCTCCAGGAAACTCGAAGTGTAGAGGATGCTAAGAGGGGATGTGTGGAAGACTCGTACATGGCCATAAGTGCAAGAGAGGCATCGAAACATGTCGAGAGAAACAGTCCAATGCACAAGGATGGCATCGAGGAAAAAAGATGGTAACTCTGCTAGCTAGTTCGAGTGTCGAGAGGCAAAAATTGCTGAAATTCACAAGGAACGGGTCAAAGGATCCAGTACGACATCGTAAGACATGTGAAACTATATGGATAGCAAATGGGCAAGAATATGTAGATTATTGGTTGAGAGCATTTCCAGCAACTCTCAGAGGTATAGCGATAGACTGGTACATAGAATTGCAAGCCACATAGAAAGCCACATGGGAGGCACTAAAAAGAGCATTCCAAGAAGAATTCGGGCTCCTGAGAGATGATAATGAGATAGTAGCTGAAATTTACAATACTAAACAGGGGAAACATGAGAACATCTAAGCTTACAATTGTAGGCTCAAGGAGTTGTTGGTAAAATTGGAGACACAACCGACAGACGGGTTGAAGAAGCGCTGGTTTATTGAAAGATTACTTCCCTCGTCGCGAAAGAAAATGAAGGTGGTACCTCCATCCTCATACGTCGAAGCTTACAATTGAGCAATGGATATTGAGAGCGAGAACAGGACATCCTCTTGGGAAAAGAAAAGAACAAATGACGATGAGAGTACGTAGAAGAGTAGTGAAGACGAATCAAAAACCGTACAAGCCCTTAGACAAGACATGATGAGAATTGTTAAATTTAGAGATCAGATTATATGCAAAATGTTTGAACTTGATAAATATGAAGTTGATGCCAAATCAATATTGAAAAATACTGATCATGAATTCACAAGTCTGAATTTTTCCTTAATGGTATTCGATCTACAAGAGCAGAACATTTATTGATTTCGATATCTTCAAGTGTAGATCGGATCTGCATTAAGTATCAAATGGGAGACATGTTGTGACCTTTTTCACACATCGCCCTATTGCAAATGGGGACCCCCTAATTTTGGCTTTGCTTTTCGTTTGTTTTGTCGTTTTCTCTCTTTTCTACTGTCTGCCTTTCCGGGATTGTGCCCGTCATTGAGTTTAAACTTGAATTTTGGCCAAGTCTAGAAATTAGGGTTTGATTCCTTCATGCCAATTTGAATTCAACGAAGTGAATAAATTGAAAAAAGAGACTAACAGTGTTGTCTGCATGCTTCCAGCAGGCTCTCAGCAAGTTTTCATCTGATTCCGAGGTACTTACTATTTTTAGTAAGTGAGAAATTCAGGGCAATTCGTCAGCATTTTTGAAATTCCGACAGTCACACGGCATTCAGAACACCTCAGGCTGCTCGTATGCAAAATTTGAGCGAAAACAGGCAACTTACTATTTTTAGCAGTCCAGCTTCCGGCACAAATTTCAGGGTTCAGATGCAGAGTTTTTCTTTGCATGTCTGGATATTCCTTCTGGGTTTTTCAAGACCTTCGCAACGATATAACATGCAAAGCGAGACAACAACTTTCAAAATTCAGTCTTCCGAGGCTATTTTTAGGGTTTGCATGTCAGGGTTTCTTTTGCATGTCGGATGATTCCTGGTGGGTTTTTCGAGAGCTTCGCAGTGGTATGACATGCAAGCAGAGATAACCACTCAGTAAGGAACTTACTATTTTTAGCAGGTGCATCCCGGCGGCCACTTCCCAGCAGTTCAAAATCACGAGCTGATCGCAGTGCCACAGAAACGAGAGCAAACGGATGTCATTTGATATGCATGTAGAGCAAATTAGGGTTTCCAGCTTCGGAGCCTGAAAAGAGGGGTAAAAAGTCAGAATTTTCGAAAATTGGTGTAAACCACCGCGATCAGCATCCTTCAGGCTATCTGCTGGTAAAATCTCGAGTCAAACAGAGCACTTACTATTTATAGTAAGTCAATTTGGAAACAGGCTAAAAATAGCAAGTCAAGTGCATGCGTTGATGTCGACAGACAGGTCACGTGGTGAGGAGCGCCTCATTCGAATTTCAAGTCAATCGGAGCGGTGGAGCTATCAGAAGCAAGCAGTTACTATTTATAGTAAATCACCTTCAAAAATGGGCTAAAAATAGCAGGCCAACCCGAAATAGCAGTGTCAACAGGTTGATGAAGTCGTGAAGATCCAGCGTTCAAAATTTCAAGTCGTTCTGAGCTTCAAAGATGCAAAATTGAGAGGACTTACTATAAATAGCAGGGCATGAAATACTGGCGAAAAACGAGAAAAAATTCTAAGTCTGGAACTTCATCCAGTAGACATGGCAAAATGCGCCCATCTAGCCAGAAAGTCAAAGGAAGTCAACACTTTCCATCCTTCTGCCTAGCCTAAATGCGCCTTCAAGCATATGCCAAGCACAAAAAATTCTAAGTGTGAAAGTTCATCCTTCATCAAGGCCAAAATGCGCCCAAAATGCAAAAGTCAAAGAAAAGTCAACAATGTTCATCTAGTACCTAGACCAAAATGCGCCCACCTTGAAGCATGAGAGCTGGAAAATTTTCTAAGTGTGAGGATATCCTCTTGCCACCTCAAAATGCGCCCAGCTCATGGCCCCATGTTGAAAAATTTTCTAAGTATAAAACTTTATTCCTCACCTATGCTAAAATGCGCCCCTCACATGCAAGCAAATCCAAAAGTTTCTAAGTGAGAAACTCGTCCTCCTCTCATGTTGAAATGCGCCCAAAAGAGGGCATGTCAAGACAAAAATAAGGCAAAGTCAAGCTGGTCAACAAGAATTCATCCTCCCCCACTAGTAAAATGCGCCCATGCAAGAATAAGCCAAGAAGAAAGTTGACAAGTCAAAGGAGTTCATTCTCCTACATGGGCAAAATGCGCCCAAAAGAGGGCATGTGAGGACAAAAACGTGGGAGATGAAGGGTCACTTGTTGATGGCGTTTGAAAGTTTTCATTCTCCTCTACATGAGAAATGCGCCCAAGTGGGGCCATATAAAGACAAAAATGAAGAAGTTGAAAGGTCACTAAGGCATTGTAAATGCTTCAGCCTTCACACATGTGATATGCGCCCAAGCTGAAAGGTAAATGAAGAGTGTGAAAGTAAAGCGAAAGGATAAAACTTGCTATGTGATATACGCCTAAGGTAAAGTGTGAGGTGGTGAGATAAGTGCCAAGTGATGAAATTACTAAGGCGTAGGCTTAAAGCATATCTCCCTTGACATGCAATATGCGCCATGTTAAAATGAATATGAGGTGAGGCGTGGTAAATAAGATAAAGTTGTTAGTGTGATGAATCAAACATGCTAGGCGTGGAAAGTTAAAATGTCCTCCTCAAATATAAAATGCGCCCAGAGGGAGATTAAAGAGTAAGCTAGGCGTTGGATTTTTTTTTAGGTGTGTTGAAAATTCCTCATAATGTGCCAAATGCGCCCAAGTGTGTGAGGTGGTGGGTGATAGAAATAAAATATGCTAGGCGCCTTCATGAAAATTTTCTGAGTGAAGTTGATATTTCACAGGCAAAGTTGATCGAGTTGGATATAAAATTTTTTTCTAAGGCAAAATTTTCAAAGCGATTTAAAATTTTCTAAGGCACAAATATTTTCTCCCTTAGAAAAATGCCTAAGTCTGGAGAGGTGGTGGAATTTTTCTTGAAGCACAGATGAGTTGCCAGAGGTGAAGTCGGTGAATGCCAGCTCCACAAGATTGATAAAAATTTTCCAAGTCAGAGCAAAATTCTCAGAGGGGATCGAAGAACGAGAATAAATTTGATGAAAGAATATTTTCTAAGGTTCAAAGTTCAAGAAAATTAAATGAACCCGTTTGTTGGGTACCCATGGATTCGACGCATTCTGAAAGAAATTTTCTTCTGGGTATTGATGATTATCGATGAGGAGTTGATTTTAGAGTCTTCCATGCTTCGCTGCAGCCTTCAGGATGAAGATTTTTGATGGGCACTGGATTGATGAGTTTTCTTAAGGGAAATTTGAAAATTTTCTAAGGCAAAATGAAGAAAATGTGTTTTCAAGGTGAAATTCTCCAGACAATGAATTTGAAAGGAACTGCCTAGGTGATTTTGGTCAAATTCCTGATGAGAGGATTTTCTTGAGCCTGAGTCGGATAAAACATCAGAATGAAGTGTGCCCAGGCAGAATACAAGATGGGTTGAAAATTTGGCTAAGGCATGAAGAATCATGAATTTGAACGTGAAGTTGGCTAGTGCGGGCGATGAACGCTTGGAAGTCGAAACATGAAAATCCTGGTAAGTAAGTTGAATTTATATTATGAAATGTTCTAATACTTTTCTCCTTGCTTGTTTTGCAGGATGAGCATGGAGGCCAGAGCACGATGACTTGAAGTGGTGAGGCACGATGATATTACAACCTTTGGAAGAAGATAAAGTTATGAGTTTCAATCTCGAAGGGAGAAAGTTGCAAGAAAATGGCTAAGTGTTGAGACTTAGTATAACTCAAGTGAAGACCCTCAAGTGGAAGAAGTCAAAGAACAACGTCAAGAAAGAAGATCAAGAATAGTGTGAACGCGTCTACAAGCGGAATCTTCTAGAAGACTGATTGTGGGCATTTATTGCCTTTGCTATTTTTGGGAGTGAGTGGGAATCTTTGATTCATTTAATGTACCACTCCCTATTCTGGCAGTTTTTAGGGTTAGGGCTAAGACGATGGCCACTTATTGATTGTAACCACTCCTTTGGGACTTGGCTAGCTATATAAAGGGGGAGTCCCCCTCATTTGTAACTCAGTAGACAGTAGAGAAGATTAGAATAGACATAGAGTAGAGGGACAACTTAGAAGTAGCTTAGTATAGATTGATAGTGTAGTTTGAAGAAGAGGGAAAGTTTTCCCTTTGAAAACTTTGTAAGAAATTGTTGTGAACACTCTCTCAATAAAAGAGTTTTTCATTGATGGTGAATTTCGTCTTTGTTGTGAGTAGCTAGCAAGGTTTCTTCGTCCTTCCGATTCAAATGGTAGCGTAAAATAGTTCTAAGTAGTATAGTTTTCATTCCATGCAAGTAGATGTTAACTGTGGAATGTGGTGTTTGATCTAAGCAACTTCGTCTATCCATACCACTAGTGTATTTGCTGATGGTGAATGCGCCTTGTGTGGTCAACTGGAATATCATGTACTTAACTTCAATCACAGTTTGAATAATGGTATGCGTCGTTGTGATGGTATCTTTATGTCAAGTGGTGGTTTGAACATCTTTAGTCATCTCCCTTGAAGATTGCACTGACTCCGTGGAAGCTGTCCGATGCGAGGCAAAGCGAAGTTTGGTTGAAGTTTGCTGAAGTTGAGCTCCATATCCCGCACTTAGAATAGATTTAGACTCTCTAAACCCTACCCCATTTCAATTCAGTACTTTCTGGTTAGAATAAGAAACCCGTGCTTCATAGACAAACCTTTCGAGCATTTGAATTCCTTTCTCCGCTGCTGAACAATTCCGTAAGTCCCCTTGAAATACCAGCAAAATCACATCGAGCCAACTGAGCCTATTCGCACTGAAAGAACCTTGGAGTTGAACGCATGAACTTTCTTGCAATCTTAGCATGCAGAATACTTTGATCAAGAGAGGATAGGGTATCCGTTGGGAAACTTTATTCTGTGTTGGTGCGGTCTCAAAAACCATGTCAACAAGACACATTCTATGAGCGGACATGTCTCCACGAAGTGGAGGCATGTCTACCCATGGGATGTGTCTCTTGGATTGTGCCAATTCGACTAACTAAACACCTGATCCTTAAATCGGAGTTAGTTACTTAATAAACATAAATGCTTACTGAGTTCGATCTGAATTTATTTTGCACAAATAAATTATATCCAATCTAGAAATGATCACCGATAATGATGCTTGATCGGGATCCTATATGAAACATGAAATGCTATTAATCTGCAGTTAATAACCTCTAAATGCAGATCAATAGTATACTTGGAATGTAGTAGATTCTGATATAAATGATAATGTATACAATTAAAATATATATATATATATATATGTGTGTGTATACATATGTCAGTACATACTGACATATATATACACACACACATATGATCATCATTTCTATATCTGACCGAAGCTACCATAATTCAACACTCCCTCTTAGCTAGGGAAGATAAACACTAACCAAGTATATAGTGATATCACCTTACTCGTGATATCAGAAGATATGGAATGCTTCTAAGAGAGTCAAGTCACTTGACATTCCTCATAACACATCTTCATTATGGTATGTGCACTGACATCAAGTCTCATGATGTCTACCATAATAAATCATGGCATATCCACGGATACATTTATCCACCATGATTATCCCATAAGGATCATAATGATCTTTAACTGATATCAAGTCTCATGATATCTATCAAAATGTCCAAGAGATACTATCATGACATATCCACGGATATCAAGTCACATGATATCCATCATGATAGTGAAACTAATCATTGTAGAGTTGTCACTTTACAATGTCAAATACAAGTGTTCATTATCAGAAAGATCGCCACCTTTCAATAATGTACACAGGGGGTGAGCCCATACAGTCATGGAGTCACTCACATGTCAAAAGAGTTTACACATTAAACATCTTTTAAATACATTAGTACAAAATAAACAATTTGAATCTCAATCTCAACAATAACTTACATTTCAACCATACCAAGTTTCTTCCTAAAGTGTTCAACTTTAACTCTGGAGAGAGGCTTGGTGAGAATGTCTGTTGTTTGATCGTTTGTACTAATATGTTCCAACTGGATCACATTCCTTTCTACCATGTCTCTCACATAGTGGTAAGGAATCTCTATATGCTTTGATTTATCATGGAATACAAATAATCCCATAAGCAATTTTCGGAACCATGCTGCTTCTCTTGCTCTCATAGAGGCTGCAATATATTCGGCTTCTGTTGTACTTAGTGCCACAGAAGATTGCTTCCTGCTACACCAGGATATCATCGCAGACCTCAACCTGAAACAACATCCAGAGGTACTTTTTCGATCATCTTCTTTAGGTTCAGTAGGCTCCCTCTGAATCTTCAAGCACTTGCATCAACCTCCTGACCTCATCGTCCAAGATTGCCTGCAACACTTGCTTTAGAGAAATGGTTTCCAACGCACACCTCTATAGAGATTCAGGGCTGCCCTCTTCAACCTCATCCCAGATCACTCTATTTTGAATAGGTTTGCGGAGCTACCAATGTCAAATCCAGATGACAGTCTAGAGCAATTCTAATCTCAGCAGCTGAAGGGATCTTCTAAGCATTTAGCACCTAGCTTTGCAATACAGTAATCTTCACTTCTTCAGTGAGTTACAAAACTCCCTCTGAAGGTTAAATTCTTCCTCTTCGAAGAGATGTCTTCAGCCATTCATTTGGTCTCATGGCTGCAAGCAGTGTCTCCATTCTCTTCTTCTCTTGAAAGCAATCTCTTGGTCCATCCTAATGCACATTAAGAAGAGATTACTAATAGTTCATATGACTCAACTATTCCGACGAGAAATACAAATGCTAGAAGCATACATGATTTGTTATCTTAATATTAAAGCATCAATCAATAACTATGTAAAGATTCATGAACATTATTCAACCATGAAATACTTATCTCATGAAATCATTTGGTTGCAGCCATCGAATTCAAATTTCATCCAATAGTAGCTTGAACTATCAACAGATGAGCTCTTGACAACAAGGTCGTAAAGACCATTGATGTCCATCAAGATTGCAAGGACGTATAATGTCCTCCAGATTAAGCTAAACCACACCAATGTTGAATTTTGCCAATAAGCCCGAATTTGCTAGATAACATGAACTTCATTTACGGACATGAAGCAATCACCCAAGCAGCACACGACATGATAATATCTTAAAGATCCAATACGTGGCAACAGAGTGAACCACACTTCTCAGAATACATGCATACTTCCAAACCTTCAATAATCATATGCTGAAAATAAGCCCAACTCCAGGGCGATAGTAACCAATACCATGAAAATAGACCAACAGACGGCAACCATAGAACCACCGATATATGATGCCACGTGCGAATGGAGAAGGACGATGCCGATATCGTGCTCCACCCTTACAGTGGTGTCGCACATAACCAATGACTCCAGACTAACGAGTGATGAGATCTGTTCCATCCCCTGTGATTTGGAAGCAACGAAGGGAGGTACTCTTGCCTGACAGAAAACAATATGCTTGATACCTCAAGCGACACTACCCAGAAGCGCTCTTTCTATAAGAATCGTGACTTCTGAATCGAGATATGAGAGATAGCAGGAGCCTGTAACTTCACCACAATTCGGCTTTGATCGCCCACCTAAATAGATGATATCAATCCTCAAATCCGATGACTGGAATACGTGAATCCAGACAACACTCATCGTAATCTCGGCGACACTAATCCAGCATATAAGAGATCGCACGACTTCAGAAGGTTAGAGCAAAGACAAGCCTCAAACAGGGGTCCCGGCGAAGTCAAAGCCTAACCCTGGAGGGAGATCGCGTGAAGCCTTTCGAAGGTCTGAAGCCTAGGACTCACACGTCAGGGCCTTTATTATTAGTTTCTCCTGCTTCTATTATTCTGATCGTTGCTTTCTTTCTCATTGCTGGTTGGTTATTTGAACATGATAAATCATTTAATATCTGGTATTGATTGATTTACTCTTGGTAAGGTGACCATCGGGCATATTTCAGAATTACATATACTTCTCCTTGCTGAATCGCATAGCATTATGAGTTCTAGGTAGGACGGCGGCTAGGGTTCAACAGACATCCACTATTTTCTCTGCACTTCTGATTACCCGTCCATCTCCAGGTCACCACATTCATTATTAATGTTGATTTGAATAAAAGAAGATTCGATAGGCACAACGATTAAAGTATTTCCAGGTCTGCCAACTCCTCTCATGCGCGATCAATTTCATATGACAATGGAAATGTTGCTAACCAATATTGTATATAGACCCGACAGTTTAAACACGGATATCTGCCAGTTTACTTATACACGACTATGGCAATAATATATGCTACAGGAAACATAGGTGTGCACACTTCTGTAGTTCACACTCGAGGAAGAGTGACAACCACCTGGAACTAAGGCAACCAGCAGTCCCGGCTCCTTGCAAGGTTGGCAGCCTCTAAATTGAATCATGCCAAAAGAGTTGTCTTCACAGAGCGACCACACACAGAGGATAAACATAATCCTGACGCGACTTTAACCGATGCTCCAAACACGGCAATCACCAGCGGCAAAGAGAAACACCGAATGGAAATAGGCTAGAGACATAATATGCGTACATAGAAGTGAATATTAAATCCTGCAGATGGACGCATGAACTCCGGCCATCAGTAGAGAAGCATCAAACCAAGGCAAATCTTCCCGCAACGTAGACAAAGCTCGCGAGTACACACACAGGAGCTCAAACAATGACTAATTTCTAACACTTGAACACTTCACTCAGGCGCCAACCCATTAAATACAATATCAATATCGACCTCCAACACCTGGCTGAATAAAATGTACCAAACGAAGAAATGCCTACGCGAAATTCTTAAATACTAACAGTTTCTTGAATAATGAAATTAAGCTTCACGGTTTTCATAAAAAATCCCGGCTCCAGCATTGAAACACACCAACTATGACAGATCTTGCAACATCCGTTACTCCCTTTGTGTATATCATGATTGTTACTAACTTTAGAAGCAACTCACGCAAGTATTAATTTATATTCCCCATTCTTTTCAATCCCGTGATTCACCTTATAGGCGGAATCCTCTTGTTTATGTGGCATCATGAGATAGTCGCTCACCAATAGGTAGCGATAGATTGAAAAATAAGGCCGGATAAGAATTCTGAGCATCTCTTGATAATTCTTTTTATTTACACAAATCTGATCAATTCCCTCGAACTTGGCTCTGATACCATGTTAAATTTAGAGATCAGATTATATGCAAAATGTTTGAACTTGATAAATATGAAGTTGATGCCAAATCAATATTGAAAAATACTGATCATGAATTCACAAGTCTGAATTTTTCCTTAATGGTATTTGATCTACAAGAGCAGAACATTTATTGATTTCGATATCTTCAAGTGTAGATCGGATCTGCATTAAGTATCAAATGGGAGACACGTTCTATGAGCGGACATGTCTCCATGAAGTGGAGGCATGTCTACTCATGGGACGTGTCTCTTGGATTGTGCCAATTCGACTAACTAAACACCTGATCCTTAAATCGGAGTTAGTTACTTAATAAACATAAATGCCTACTAAGTTTGATCTGAATTTATTTTGCACAAATAAATTATATCCAATCTGGAAATGATCACCGATAATGAAGCTTGATCGGGATCCTATATGAAACACGAAATGCTATTAATTTGCAGTTAATAACCTCTAAATGCAGATCGATAGTATACTCGGAATGTAGTAGATTCCGATATAAATGACAATGTATACAATTAAAATATATATATATGTGTGTATACATATGTCAGTGCATACTGACATATATATACACACACACATATGATCATCATTTCTATATCTGACCGAAGCTACCATAATTCAACAAGAATGATGAAGTAACTTAAGGCAAAAAAGAAGAGTTCCAAGGAATCCAAAGAACTATGGTGTATCGAATGCGAAAATTGCCAAAATTCACAAGGAACAGGTCAGAAGATCCAATATGACATTTTAAGACATGTGAAACTATATAGATAGCAAATGGGCAAGAAGACATAGATTATTGGCTGAGAGCATTCCAGCAACTCTCAGAGGTATAGCGATAGACTGGTACACAAAATTGGAAGCTGCATAGAAAGCCCACATGGGAGGCACTAAAAAGAGTGTTCCAAGAAGAATTCAGGCTCCTAGGAGATGATAACAAGATAGTAACCAGAATTTACAATACTAAATAGGGGAAACATGAGAACGTACGAGCTTACTATCATAGGCTCAAGGAGTTGGTAAAACTAGAGACACAACCAACATCCGGGTCGAAAAAGCGTTGATTTATTGAAAGATTACTTCCCTCATTGCAAAAAAGAAAATGAAGGTGGTACCTCTATCCTCGTACACCAAAGCTTAAAATCGAGCGATTGACATTGAGAGCAAGAATAGGACATCCTCTTGAGGAAAGAAAAGAACAGGTGACGATGAGAGTACAGAGGAGAGTAGTGAAGACGAATCAAAAACCATTCAAGCCCTCAGACAAGACATGATGAGAATGATGAAGGAACTGAACGCGGAAAAGGAGAGTTCCAAGGAATCCAAAGAACTGTGGTGTACCGAATGCAAAACAGAAGGTCATACCAAGGCAAACTACCCAAAGAAACTCTTCTATGACATCTCCCAAGTTATGGGACACTACATTAAGGAGTGCTCGTACAACCTAAGGACAAGAAGTATGCAAGTATTCTTTGCAGAAGGGAAGCAATCAACCCCTCCAACCACACCACCAAAACCCCAAAACAATACCAATGCATCCCCTAGAGGTTACTATAACAACAAAAGAGGCAATAACAGTGGATTGAGAAGCAAATATAGTACAACAACAAAGGAGCACCTATGATACAATGTTGAAAGTGCAACGAATGGGGTCACTTTGCTAGGGAATGCCAGAATAACCAAGGTACGAGAGGAAGACTATGCAAATTGTGTGCATCGAGCGATCATGAAGATACTGACTGCCCAAAGCAGAAAGGTATAAACATGCTAGAGGTGAACAACGAGGAGGTTCTGGTGATCACCAGAGCACAAACGAAGAAATCTATCTATCCATACCCTCATACAGAGAAGGAAAGACTTTGAGAGGTCAGGGCGGAATTAGAAGAGGCTATGACCAAAGAACGATTAACCTCCAACAAAGTGACTAGAACGTCCTTGCAGTCAAAGTCAGAGAAAAACATAGTACGATAGGTGGTACACATAATCGTACCCATCAAGGTAACAGACCTTTTGCAGACGATGCCATAACTGAGAGTAGCACTCACCAATGTCATAGAAGACAATCAAACTCGTTAGAAAGGTCTAATCGAGAGTACAACACAACCGGTAGGAGAGGCCATGGACCCAAGGCTACTCACAGTAAACATCAAGAGGAAGTCGACCATCGTACAGATGGAAATCATGGGGAGGAAACTCTCCAACACCATCGTCGACAAAGGCTTGGGAGTGAACATACTACCAAAAGAAACTTGGAACTGTCTAGGAAAGCCAACTCTCTAGCCCCTAACATTCCACCTGGTAGGCGCAGATCAACACGGCATCAAACCTCTTGGTATACTGATGGCACAGAAAGTAATGATTAGCATACAACAATTCCTTCTGAACTTTGTTGTCATTCCACTATAGAAAAAGGCGTAAGATGCATTACTCAGGAGAGGATGGCTAATTTCCGCCAAAGCAAACCACAACTGGAAGTGGAACACACTCTTGATCGAAAGCAATAGGAGGAAGTACATCATTGATTCCAAGAACCAAGCTATCAATGAAGAATTGGCATCCTTTGGATCAGAATCCAATGGAGGAGAGTTAGATACAAATGAAGGAAGAAAGGCTATCGAGCCAAACGACAAAAGCAGACTTGATCTCGAGAGTTGCTCGGAGGACGAGACAAGTTCTCTCAATGGCCTGTTTCATTGGCAAATGGAAGACTATGAGGTGTTCCACCCAGAACGCAACATGCTACAAGTCGGAGAAATAGAATAAGAAGAAGATAAGGGTACGACCAGCCAAACATTTCCACCTAAGTATGGAGAATATAAAGGAGTTGTAGAACTGAATGATACGGCAACTCACAAGTTCGAACATGACAAATTAGTCAAAGTACGAGGTGATGAAAGAAAATTACAAAAGAGAAAAAATGATGGAGACAATAAAATTGGTAAAAAGCAAAAACTGTGGACAAAGCCAGAAAATGAAAAAATTATGTGGATGAAGTCAAAAAATAAAAAAGTGAGAAAAATAAAGTAATGGAGTTAAAAAATCAAAAAATTGAAAAAATAAAATAAAAGGAGAAAAAAGTACAAAAGTGAAGAAAAATATTATTAAATTAAAAAAAGTGGAGATGAGGAAAAAAATAAACGAAGTTCTATGACCATCAACAAATACTAAAAATCCCTCAACAAAGACAAGAAAGTTTCGAAGGCATAGAGATTCACCGTAAGGCTTGGGCGACTTTTAGACAAAGGTTTTGTACAAAAAGGAACTTGTGTACAGCGAGCAAGGAGAACGCACAGTGAGTGCATAGCATTTCGTATAGCCTGCCTTGTTACATCCCATGCAGCCTTTTTGCTACACCGTACGGCCTTTTTGCTACTCTGTATGACTTCCAAAATTGGTACAGAGACATTATTCTCTGAATTGCGTTGTACGATAGAGTCATTCTTACATCATATGGAGGAATAACCATTCCATCGTGCAACATCAACAAAGGGACATAATGCGGTGACATTCGAATTCCTTCTTCGTACAGCCCGTACGATCAAATCTGTGTGGAGGTTGTTGTACCCCAAAATTAAAATTTTTGTTGCACTTAGACATTTTGAAGAAATGAGTAAAAGTCTTGTTAAATCAGTCAAAAAGGTCAAAATTTGGGTTTGCATGTCTTGCATGAGGGGTTAAAACGCAAAATTTTCAAAATATGACGATCTGGGTCTGCTCAGAGCAGCTTAACCTACAAAACCCAGATCTCAGTTTTTCATTTCTAAATTTTAGGAAAACTGCTATTTTTAGAAATTTTCTAAAATTAGTAACGTTTTCTGGGTTTTTCTAGGTTTCTTGGGAAATGGATATTGGCAAAACTTTCTAAAATAGAAAGTTTCTAAAAATAGAAAGTTGGTCCGTTAGGGTTCAAACTGATTTTGATTGGCTCGAAATACGTCCATATCAGGCTGGTGCAGTCGGAATCTCAAAATAATCAGTTTTGCCCTACTGGGTCTATTCTGCTTTTTTCAGAAGCATAACATGAGCTCTGAGGTCATCAATGGAGGTCAGTCAGCTGCCAGGTGTAAGATTCAATGATCAAGCATCGAACAAAAGACGAAATGATGAACATGCATGTTGAATGAAGAAGGAAGGTGAAATTTACCAGATTTTGACCAAGTCTGCTTGACTTGGGCGCCCCAGGTGAAGAAGGGCGCCCATCTTTTTAGGGCATCAGATGCAAGAATTGGGGTTTGAGCTCCCAGGAAAAGTTGTTCAGTTTCCCCCCAGCTCCGCAGCAAGTCCAGCAATGCAGTCAACGGATCATCCAGTCACCCGGAATTCGAGATCAAACGGAGTAGCTTCAAACAGGAGACAGAGTGAAAATCATGAAAATATCAGAAAATTTTCTAACTCTGGGAACTTTCAGTGCCCCTGGTGCCCAGGGGCACCCAACTTTTTGAGGGGCCTAACTTAGCTGTAAAGATTTGTAAATATGCTCAATCTCTCCAGAATTCGAACAGCTTCACAATGGGTGTCTTCGTCAGAGCATCCGACTTGTCGTTCTCCAGTAAATCCAAATCGAGCTGAAAGTATGGAATAATGGTTCAAATGTGAAGATGAAAATCAGGAAAAATATTCTAAGTCTGAAGCAAATGGGCGCCCCTAGAAGAGAAAGGCACTGATGATTTCGAGGGCCCAAACGAATGAATCTGCCAGTGAAGCCTTCAACATGTCTTCTTCAGATCAGAACAAGCTTTCCAATGAGACTACCGGCACGTCAATCGGAGATGGTAGTCACCAGATCCAGCAGGCGGAATAGAGGGTCTGACAAGAGTCAAAGTCAAAAGCAGAGAAGAAAATACAAAAAAATGGCTTACTCTGGTGAAGTTCAGTGCCCCAAGTGCCCAGAGGCACCCAAACTTTTGGTGCCTCAAATTCAACTTTTTGACAAAGTGACTCCCAGAGAACCCCTCCAAAATCTTCTCAGCTTCGCGACAAGCCTAGCTATCAGTCAATTCGAGCTCCAGATCACCAGATCAGGCGAGATCATCTGTAGAAGTGAAAGGATGAAGAAAGCGAAAAATATTCTAAGTCTGCTTAAGTTGGGAGCCCCTGGAGAGAAAGGGCGCCCAAGATTTTGAGCCCTGAGATGTTAGAATTTGCAGATACAACTTCTAAGATCACTTTGTCAGTTTCGATTGAGCTATCCAACGAAGCTGACAGTCAGTCAATCGGATCAACGTAGCCCCCGGGATCAAGATTTCATCAGAAAAATCAAAGAGAAATGAAGAAATTGAAAATCATGTAAAAATGGCTAACTCTGGACAAAATGGGTGCCCCTAGAAGAGAAAGGCATTGATAAATTTGAAGGTCAAAACGAAGTTTTTCGCCAGAGGCGCCTCCAGAACAATCTCCTCAGAATCAGTCAGGCTACGTGATGAATCATCCAGCTCGTTCATCGGATCAATCTGGAAGCCAGAGATCGAGGTCAAACCAGGGGTCAAAATGGAAGAAAAGTTGAAAATTATCAAAAAGTGGCTAACTCTGGAGAAAATGGGCACCCCTAGCCAAGAAGGGCGCCCAACTTTCAATGCCTACGTAGAATTTTCAAAGTTTTCAAAGATTCAAAATGGCAAGGGAAAGACGAATGTCTAAATTCATCGAACAAGCTGAGTTTAGGGTTTGAAGATTAAAACAAAAGAAAGCAAATCTCTTTCAAGCCCTAAGTCTATTTAAGACATCTCTTCCTTTTAGTTTTCATCATTTTTGCAGGTAGCTTCCAAAGAAGAAAAGTGGAGCAGTAACTTTGAGGTTTTATTTCAAGATTCAAGAGCTCAAGGTTGCTGATTTTCATGAATAATTTTCAGACCAGCAACATAAGACCTTGCTTTTTCATGCTTTTCATCCAGAAGATCAAATTTTTGAAGGTCAAAGATTTTTAATTTTCAGCCATCTGGGTTTTTTCATCTCATTCTTCTGAAGAATTTTTGGAGAAATTCATCAAGTTGCAGCAGCTACTTTTTCCTTGCATGTCAGTGAAATCCTCAAAGTTTGCAAATTTTGATCATCTGGGTCATCTCAAAACAATCTTCTGAAGAAAACCCATATTACAGCTTTTTCATGAAAATTTCAAATTCTAGGGTTGGCTGCTTTTTCGATCAGCCATCAGTGTTTTTCAAATCTGATCAACTGGGTCCATTTCTAATTGTATTCTAAACAAAACCCAGGTGCCAACTTTTTCGGTGAAAAATTGAAGAAATTAGGGTTTGCTGCATTTTCAGTCAAAATTCAAGATTTTCAAAAACGGATGATCTGGGTTGTCTTGCAACGAAGTTCTGAGCAAAACCCATATCTCAGAAAAAATTCCAAAAATTTGGCCCTTTGAAAACAAAAAACCAGCATTCTAAAAATAGAAAGTTGCTCAAAACTTGTCTGAACATAGGCGAGTTTACAGTCATTCTTCAAGGTTTTCAATATGGAGTACACTCCCCTCGAGTTTAAGACCAAATCAGCACTATGTCAAAACTTCATCATCTCAGCTGAAGAACACGAGGAGGTGTGATATGAGAAAAATGAAAGGTATCAGAAAAGAGTTGTGCAATACTCTTCTGTTGGAAATCAAGAGAGGTGTCAAAAACATAAAGTTGCAGAGCCGCCAAGTTATCAATTAATGAGTCATCTTTTCGGGCAGCGATGATAGAACTCATAAAGCAGTTGAAGAAGTGAAGGATTCTCTAAGATTGATCACAGAAGGCGAGGAGATCTTGGAGAATCAATATATTGCCTTAGACAGTATCAATGCACCTGATCGGGACCCAGTTTCCTGCTTTTTAGCGGATATGATTGAGTTTTAAAGCGGCTTTCATCTAGAAGCTTTCTTTCTGCTTTCTTTCTATTCTTGGAACGATTCTTATCCATTCTTTGAATAAGAGAAAGAAGATAAATGTAATCGTTGGCATTTCCCACTTTTCTTGCTTTCTTAGGTGTTAGTTGTTATTTTCTTTCTAGATTTAGTAATAAAGCTTGCTTGCTGAGCAAGCCCTAGATTGTGAAAGCAAGGAGATTTTAGGGTTCCCTACTCCTCTGCTTCTCTATA
Source organism: Sequoia sempervirens (assembly GCA_007258455.2). Classification (NCBI taxonomy): domain Eukaryota; kingdom Viridiplantae; phylum Streptophyta; class Pinopsida; order Cupressales; family Cupressaceae; genus Sequoia; species Sequoia sempervirens. The sequence goes on along the minus strand of VDFB02058242.1, from coordinate 81,473,648 downwards.
AGTAAGAGCCTTTGCTCATTAGTTTCTTTAACCATGCTAGTGATAACAAAACGCTGAGCCTATTTTGCCTTCTATTTGTTATTCAAGTGTCGTTCAATTGTGTTGTGATAGCAAATTGTTGAGCCTCTTTAGCCAACAAGGAGTTAGTGTGATTGTTGTTTCTATTGTGTAAGAATAAGATTGCAAGCCTCTTTAGCTGCAATTTCTTATTCCAGGCATGTTAGAAGTGAGTTTTGTTCCAAAAGTTTGAGTAATAAAATCATGAGCCTCCTTTGCCTTGATATAAAATCTCAGACTTCCGTTATTTGTGTTTTACTTTTATGATCTTGATTCCAACTTACAGTGAAGTGTGTAGGTGTTTGTTGAGAGAGAGATTATTGAAGTATTTTGTCAGAAAATCTACCTTGTTCATTTCTAGTTTCTCTTGCTTTGCTTATTACTTGAGAAGTTAGAAACGTCTTTAGTTTAAGTTAGTCGTAGTTGAAGTTCTTAAATCAGAAAATCTCAGCTGCGGCGTTTGTGTTTTATAAACCTTGTGCTCTAGCTGATCAAAAGATAGGCAACTTAGTTTTAGTTTACTTTCTTGAATACCATCAGCAAGAGGGAGCTTCCCCTCCTAATTTGAAGAGCAGTTTATCTGTGCATAGCTGTCCGTTTCAAATACGCATTCCAGAGGTGCGAATTTAAACGCCAACAGAGGTAACTACCATTACATCATACGCCAATTACAAGAAGCACAAACCATGCATATGGCTAAGAGGAACTGTATGATTGAGAAGGGTGTGGGAGCCAAACGACGTATGGCGAAGGAAGAGCGTAGAACTGAAACAAAGCGAAAGAGTCCATACGATGTACACCATAGCACAAGAGAATTGCAGAGCAGAGGTTGCATACAACATAGAGGAGTCAGCACCGTACGAACAGCAAGGAAAAATTCAATCATACGACTGAAGAATACTAGGGAGGTGTACGGCAAGGAGATTCCAAACCTCTTGAAATCTCTAAATTTTGGCTTGGTCAACAATATTTGGAACCTCTTGAAAATTTAAGAAAATGTACGCCATGTAGTTTTGTATGGTTTTGACCTCGTTGGGGACAGTGGCCCCACACCCCCACAAGGGGCACTGCCCCTTAACCTCGATGGAGACGCTACCCCCAAACCCACATCAAACTCATTTGAATTTCCAAATCCCAAAGCAATCAACTATCACAATACAGCGAGAACCGCCAACCTCACGACCAAAGCAACCAAGTTCACAGCCAACTCCACAATTAGCTTGGCTCACCATGAGGCAAGCCTAGCCATCTCCACAGCCAACCTCACAAGCAGTCCAACCAACGTCATGGCCAGCTTCATAGATAGTTCGGCCACCCTCACAACCAACCACACGGCCAGCTCGTCCAACCTCACAGTCAACCCGCACAGCACCTTCACGGCTAGCACAGAGAGAGGCACATCCACGAGAGCCAAGGGAGGCGAAGTCTAGTGAGGACGAGTCAAAGGGACTCTTTTAGATCAACCAACTTTATATTAGGGAAAGTTATTAAGTGAAAAGATTCAATCTCCTTCCTATCTGATTAGTGTATATTACTTGAAGTGAATAAGTTTATATAGTTGGCTTGAAGATAATAATTTAGTATGTTGGCGTAAAAACTAACACCTCTGGAGTGCAGGTTTGTATGGACAGCTATGCACACTGCGTAATGAGTGCTCTTCAAATTAGGAGGGGAAGCTCCCTCGTAGTGCTGGAATGCGTGGAAAAGAAAAGTAATCTAAGTCCTATCTTTTTGTTCTCAACTGGAAGAGGCACAAGGTTAATAAAACCAAGAACGTTGCAGCTAAGGATTTTCTGGTTTCACAGATCATTAACTACAACTAAGCTAACTACTTTAAATCTATCCAGTTTCCTCAAGAAAACAGAGCATGAGGAAATGGAGCAGGAATGTTCTAATACGATAAACTTCAGGTACAGTTTCACAATGTGAAGGCAAGGTGGGCACAACTATTTGCTTGTCTGAATAGGCTTATTACTCACACACATCACACGATAAACCAAGTACAGATTCTCAACTTGAAGGCAAGGTGCAACAACTATCAACTCAATCTGAATAGGCTTATTGAATACAAAACACAAAGGATAGCCAACTAGGACAGTAAATTGCATTGGCGAGACATGCATACAATTTACGATCGAACTAGCCACTATATCTAACTAAGGCAAACATTCACCATAATAATTGCATGAAACCCGAGTGGCATAACAATTCATTATCATAATAAATACTCATGAACAGATACAGAACGAGCAATATTACAAGCAAGGTAGGCACAGCATATATTTCTCTCTCGTGCAAAAGTTATGTACAAATGAGCAAAAGCTCTTATTTATAGACATCAAAAGGTGTAGGGAACCCTAAAACCACCTTGAGTCAACTACAGTCTTGCAATGCATGCAAGATTATTGTTAAACCCTAATAAAACAAACTATACAGTTAACTGGAAACCTACCGTCAGTTAACCGATACAAATTAATCTAAATGGACAATGTGCAAGCATGCACGTCCTTATTTAAAGCAAGTTAACTGGAAACTACTTCAGTTAATGAAAACCCTAAAAGCTAACTCCAAGTCCTGCGATATTTACAAGAAGATAGGCATGTGAGAACTCACCGTCAGAAACTGAAGCTGGAACTCAAGTTCTGAGAGATGTTTTTGGTTCTATCCTTGTAAACAACGACATGTCACTACTGACTGATCAACTCTAGATCATCACTGTCCATCAAGTCGTCCAGGAACTGATGGATGGCACTGTCTTTTGACACTTTGATGCTCTCCACGATGATGACCTGCCTCTGGCACTCAACGTCACCATCCTTAACTGCTTTTTGGCAATTCCTGATATAGTTGCTTTCTTGTCATTATAGAGATGTGATCCAAAATCTCCATCAAGATATCACGAACATGCTTCTGGAACTTAGTTTGCACAGCCTTGAGATCAGCATAGGTACCATCTTCACGAAGATAATGGAACGGGATTTGAGTGACTTTGGCGGCTCTATAAATGGAGTGATCTTTGTTCCTTTTGCAGCTTAATGCTTCTGATGCTTTTCTTGATTCTTCTCAACGAAAAAGTGTTGCATGATGAAACCACGAAGCCTGACCACGAACACTCTGGTTGCGAGAAATACACACGAACTCGCTGCACACGCAGAATTACAACAGTACACCTCACGTCTACGCCTGTCAAATTGTCTAAATCAGGCCCCAGATGCGCTTGATCTTCATTGTTAATTGTTCTGATGAAAACATGAATTAAGACCGATTTGAGTCTTCAATTTAGTCTAGTTGAACCGCCTTCTGAAAAACTTGCCAGTTGACTGTGAACACGACTATGTTCTAATAACTTTCTCCAGAAAGCTAAAATGGCTCCTGGTGAGGCTAAAAATACCCTGTCGGGGGATAATTTTCACCAAAAATTTTGAGACGTGGGTTTTGTCCGGAAAATGATTCTAAGACAACCCACAATGTTAGAATTGTGAAAAACGCCATTTAGCTTGACATGCAAAGACTTTTTAGTTGAGAACTGCAAGGGTTTTAGAGCTTCTCAGGGCAATTTTTCTTAAGAAAATCTAGAACATGGGTTTTGTGCACAACGGAATTCTGAACAAACCCAGATGATGCGATTTCCAAAAAGATGTGATTTTGGCCCACATGCAAAGAAATCTTCGGAAAAAGCACAAAGCTTCAGAATGAAGGTTGCGGGGCAATTTTCTCAAAAAAATCTAAGACATGGGTTTGGTTGTTGATGCGAACCCAGATGGTCAAATTCTGAATATTTTGTCATTTTCTTTGACATGCGTAGAAAGTACCTAAGATGAGAAATAGAATAAATAAGATAGAAGATAGAAGGTTTTATTTGCTCTGCTTCTGTAGAATTCGCCTATCTCTGTCTTGAATTCGATGTAACCTGCATGTAAATTGAAAACAAAGTCTGGAATCGCCTTCTCCTCAGCAATCTAAATCCAATGCCATGAAAAATACTGAAATCTGACACCTGTAGCACCTCGAATCCTCAAATGCATGAAGAAATCGCCATGTTTTGAGCTTTGAATGGTACGACTTGCTCAAGAATGAAGGAATAAGGACGACTTTTGTCTTTAAATAAATAAAATTCATTTAAAATTTGTCCATCTTCTCAAACTGAAAGCGCACCTCTTTATTTGGCAGTTAACTGAGCCTCAAATTAGGGCGTATGCTTAACTAAGCCTTCAAAATGAATGCCTATGCTCTGATTGGTTACTAACTGAAGCTCGAATGCATGAAAAATATACCCTAAATAGGGTGCCATTTCTATCTTCAGTTAGACTGCGCATGCAAATCAGTTAAACTTGTGCATGCAAGTCAGTTAAGTGCGCATGCAAAACAGTTAACTTCGCATGCAAATTAGAACTCAACATCCTCTTCAGTTAATTGAACATGCAAATGCATGCACACTGCAAATGAACTAAACTTCTAAAAATAGTAACTCAAAATGAACTTCAATATCTTCTGCATGCAACCCAGAAATCGTTCAGTTGAACTGAAGTCAGAAACCCTAATTAGGGCGCACCAATCAACTTGTTTTGAAAAGTCAACTTTGACCCTTAAGGCGTTTTTCCAGACTTAGCCAATTTTGATGAAAATTTGGATTGTAACCTTCGCTGGAGCCTCTGTTCGAGCACTGATTCTGGATGACTAACAAGCCTGATTGACTAGCTGACGAGTGCATTGGAAAGCAGGATTGAAACTGACGAGATCATCCCTTGAGTCTATAATCACGAAACTGAGATTTGAAGCTTCAAAAAAAAAAGCGCCCCTAGCAAAAGTTGTGCTTTTACCTCAAACGTAGCCATTTTTTTATCGTTTTCATCTTACGAAGGTAAACTTGATCCCCTCGTATCTCATATTTAGCAGACTTTCAAGACTGACACACTGGTGCAACACGGAGCTGAATCCATTTCACAAAACAACTGCAAAGGCACATTTCTTCAGAAAACATCATCTGAGGGGTGAAAATCAAGGGCGCCTTTTTCAAAAGGTGCTCTTTTTCCTCCAGAGATAGCCATTTCTGGAACTGACCAAAATATCACTAAACCTCCGACTACAGGCTGACAGGTTATCTTCTAATCTGACGGAGACAGGCAACGGATAGCTGGACGTAACACGGACAAGCTGAATATCTGAGATCACCAAATAGAGGACATTAAAGGCCTCAAAAGCTCAGGCGCCTTTTTGAAAATGTGCTCTTTTGCTTTTTCCTTGATATTTTGACCAAGATTTAACCCCATGTTTGACCTCTGGCTCAGGCAATCCAACAACTCAAATTCACTCATTGACAGATGCATTGCGAAGCCTGAGCAAATGTGAGACAAACATCTCAGGTAGCATTTGGTCAAAAACCTTCATTTGACCCCTCAAAAAGATGGGTGCCTTTTTCAAAAGCTACTCTTTTCCCTCCAATGTTAGCCTTTTTGTCATTTCTCTCATTTTCCGCTATATCTCCCGTAACTCGAGCAAAACAGGTCCATTTGACAGGCTCGATAGCTCATTGCGAAGCTCACATGATGTCGGACAAATGTCTACTGGAGGTGACAAACCCTAAAAACAGGATCTAAGCCCCTAAAAGATAGGGCGCCTTTTTGAAAATGTGCTCCCCTCTCCAGAGTTAGAAAAATTTGACGATCTTCCTTCAAATTTTCACTTTTCTCAAAATTCTTCAATAACAAACTGACATGAAATTGACACAAGCTCCATATTTGAAAAGCCCAAAAATGATCTTCTGACATCACTTTAACAAGGTTAAGACTATATTTAGCAAAATTCCTTAGTGAAGCAAAAAATTTGGTTTGGGTACAACATAGTATAGACTATAATTCGAAATCTCATGTTTTTTTTAATATGTTGTGCAAACTTACAGCCGTCTCCAATGGGCCAGACGCCCCTCTCTGTACCCCTGCTCAGATTTCAATCTCTGTATATTATATGTGGCTTCTTCATTAACAGGCTTAGCACCCTTATGCTCTCTATGTTGAACAAAAGTCCTCCAAATACTGTTTGCAACAACTCTTTGTAGTTCCATGGTCGGGAGGTATCTTGAGATTCTCACACAACATTTGGTATGATAAAAAACATTCATATCCAAAAGATTTCAATAAACAAAATTTATCCATAACTGATGCTCAAGTCATACCATTTCTACTCTAGAGGTGTGTTCTAGTGGCAGCTAGTTATGTTCATTGAATGAGTGTTAGCAGTGAGACCTAGATTTAGAAATCCTAACTGGATACGGATGAAGCTATGTACAAGTACTAGGTGAATTTGATGGCACTTGATTGCTTTGATATACCCCTCATAGTGCAGTTGTTTAGCCTTAGGATAGATGTAAGTAGTATTTCCTAAAGAAATAAAAAAAATTATAACTCTATCGTTTGCTTACTCATTACATCTCATCCTCTTATACTAGGATTCTATCATGCTTTAAATTGAATACATCCTTAAATTTATGAGTCCGATATCATTCCAGCCTTTGGGTCTTTAATTGTTAGGTACGAATCTCTTAAATTCCCTTACCTTCCGATCTCTATGTTGAGGTGAAGGCTTGGAATCTGTTTTATGCTCATTAGGTTGTGTATGTTATTAAACATGGCAATAAACCTTCAATTCACTAAGTCATTTTCATAATTTGATCAATTTAAATTCGATATAAAGGTAATATGTTGGTTGTCGTAATTTGATATATTGTCAATCAACAACATTGTGATTTTAACATAAGTATCTATATATATACGCAAGTGTAGTTATAGCAAGAGTGTTTTGTATATGTTAAATTAATTGATTATGTTAAGGGAATATAGGTATATCTTTTAATGGGAATATTGAATGGTTACTTAATAAAATTAGATTGATTGGGGTTATTTTGCTTGGGTATAACACCTAAAGTGTAGAATTAATGACTATTTAATCTAATTATAAAGGTTCTCATGGAGAGTTAAAGGGAGAATCTATATTCTAATAGTAAATAGACGCTCAAGTCGTTGACATGATAGATAACAATTATAAATGGAGTTAGAGTATATAATGTATTAAGGAATGTAGATTAATCATAAATATTTACTTTAGATATTTTGTCTTAGATAAATATTTGAATAGTATTTTATTTTGTCTTAAGAAAATGGGCTTCGAAGTTATGAAGTTAACCAGTAGGAAAAGATTGCTTGATTCATAATTTGGAGATTAAGTTGTTTTCCTAGTTATGTATGAATAATGATACCTTTAAGGTTACTAGCAGATAGAATTAATTCATCATGTATTTCTTAATTACTTAATTGGGACTTGTGTATTTATGTGTTAAATTATGAGTCATTGTGAGTGTAGTCTGATAGTGAAGTCAATGGTCAAGTATAGATAGTGGTAAAAGATCTATGCAACATTTTAAGTAGATTAAGTGAGTGAGCAACCGGAATTGGGTAGACAATGTCTTTTATGGAATAATTTATGGTGGTTTCGGTTGTTTGTTCGTATTGACTAATTGGGTTGTTTATTGAATCAATTGATTGCCATTGTCGTTTGTGGTGGTTGATCTTGCTAAGTGGTCAATTTGCCAATTCAAGGTTCGTTGGTTGTTGCGCATCTTGAGAGGAGAAAATAGAGGTCTCCCTTGGATGCCCGGTTGATTTTGTATCAATGTTGATTAAGTAGTTTTGGATCAAGTTGTTGATCTTATCGTGATGTATCCACTCATTATATTTAGATTGAAAATGGTTCTTTGAGATCTTGCTATTGTTGATATTTCTTTGATGGGGAACCTTTGTGTTAGCATTCTTTTTGAGAGCCTTCCAGAGGTTAGAGGGGATATGGTTTTTACTTGCAAGAATTGGTATGGGGGCCAGCAATCTAGGAGGATCAGCCATGGACAACCCATAACAAACCTGAAGTATCTATTTGAATTTTATGTTTTTTCACCTGAAAGTGGGTTTTTCCATGATTCTTTTATTTTAATGATGGTTGACCTTTACTCTTGGATTGTGTTTATGTGGCTTTGAGCCTTGCACTTGAATGTGGTTTTTGTTACTCTAAATTTTAGCATGAGATGGTGCATGCCTCACTTGATGTTGTAATGTTGTTGGATTTGGTTTCTTGTGCAAGTTGGCTTGCCGTTTGTGATTTTGAGATATTGTTGTTAGCTGAGGGAATGGCTTCCAATGGGGGTCGGCGCACAAAGGGGTGCCTGGATAACCCATGAGGAAGTTGTGTAAACAAGTGATAATTAATTAATTAGGGGGTTTGGGTAGTATCCACACATTAATTCAAATAATGTTGCCTCACGCATGGGCCTAAGTGCTCGTTTAGGCTTGGGATGAGTGAGAAGGCCTGGAATGGAAAAATCAACTGCCTTGTCTTTATGCAAGGTATGTTGATTCCGCATAAGTTGGCATGAGGGACCGAAGATCGGTAGAGGCTACCAAGATAACCCAGGATGGGGGTCGGGGCCTAGGAAGATCTACTTGAATAACCTATGACCAATTATGCGATGACACTCCACCCTTTAACAACCTTGTATGCTTTTGTTTTCCCTCTTGTTCTTGAGCCTCTGGAAGCGGATGTCGTCATATGTTTGTTGATGCTCTTATCATGTCTTGTTTCTTGTGACGGATGTTGTTGTGCTGAATGTTATCTTGTGTTATTGTTCGCATTGTGAAGTCTTGTAATCCTTGTTTCGTTTGATGGTATTCATTGGGGCTCCTTCTTGTCTTCTCCTAGCATGGGGGGTGGGCCTTCGGGTCCATGCGGTCGGGTGGAACGTGCTATGCACCCCATTGGGGCCCAGCCGTTGATCGAGTTGTGCAGAGTTGAAGCCAGCTACAGAGACACCAGAGTTATTCCAATATTGGAACCAGTCTTCATGATTTGTACTCTCTCATATCATTGTATATCCTAGGTTATTGTACTCTTCCTAGTTCATGATGGGAAGCAAAATTGTAATGATGTAATCCTTGAACATTGTATCTTCATGATATTAATGTATTGTCCATGTTCATGTGTCATCTTATGGTTACTGGTATCTTTCATGTGGTGTAATGATGTTGATACGAAAGTAATGCAGTCATGTAACCCCAAGGGACTTGTTATATGTTGTACATGTATGGTTTCATTTCATGAGATATATGATTAATATGATGCATGTTAGTTATTCAAAAAAAAAAAAAAATGCCATAATTGTAAGTTGTATTAGTTTCCTTTGGGATTGTGTGGCGGAGCGTTACAGTTGGCAGATCAAATTTGCAAGTCACGGGAGCAACTAGCTCGAAATAATTGTCGTCGAGCGTATGAGAGTCACAGCTCTCGAGCAAACAGTGGTTGAGAAGGAGAGAATGCTCGCAAAGCAAGATGCATAGTTGGGCAAGAAGGAGAGATTGTTGGCAGAACGTGATGCACAATTGGCTGAGACAAAGAGACTTCTAGCTAAGAAGGACGGCCAACTGAAGGAGAAAGACAAGGAGTTAGGAGGAAGGAGCCAAACGCTCGAGAGGAGGAAGGAGCCAAACGCTCGAGAGGATGAAGGCCAAACTTTCAAAGGCAATGTAGATGGTGAAGACAATACGAGAGAGGCAGCTGGCAGCCAATCTAAAACTTCAGCTTCTACAACAACAGTAGCTGGTGACCACAACCCCTACATCATCAGGACATCCAGAGGCGCCTTCTCATCCTCCTCCTCAACCAAAAAAATTGTGTAGTCCCCATTTTGGTTTTTTGTCATCTGGAAGAGATTCTTTTGTAGGGGGGATGATGTAATCAGCCAAGAGTGATCATGTTGTTAGTCAGCCATTTAATGTAATTAAATAAAACTATATTGTATGCAGCAAAATATTTTATGTTATCTGCTGATTGGATTTCTCATGAAGTTGGATTGTAATGCTTAACACAAGCAATTGAGAATTGAAGGCTCTGAACTAAGATGGGAATTGAAGCTGCTGCAAGCAACCCGAACTGACCAAGATTCCTGATTGCAATGTTTCCTAAGTCTTCCAAAACACGCAAATCAAGCACTGGAATCACATGATGCAAATCACACAATTATTACAAACAATGCAAAATCTAAATGTTTCAAGACCCTACAAGTGAGGGAAGTTCTACTACAAATAGTGCAACCATTATGGGTTCTCCATCTAGGCCTTTCTAAAATTAATTTTTACAAAAACAAAAAAAAATGCACCAAAGAATAAGAGCAAAATCAGAATGGAGATAATTTTGATGAATATAAGGCTCTTAGACTTAAGTTTTATGCAGAAATGTCTCACCAATTTTTGTAACTTGAAGATGAAAAGTGGATAAGAAAGTGAAGGAAGGCCAAACACAAATCAACCCCATAGAGATCTATAGAATATATTGAAGAAGTTAACAATTCCTAATTTTGATGGTTCAAATATATCTACCACTCATGTTTGGATTCAAAAGTTAGATACATATTTCTCACTAAACCTTGTGTATGAAAAAGAAGCTATAAAACTTATTACCCTTCATCCAAAATAATAGCACACAGGTAGTGGTAACATGGATTGGTTACCCAAGGGAAAAACTTGATTAGCACATATGATGATTCCAATCAGAGGTTAATTGACAAGTTTAAAAAAAGATACAAAGATCCATTTCAAAGAGTTGGCTCAGGTGAGATAGAATAACTCTATGGGCAGTTGTGTGGCAAAGTTCCAACAAATATAAGTGATAGTTCCAAATGTTTCCAAAAGGAAGCTCAATATTCTCTTTAAGGAGGGTTTGACTAAACCTCTCAAAGGTTGGGTGAAAGCCTTCAATCCACCATCTTTGTAGGAAGCCATTAAGTGAGCTCTAACCTTAGAAAACTCAGTACCCAAAACTAAATTTTACTCAAAGACACCACCTTTGGGGCAACAGAAGAAATCATTTCAGAAGGGAGTTTATCATCAAAAGGATATACCACAAAGAACAAATAAAGAAGAAGAATCCAAGAATGAGCTTAGGAAAAAGAATTTGTGCTTCTCTTGCAAGGAGCTATAGGAGCCTAGTCACAAATGCCTTGGTTGAGGACAAGTACATTACATAGAGGTGATATTAGATGAAGAATTAGAATGAAAGGATCTTAAGCTAAAAATTGAAGAGGAAGAACCAAATATTGAAAAGAAAGAAGAGAAAGAAACTTTAGGAGGCACTATTGCCATACTTTATGTTGCTCCCAAGTATCGTCGTTTTAGAGTTCCTGGTGTTTTGCAAGGGCAGAAAACTACAATGTTGATTTATAGTGGAGCAACCCACAACTTTATAAATGAAGGACTGGTAATCAAAAGAGGTTTGGAAACCAAGGACTTCGAAGAATTCAATGTCATAGCAGTAGATGGATTCACCATTCCTTGCACTAAGAGGTTACAACAACTCAACATCACATTAGGTAGACATAAGGTGCATGATGACTTCTATGTGGTGAGTTTAGAAGAGGAAATGGTGTTAGGTGCAATGGTCACACTCTCTTGGGGAATTTACTCAAAACTATCAGATCATAGAGCTGAAATTCAAATTAAAGGAAAAGGAAGTGGGTACTTTGAAGCATTACAAATGGATCTGCAAGAATTGTTTCAACAAAGAGGATGGAGAGATCTTTCCATGAGAAAATTAGCTTGGGAAGCACATTGTTTGGTGACAACAACAAAGTCATCTATAGACGAGAAATCCTATGATGTTGAAATTCAATTTATTATGGATAAGTATAGCACAATGCTCAATGACATGCCTCCAAGATTGGCACCTAATAGAGGATTTCAGCACATAGTGGAGCTTGATAAAAGTTCCAAGTTAGTCATACTACTCCTTATCACCATCTCAAAAGGCATAAGGAGGAGATAGACAAAGCAATCAAGGAGTTCTAGGACATGGGACAGATCAGACTGATCTCTAGCCCCTTTACCTTTTTAGTAGTTCTACTTAAGGAGGATGGCACAATGAGAATGTACATTAATTATAAGGCTCTCAACAAGAAGACAATTAAGAACCAATACCCTACTCCCAAGATTGATGAGTCGTTAGATGAACTTCATGGGGCAATTTATTTCTCCAAGACTAATCTCCAATCAGGATACCATCAAATAAGCATAACAGAAGAGGATGTGCACAAAACAACTTTCAGATGTCATTATGGGCACTATGAGTTTCTATTCATGCCTTTTGGTTTGACAAAAGCACTTTGCTAATTTTCACTTTTGTGTGAATTAGAATTTAGGTATTCATAAAACAATTGAGAAAGTTTGTGCTAGTTTTCTTTGATGACATACTTGTCTACAACAAGACTTGGGAGGATCACTTGAGGCATCCTAATGAGGTACTTCGTATTCATGAGTAGCAATCTTTCTTTGTCAAGGCATCCAAATGTGAGTTTGGGATGACAAATATTTTGCACTTAGGGCATATAATCAATGCCCAAGGTGTCCAAGTGGACCAACAAAAAATATAAGCAATCCTAGATTGGCTCCCTTCAAAGACCACGACCTAGATAAGAGGCTTCTTTCATCTCTATAGTTACAACAAGAGGTTTGTTAAGGGTTTCTCATAGTTAGTTGTACCTTTGATAGATTTGCAAACAAGGGAACTTTCTCATGGTCAAATTCAATGTAGCTAGCTTTGTTTACTACTCTATCTAATAAAAAAAATACATGAATTAATAATAGAGATGACAATGCATACCAAATACAAAAGTAAAGTATATTTTTATTCACATGTGAAATTATTACATAAGAAGACCAAAGATGGTCAACCAAGGATCAAAGTCGACCCAATTAGATCATGCCCCCTTTCCTTGATGATACACAATCTATTTAAAAGACCAGACAGTTGCCAAGAGGAACACAAATGTTGACCAACAAACGCTTATAAATACATAAATCCAACAAACTATTAATACATAGTCAGATAACTCATATTATCACAACATAATAATAGTCATTGTACAGTAACTACAAGCTTTTGACAAGCTCAAGGAGGTAATGATTGTTTTCCTTGTGTTAATTGTTCCTTCTTTCTCACTTTCTTTTGTATTAGATTGTGATACTTCTGGAGAAGGGATTGAGGCAATTTTCATGCAAAATGAGCATCCCATAGTATTTGAGAGTCAGAAGCTTATAGAGATAGAAAAGGGATTCTCGATCTATGATAAGGAGACGTTGGCCATTATGTATGCCTTGGCCAAATTCAAGCAATATTTAGTTCGTGGCAGACTTTTGGTTAATACTTACCACAATAGTTTGAAATTCTTCCTCAACCAAAGGGATTTGAATGATTGACAATGGAAATGGGTGAGTAATCTTTAGTCTTATGATTTTGATATAGAGGATGTTCAGTGTAAGAACAATGTTGTAGTTGATACCTTATCTAGAAAACCCACTTTATGCTCTATGTTCGATATATCTATTAATTGGAGGGTTACTATAATAGAAGAGTATGCAAAGAATGCATTTGCTACTCACAATCTTGAGCAAAATATAGGATGACAAGTATGACAAAGCAAATGATCTCGTCACAAATATAGGATAGATCTTGTTCCAAATTAAAAAGTAAAGGAAAAAGACTTCAGGGCAGTTCATGATACATCCTTGGCTAGTCACCTATAATACTTCAAAAACTTACAAGCAAATCAAGGAGTGGTTATCATGAAAAGGGCTCAAGGGAGATGTCCTCAATCACATCAAAGAGTGTATTACATGCCAACAAAACAAAACAAAGCAAGTGTTTCCATCTGGTGTGTTGCAGCCCTTACTCATTCCAGTCAAAAATGGGAGAGCATCTCTGTGGATTTCATCATCGACCTCCCAAGAGTTCAAGGTAAGGATTGTATATTTGTTGTAGATGGCAGACTCACTAAATATGCTCATTTCTTTGTTATATCTTCTAAGTTCAAGGCACTACAAGTAGTTGGTTTTCAAATAAGTATTCAAGCTTCATGGGTCACCTAAGGACATAGTGAGCGACAAAGACAATAGGTTCCTTAGTTTATTTTGACAATAGATCTTTCATTTTTTAGGAACTAGGTTGACATCCAGCACTAGCTAAACAGAGATTGTGAATAAGTGGATTGGGAGGTATTTGGGAAATAATGTTGTAGGGCAGCAAATAACATGAATCAAATGGCTCTATCTAAGGGGAGCATTGATAGAATACTTCACATCATATTTCCATTGGTATGACTTCATTTATGGCTTTCTATGGGATACGATGCACTAACTTTTGTGGAATTGGTTATCACAGATAGAAGAGAGCTAGGACGAAAACACTTGGTTAAGGAAAGCCAAGAAATTTTGGAGTCACTTAAGAATAATCTCCAATGACCACAAATCAGCAAAAGGTGTACATAGAACCACAACACATTGAGATGACTTTTAAGGTTGGAGATATGCATATGCATAGTTGATTGTGCAAAATGTGTTGGCATTGGCACACTCATAGACCTTGATTGTACCTCTATATGCAAACCTCTACCTTCTCATCCTCCTTTATCTCTTGATACACCTTCATCCCTTATCCTGTAAAGCCCAATAGATGACAATATATTCTTGTGTAGCTCCCTCAAAAATTTGTTTTACAATTGTGACACAACCACACTCTAGTACCCCCCAATTTTTTCTTGTTATCTTTGTTTAGGGCTGTCACAAATTGGAGATGTTTTTTTAGGATTAAAAGGGCCTTTTGCTAAGGTTTTTAAAATTTGGAAGGGCACTCAAATGGATTTTATGGCTGTCCCCTTTCACCCATAGCACTCCCACACCTTAATGAACCCCCAAGTGAGCTTGAAACTGTCACATTTTGATTTTCATTTCTTTCTTCCATCTCATCATGCTCAGTACTCTCACTGCACTTGCTCATGTTGTTTTGTTTTGTGAAACAATATGCAAGTGAAAATTGAAAATAGAAAAGAAAAATTAAATCATACATTTCTTCTTTTAAATTGAGAAAAAAATGAAAAAAACAAAAACAAATGGAAGATTCACTTACCTCTTTCACTTCTCTTGCTACCTCACTCCTCACTGCTCACCAATGTTGGCTTTTCCAACAGCACCTTCAAACCCTACTCAAAATAGCAAAATTTGACTCCAATTTTACTGCTAGTTTTTTTCGCATGTAGAAATGAGTTAAGATGAAATAGGAAAGTGTTTTTTTTGTTATTTTAGGGCTAAGAGTGGTGTGAGGGCGTGCAAATAATAATAATAAATCAATATTTTTAAAAATTTAGACTTTTTTATTGAAAATGCTTCTATAGCATAGGGGACAGTTGACAATTCCTAGTCATCTCAAGGATGTCCAACATCCCCTACTCGTCCCCTACCTATCCCCACGTCCTCAAGATGTTTAGGGCAAATTTTTTTATACAGGGATGGCTAGGGGTTATTCCCAAGCTGTCCCTAAGTCTCCAAGATGGGTATGCGTGGAAAAAACCCAAAGAATGTGTCCCCATAAAACATAGATAGGCACCCATCATTATTTTAGACTCCTTGTGTTTCTCATTGCCTTGACCTCGTATTGGAGGATCTTGTAAAAATTCCATGGATCGAGGCATGTGTGGAGCATGCTAAAAATATTTGTATATATATACAATCATACATGTGTCCTCAACCTAATGAGAAAATTCATGAGCAAGCAAGGAGTTGGCTCCTCCCAAAATAACCCACTTTGCAACAAATTTTATCACATTACAATCCTTGCTTTAATAAAAGGCCATTTTGAGACACATGTTTGTTAGTAAGGAGTGGTCCACATCATCATACGCTAAGACCTATGTAGGGTTTGACGAGCTTGATTATATTTTTTATGAACAAAGTTTCTAGCTTTTGACCAAAGAGATCGTGGACGTAAATTTCCATTATATTTTTGTTCAATTTGTTCATATTTCCATTTCATTTGCTTTTTTTTGTTCACACTTATGTTACTATTTCATAATGATTGCAGTTCACTAAGCCTTTAGTTATTCTCCTATGAGTTGCTAATAGGGAGAAAACCACGAAGGGCTACATATATGAGGGCTTGGATAGGGCAAAGGAGGCCATGAGATCCATTTATGCTAGGGTTCAGGATAAGCATTGGCACATACAAGACATCACTGATCAATGATGGTACCTTCAACTTCACAAGCCCTTACATGCAACTACCTATTTCCTCAATCTGACATTCCAATTTTTCCTAGATTTCAAGGCCAATGAGGAAGTCCTAAGTGGGTTCTACACAATCATAGAGTGGATGGAATCTAATCCTTAGGTTGGAGCACAAATAATCATTGCGATTGAGATCTTGAAACTTGCACAAGGAGACCTCTTTGCATAGGAGACATGCAAGACAAATCAGACAATGTTGCAGCTAGATAAAAATTTATTAAGGGCATAATTTAAGTTTAAAAATTTAAACTTTTCCCTTTTTTATGTCAATATTGAAACTCGAAGTTAGACAATAAAATTGTTTTTTCTTCTTCTCTTTTAGATGCATGATGGGAAAATTTTGGTGCTAAGGTGTCAAATCTTCAGAGGATTGCAATTTGTGTCTTGTGCCAACCATGCAATGCTTCAAGATGCAAGCGTAATTGGAGTATGTTTGAGTACATGCACTTCAAAATGTGAAATAGGGTGTTAGTGCAAAGGTTGAATGATCTTGTTTATGTTCATTACAACCTTCGCCTCCATCACAAACAAATCTTGGGCATTGACTTATCTCATATCACTCTAGAGGAGGTTGATCCACAATTAGATTGGATCATTGAGGTTGAGAATCCCATGTTCAATGATGAGGGCCTTGCATGGGTTGATCAAGTGGATCGAGAGGTAGTGTATCCATGGAAAACGAGGATGAGCACAAGCAAACCCATTGGATGTTGGTGTCACTGAGATACAAGCAGATATCATGGTTGCATCATCATCAAGGACCTAAGCACAAGACTTGTCGTGACGTTGGGACGGGTGATGTAGGATCCTCTAAGACATAGACTTATATTTTTAGTTTTGGTATTTCTTTTGATGCCAAGGATTTCATAATCTATGAGTTTGTATACATTTGACAATATTTATAATTTATATATCTAATAATGTTTCCTTCAACTAAATTTCGCTTTTATACTCGTGTGATTAATGTATATTTGTGTATGTAATCAAAGTAGCTTCTATTTGATTAGTTTGTTGTGTCTTTAAAGTTTATTTATTAAAGAGTGCATGAAACAAGTTTTAAATCCTTAAAACTATTCATATTTCATGGTTTTTTCAATTTGTTGTGTCTTTGCTGAATTTGGGTGTCAAGTTTGAGTCTGGGTCAAGAATTAGCTTGCCTAGTATGAGGCAAGTCCACTTGTAACACTAATTAGAAATGCTACATATAAAGTGGCGATTGACTTCCTGTTAAATAACATAATCACAAGGTTTGGTGTGCCTACAAAAATTGTTGTTGATAATGTGATTTATTTTAGGCCCCATGACTTATTTGACATGTGTTCTAAATATGGGATAATTTTAACACATTCTTCTCCTTATCATCCACAAGGGAATGGCCAAGCTAAATCTAGTAACAATAGCATCATGACAATCATTAAGAAGACACTTGATTCAAACAAGAAACGATGGGATGATAAGCTTAAGTGTGTTTTTTGGGTAGGAAGATAACATATAAGAAGACTATTGGTAGGAGCCCCTTTGAATTAGTATTTGGTACTAAAGAATAAATGTCAATCAGTCTTGAACTACCTATGTATAGGCTATTGCAGCAAATTTAAGGAGAGGAAAATGTTGCCATCTCCTTGAGACTACATGAATTGACCAATCTTGAAGAAACGAGAAGGGTTGCACATGAAAGAAGTCTACTACTATAGCAAAAGATGAAACATTTGTTTGATAAAAAAGCAATTCAAAGAGACTTCCAAGTGGGGAACATTGTCCTCGTGGAATGCTAGGTCTAAAGATAAGGCAAAGATGGAAAATTTGAAGCAATATGGATCAAACCTTATCAAATTGCAAACAAATGTGGTCAAGGCACTTTCTACCTCAAGAATCTAGATGGAGAGTTTGTGGAGCTGCTAGTTCATGGTCAACATCTCAAACATTATTTCTCTCAAGAGCACGCAGTCCTATGTGGGCCTATGTATATATGTCCTTGTTTCTTTCTTTGCTTGTGCTGTATCCTGTAAATATTGTGTTGTGTGTGTCCTACCCCCCCCCCTCTTATTGTCATCTTTTAGTCTACACCCTAGAGATGGTTGGATTCTCATTGTGCCTACAAAGGCACATGTCCGACCAAAGCCAATGTTCGAGCCCAATCTAACAATGACAAATTTTGCTTAAGTCTAAGCCCCCATGTGCATTTGATTTCATTTTTCCCATCATTTATAAATAATCTGAGAAAACTTTGAATGGGTATCCCTTGGTCAAGTTTGCATAAGTATTGTTCTTCATCACCCTCTACGTCCTAATTAGTTGTTGGAAGTTGCAAAAATCTAAAAAAATTCAAAGTTTGGGAGTGTTTTGGTCATATTTTGCCATTTTTGCGGGAATGTGGACTTATAGTGGACTTTCAAACATTTCCTACTTCTCTGATGTCCGGTCTTGATGTCCAATCCCACAAAAGTTTTGCAAAATTCATCCGATCCTTTCTACCTTTGTTCTTCCCTGCTTCTCCTTGTTTGCAGGGTTTCAATGAACATCCAAACTTTAAGTCATTTATCTTAACCTCCCTTCCTTTCCCACAAATCCTCCATTCCTTCTCCTTTGTGGACTTTTAGGATGGGAATGGACTTTTTCCTTTCCCTTCCATTATCTCAAGTTACACATTGTTTTCCCACACCCCCATTTCATTCATTTTCATCTAGTTTGTGGAGATTTGGTGGACTTCCAAACTTCATCCCATGTCCACTTCTCATCTCCAGTCCCACACTAAAACTCTACACCCCCCATTCCTCCCTAGTTTCCTACATTCCCTTCAAACCTTTCTTTGCAAACTTTGAGTAGATTTTCAAACTTCCACTCAAAAGTCCAATCCTAGTGTCCACTTTTGCATCAAATCCCACAAAAGTCCCTTAGTGCTTTTTTCACTAATTTCTTCTTGGACGAAGTTCAAGATGACCTCTAGACATTCCATTTTCCACTTGGACATCTCATCTTGTCCAATCCCACAAGGAAATCTTGTATATTCCATTCTAAATCCCAAACTACACCAAACTTTCACATTTCCTCCTATTTGCTTCAACTACTCCCTAGATACTCCTAATATGCCATAATGATTGGATTTGACCTTACAACTACTCTAGAAGGATTCTCCAGCCAAAAACACTACCATCCATCCCAAGGGCATGGATTTTCTTGTAGATTCAATGGTGAATGATGACGATTTTCAGGTTGTCATTAATGTGGTGGGTGAATTCAGTTCTCAAAAATCCTTTCACCTATTCTAGATCTTTCATCTCGTGGATTTTGTGGGATTTATATTATCTTGCACACCAAGGTTGCAATATCCTATTCTTCATTGAATTCTCATAAGCGACTAAAACGAATCTTATCTACCTTCCTACACAATCCAAAATGCCATTAATGACTTGTGGATGCAATTAGATGGAAGATGGCTTTTACACACCTTTTGGTACATATGGACCTCCCTAAGACTTGACTTGTGTACCACAATGGAGGGTTGCTAGTGTGAAAAGTATAGGCAACCTCTACAATTGCAAACAACCATGGCTCTTCCCCCAAAGCTGCTCATTGATATTGAATGATATATATTTTGAAGATTTTCATTATTAGAAAGAGAAATGGAATAGGTTGCAAAGCGAAACAAGAGAGAAGAAATTACTAACAAGCTAGGGTTTCTCTCCAACAATGGGCTAGCGCATTTCCTCTATTGTAATTTTTCAAGTTTTCTCCCAAAGTGTGATATCATGCTATAAATCCCAAAGGAATGTTTTAAATGTGCAGCTTCAACATCTCTTTGAATGTCTCCATGAGTATTGAATACATTCCTAAAGATCTTACTAATTTTTGTAATCACATTTGTTAATTTAAGTGTTATTTCGACTAGTTTGTAATCTCGAAGCTAGAAAAATACTAAAATTCCTTGCAAATCTTTTGCAAAGATTATTATCTAAACAACACAAGGAATGTGTAGGTTTTCTTATAAATAACTAAGATAGAATCAACTGGATGTTCTATCTACAATTTCATCTAGCTATTTGTTTGAATGCATAGAGCCTAGCTTATGTGTGAGATTTGGAGGTATAGTCCTCTTGTTGTCTGGATCATAAAGACTGAGACTCTACTACCCTTGCTGGATAAAGGCACCCATCTTCTTCATGCTCAACCTCCCACCTCACCAACACACTCAAAATATAAAAACAATCTTCCTTTTATGTTGCGTTGTCTTATTACCTCACTTCCATGTCAAGATATGTGTAAGCTCATTAGTGGTTGTCAAAACCACATCTTAAATCTCTTCACATGGTTGTTCATCTATTTCATGAAGGTGCAATACCCTTGTATTACCAAACTGACATATAGACACTTAGTGACAGACAAATAAGAGTGTTCTATGCACTATTTATGGTTTGTTTCAAACCTGATTTTCATTCCTAATTGTCAATATTCAATACAGCAACTTAGGGAATACCCCCCTTGGCCTAGCAAAGCCTAAAGTGGACGAAGGTGTAATGTCTCCTTATTGGTTTATCCCATCTTTACCTTTAATAATGAGATCTGAATAGATCTAATGCTATAAAGTTTCAATGTTGATCCTTAATTTAATTCCAAGCAATTCCAGGTTTACTATATATATATATATATTTATTGATGCAATTTGATAGTATGCTGATAAGTTTGGATATCTATTAGAATGCTGGTATATATATATATATATATATATATATATGATCTGTTTCAATGAATGTTTAAGAATGTAGAATGAACTCCTTAATGTGGACGCAATTATCTGATCTATCTAACGATTTGCATGCACTCACAGTTTGGACATAGTAATGTATATGTGGTTCACTGTTTCTGATATGAACTCTTGAATCATGCGATGTAGATAGGTTGTGTATCTGAATTGTCACCCTTAAATCGCAACCTGGTTTAGAAGACTCGTTGCCCCCTTTGGTGCAGCCTCGATTTCTGCAGAACTGTAGAAATATCTTCCAATAATCCATGTCTTTGTTATTTGCAATTCACTTCATTTTATACTTGTGGTGGGCTGAGGAATATGTCCCTTCAATGTAATTTTCCCAAAGGACACATCTGCTTGTTATGTTCTTAACTAATCGCTAGCTTCCAAAACGTATTTAAGGGATAATTAATATCTATTAATGTCATCCCTTTAACTAATCGCCGATTTGTCTTGAAGAAGATCACTGCACTTTTTCTATGAATAAGATAAAATAAAATTTGTCTTTTATTGATTTTGTCTTATATGACATTTTATCTTTAATCGCTGTTCTTTCTGAATTTTGAATCGCTGCCTTTTAGAACTGCTACCCTTTAATGTGGAATAATTGCTGCTTAAGGACCCCAATATCTAGGTTTATATTTTATATTAATATATTATCTGTTTATTATGTTTATGAATTGATTAGTTTTAAATTTTTAATATATATACATATACTTCAATGTTTATAATAATAATATTTAAATGGAAAGTACTTATATTTATAATTATAATATTTTTTTATTTTTTTTGATACTACAGGGGTGTCCCTGTGACCCAGCCCAGCGGCCCAGCATCCCTTACCTTGGATACCTGGGGCGAGCTAGGGTGAGACTAGTCCCCTGCTAGTGAGCTCCCCCGCCTGCAAGAAGTCCCACCTCTTAAACATGGGAGTGGAGTCAAACCCGAGACCAATGGGGAGCAAACCCACTGCCCAAGCCAACTCAACTACCCGTTCAGGCTATTTATAATTATAATATTATCTTGATAATTATAATTATAATAAAATTACTAATATATATATATTTGCATTTCAAAGTTTGGTTATTTTTATATTTTAGTGTTGCAATTCAGGGGCCATGACAGAAGGCATTACCCACCTTAATGAATTGATCCATTTTTGCCCTGCCTAATCATAAGTTGAAGGAATCCTGCCTTAAGTTTGAGCACCAACAAACCGCATATTGAGCATCCTAACCATGAATAACTATGGCTAAACCCAAATAAAACTCTCATGGCCTTGAGGGAAGATATCTAGCTGTACATCCTTGCTGCAAACATCCTACTTTGGCTCAGTCTTCAGAGGTGGAAAAAGTTGTGGTGTTACAACGCTAACAAAGATTTTCCTCATCTCTAGAGAGTTTGTGCTTGTTTGCTTTCATGTCTCCATCTCCTTGCAGCACGCAAATATTCTAGAATTACATAATTTTGGGCCAGGAACTTACACAAATCAAGCAACGGGAAAATTAGCCAGTAGTTAGCCCACTACTTTGTACAAATGCAGGTTATCGTCAACCTCATTCAGCATTACTTGAAGATCATGGCTTCTTGTTTGATATACTCTCTTATGACAATGTCCCACAAGAAGAAGTCTCATGCACGTGTTCTTTTTGTTTCAAGTCAGAATCCATGCAATTGAAATGTCTACCTACACAAGATGTCAATCATCCTTCATTTCTTCTCTACTCAAACAAATCTTTTACAATGTTAGCTTACCTGACCGCAGTTGTGTAAGCAGCAACACCATATATTTGGTATACAATAATAAAGCAAACAGTTGTAGTATAAGGAAATTGACCGCAGTTGTGTAAGCAGCAACACCATATATTTGGTATACAATAATAAAGCAAACAGTTGTAGTATAAGGAAATACACAATGCATAAATATAAAAGGAACAAATCATAGAAATAGTTGGAAAACTTCATTTGTATTCATATAATGTGCAATTTACATAAATAGTGGACAACAAGAATATCAAGGAGGATGTGTGTACAAGAATCTCTCAATCAACTTGGGGTTTGTACTACAACTATCAATGTCAGACTTAGCTGTGTTGGTTGGACCTACTTCAACCATCTCCCAACCTCCCTAACTGTTATCCACCATGACTAACCCAAAACAAAAAAATTTGCCCATGAACATTAAATAGCATAACCAGACCATTTTAGACATAAGATTATACACTTCAAACAAAATATTCAACTAACTTTTTCTATAAGCACAGAAAGAATAGAATAGCACCATGCCATCAAACATGTATTCTAACTTTAGCATCCAAAATATAGAATGCATGTAATTGTGATATGATATATATGTCCTAAATGCTAAAGAAAGGTACATGTGAAAAGGTAGAAAATATATTGTAACCATGATATCTTTGAGAATTAACGATTTAAATTTCAATTCAGGCCCATGTCATAAGTTCAAAAACATATTCCAACCATGTTACTCTTAAGAATTAATGATCTAAAATTCAAACCAAACTGGACATTTCAATAAAGATATAGACCAGACATTTAAATAAAGATGGAGAACAGATTAAGTGGATAATCCAACCTTTGTTTTGTCCTCCGGATTACCAAGAATGGCATCAATAATCTGTAACATGGGAGTTATCCCTGTTCCCCCTGCAACCTGTAGTAAGAGAGGAATGAACATAAGAGTAAGACAAATGGAAAAAGAAGTTTCTACCATCATTAAGATACACATCTGACTCTTGTCTCTGTCTTCCACTTCTTTATTTCTCATTTATTTCCTGCCCTAATAGACATTGATTTGCAGGTGCAATAGACATGTAAAAACAGCTAGTAGACAACAGAATCTATTTTCTCGCAATTAGATTAAAACTATTCATTAGTGACATATTTGTTAAGATCATTTTGCAAGTCCATTGTCACAGTCCTTAATAAATATTATTAAAATAATGCTTGAGGATTTCAAGTCCTGAATTAAAGCCTTGAATTATAAAGAGGAGACCACATAACAATCAAGAGCAGCCCATCCTCATTAAGATGTTACCACTTAAGAGTCCAGAGGAGCCATGCAAAAAAATATGACCAGTTACCAATGTTGGAGGAAAAACTAATAGGTCTACTTCGATAACAAAGCAGCTATCACTCCCATTCAAGGGGGCTTAGAAGCTAAATCTTGTTCACTGTGCAAGGAAAAAGATAAATGGATCCCTCCTCCTATCAACTCTTTCAAGTTGAATTATGATGGGGCCTCTTATGGAAATATATGTGTCTGGAGCAGGTTGTGTCAATCAGTATCATTCGGGATTACAAATCAGCACAGCTTCTAAAAAGTTGGGCTATGGAACTAATTAAAAAGCAAAGGCAGATGCTTTGGTTTTGGGACTGAAAATTACTATGCAAACTGGGATCAAATCTCTCCACAATGAAAGAGGTTCCATGGTGATGTTTTATGCTATCAGGGATCAAAGGATCCCAATGCTAGAAAACTGAGCAGCATTTTATGGGAGATCTGACCAATGTTGGATTCCTTTGACTTTTACTCCCATAGTCACTACTTCCAAGAGGCCAATGGTGTTGCAAACTTCTTAACCATCTTTAGCATAGATTCTTGTGAGTCTCTAATTGTCAATAATTCCATATATAAATGGGAAGGCCTAAGTTCAAAATAGGATGTCTCCCCTAATCAGTTTACTGCCACCTTTTGGAAACATGATACTTGGGTGGTCTAATATATATTGATTGCATTTCCCATGATTGAATTCTAATCTTGCAGCTTAATCACTGCCTGCCATCCCTTATGCTTGACTCGAGTGAGAAAGCCATTAATGCCATATTATGCTCGTTGGCTTCATTTACTCTCTCCACTACTCACGGTGTCCTCTCTATAATTACAACACATCTTTCACTAGAATCATGGAGCCATGTTTCCACCAATATGTCACAAAGTGGGAGATAGTGTTGATAGGCTTTATAATTGAGAAAAAGAGGAAGAATATCTTTATCTTTCAGTAAGGAACCACTGAGAGTGCCATAAGGGCGATTTTGCGCTTGGATTAACGTGTAATATCCCTTGCTACTTCTGATCTAAACTTTTGCCCTCAAGGAATTGTTGTGACCTTTTCACACATCGCCCCATTCAAGATGGGGACCCCTAATTTTTGCTCCATTCTGGTCTTTTGGCTTTGGTTCTATCTCTCTCTCTCTTTCTCTCTCTCTTTTCTAATGTCTGGCTTTCTAGGGATTTCTCCACCGTTGAGCTTAAACGTGAATTTGGCCGAGTTTGAAAATTAGGATTTCACTGAAATTTCATCTGATTCTGGCAACTTACTATTTTTAGTAAGTGTGAAATTCAAGGCATTCTATCAGCATTTTTGAAATTCCGACAGTCACACTGCATTCGGAGCACATCAAGTTACTCAAATGTGAAATTTGAGCTGAAACAAACAACTTACTATTTTTAGCAGTCCAGCTTCCGGAGCAAATTTTAGGGCCTAGATGCAAAGTTTTTCTTTGCATGTCTGCAGATTCCTTCTGGGTTTTTCGAGACCTTCGCGATGGTGTAACATGCAAAGCGAGATAACAACTTTCAGAGTTCAGTCTTACAAGGCTATTTTTAGGGTTTGCATGTCAGGATTTTCTTTGCATGTCTACATATTCCTTTTGGGTTTTTCGAGAGCTTCACAGTGATGTGACATGCAAATGGAGATGACCACCTATTTGGGAACTTACTATTTTTAGCAGGTGCATCCCGGCAGCCGCCTCCCAGCACTTCAGAATCACGAGCTGATCGCAATGCAACAGAAACAAGGACAAACGGAGATCATTTGATACACATGCAGAGCAAATTAGGGTTTCAGCTTCGGGGCCTGAAAAGAGGGGTAAAAAGTCAGAATTTTCGAAAACCGGTGTAAACCACCGCGATCAGCATCCCTCAAGCTATCTGCTGGTAAAATTTGAAGACAAACGGAGCACTTACTATTTATAGTAAGTCATTTTGGAAACAGGCTAAAAATAGCAAATCAATTGCATGCGCCGATGTCAGCGGGCAGGTCACGTGGTGAGGAGCACCTCATTCGAATTTCAAATCAAACGGGAGCTGTGGAGGTATCAAAAGCAAGCAATTACTATTTATAGCAAATCACCTTCAGAAATGGGCTAAAAATAGCAGTGTCAACAGGGTAACAAGGTTGTGAGGATGCAGTGTTTGAAATTTCAAATCGTTCTGAGCTTCAGAGATGCAAGAATCAGGAGACTTACTATAAATAGTAAGGCACAGAGAAGCTGGCGAAAACGAGGAAAAAGTGACTAAGTCTGGAACTTCATCCTGCAGCTACCTGAAAATGCGCCCAGGTTGATGAAGAAGCATGGAGAAAATTCTAAGTATGAAACTTCGTCCACCTCCTTGGCTAAAATGCGCCCATGCTTGGAAAGTCAAAGAAAGTCAAAGAACTTCATCCTGCAGCTATGCTAAAATGCGCCCACCTTGAGAGTTTGGATGTAAAAAACTAGCTAAGTTAAAAATTCGTCCATTCGTCCTCCTCACCCCTCCAAATGCGCCCATACAAGAGTAAGATTGATAAAGTCAAGGAAAGTCAAAGAAGTTCGTCCTGCACACATAGCAAAATGCGCCCACCTTGAAGAAAGCTGATAGCAAAAAAATTCTAAGTACAAATATCCTCCACCACCCCCTAAATGCGCCCATCCTGCACATATGCCAAAATGCGCCCAAAATGCAAGTGAGTCAAAGGCATTCATCCTTCAAGCATAGCAAAATGTGCCCAAAACAGGGCATGTAAAGACGAAAACTGGAAGTTGAAAGGTCACTTGTGAAAGGCGTTGGAAGTTTCATCCACCACATATGCTCAAATGCGCCCAAAAGGAAAGAAGTCAAAGGAGTCAACATGTTTCATCCTCCTCCTAGGCCAAAATGCGCCCAAATCGGGCCAAGTGAAGACAAAAACGGGGAAGTCCAAGAGTCATCCTTCATGCATGCCAAAATGCGCCCAAGTTGAAGAGAGTAAAAGTGAAGGTAGGGTGGTGAATAAGGTAAAAGGTGAAGTGAAATACTCCTAGGCGTGGTTATTATTCTTCTTCAAGAGTCAAATGCGCCCCAAGGTGGTAAATGCCAAGGTGTTAGAAAATATTGCCAAGGGTGAATAAAATGCTAGGCGTGGTTTTATCCTTCACCAAGTATGCTATGCGCCTAGGGTGGTGAGTGAAAAATAAAAGGCGTTGGAGTTTTAAATTTAAATATCTTTCAAGTGTGAAATAAAATGCAAGGTGGTGAGTAAAAATAAAATATGCTAGGCGCCCTCATGAAAATTTTCCAAGTGAAGTTGATAATTTTTCTCGCAGGCAAGATGGATGAAGTTGAATAAAATTTTCTAAGGCAAAATATTTTCTTCCTTAGAAAATACGCCTAGAACTTGAGGTGGTGAATTTTCCTGAAGCACGAGCAAATTTTCCAGTGATGGAATTTGAGAATGATGACAATGCAGGATGAATTTAAAAATTTCTCAAGTCAGAGCAACACAATACAATCACAAATGAAGAACGGATTTAAATTGGTGGAATAATATTTTTCTAAGGTTTAAAATTTAAAATTTAAATGAACCCGTTCGTTGTGTACCCATGGATTCATCGCGTTTTGGATAAAATTTTCTTCTGGGTACTGCACATATGTGATGAGGAATGGATTTCTATGTCTTCTGCACTTCGCCAACGCTTTTTGGGTGAAGAATTTGATCGGTACTCAAGTTGTGAAATTTTCCTAAGGGAAAATTTAAAATCTTCTAAGGCAAATTTGAATAAAATGATTTTTGAAAGGAAAATGCTTCGAACGATGAATTCGAAATGAGTTGCCTAGATGATTTTGATTGAGTTCTTCGCAGATGAATTTTCCAGAGCCGAAGAGAAGTAAAATTCGAATCCAAGTGACAGAGCTCCGACTGGTGAATTAAAAGATGAATTTAAATTAAAATTTTCGAAAGTGAATTTGAAATGTAGCAGTCAAAGTTGAACTTCTAGAAGATTGAGATTCTTAGACAAGTGTCGAAAATGCCAGGGAGGGAAATTCAAATGAAGTAGTGGAAATTTAATTCACTGGCTAAACTTAGCCTCTTCTAGAAATCGATTTTGCTATAAGAGCTGAGAAGTTTTTCATTTCTCCTCACCAGTTGAAGGAATTCGATTTTGTTCTAAGGCTGAGGCTGAGTTGAGTGTGAAGTTGAAAGTTGCTAAGACTGAGGCTTGAGAAGTTCGAAATTTTTGCTGAGGCTGAAGTGTTGCTAAGATTCGATTTGAAGCTGAGAAGGACGACTTGAATTTGTTGCTGAAGTTCAAATCTGAAGTAAATGATTGCTGAAGGAGTACGAATTTTCAAAGTGTGAGGGTACTAAAATCTGAAGTTGTTGAGGAGGTGCGCACCTACTAAGTCTAAAATTTGTGAGTTGTTGAAGCTGAACTTGTGCGCACTTGCTAAGTTATTTGCTGATTGAAAAGGTGCAAATTTACTTGAGTTGGTGCTGAAGTTCGATTTTGTTGCTGAAGTTTGAAGTTGCCAGTGCAAGGGGAGAAATTTCGATTTGAAGAGGATATTGCTGAGAGTTTGAAAAATGCGAACTTGCTGATTTGAAATTGAAGAAGTGTGAATTCAAAGAGCGAAGTTGCTGAAGCTTGCTTGGAAGTTTGTTTCTAAGTGATTGAAGTCTGAAATCTGTTGAAGGAGAAGTTGAGGTTTGCGAATGAGAAATGATATTGCAGCTTCTCAAATTCTTGAAGTCGACTGGCAGCCCCTGCACAATATTTTATTTATTTTCTAAATTAATTTACTCATGGATGTTTATTGTTTTGCAGATGGCTGAGGCAAGGGTGACTGGCAAGGATAACAATGGTGCATCCAGGCAAGCTGTTATAAAGAAGCTGAGCAAGACATTTATGCCGGAGTCAAAGTTTACTTCAAAGATGGGCAAGCTGACTGATACCAACCTGGGTTCCATCAACCTAGAGACTTTCAAGAATAGAATGCTGGGGATTGGTAGTCATCGACCTTTGACCACTTCACACAACATTGTTTGAAGCGGATTATATGCAGCTGCTGGTTTCCCGCCGGCCATTCAGTGTTCGGAGCTGATGATGGAGTGCGCCAACTGTTACGAGAAAGATCACAGGTCAATCATGTCACCGGATGGACAAGTGCTCGCCAACCTCACTCCTGCTGCCATTGGTGAAGCCTTCCGAATTCCAGTGCACAGGAATATGATTTACAAGTCCAGAGAGCGAGATGAGCGAATGTATGCTTCTGCATTCGAGAGATGCACAGAGACGATCAATACTCATTGGATGAGCAACCCCAGGCCCTCTCGTACGAAGCTGCCGAAACAAATCATAGCAGATGACTTGAAACAGGAATATTGTGACCTCATTATGATGCTGAGTCAAGTTGGAGGCTGCCCGTAGTCATTTATTTTTGAGCCTTGGATGTTCTACTACATCAACCTCGTGCTAGAAGGGAAGGATTACGTCAACTGGGCCGAGATGATCAGTGACAATTTGCATGAGTAGCTCCTGAGCCTGAGAAGAACAAAGACGTTCTATATGAGCTCTTACATCATCTACATGCTGGCCCGTATGACGAGGTATAGAGGAATTTCATACAAGGAGCCTGTTGGTTGTGGCTTTCACCAGTTTAAAATACATGAGGCTTGTCCGCAGTTGCATTTGACAAGTACTACCTATTACAAGCGTGTCAATGACGCCTTCACCATGCACATCACGAGATTGCTTCAGGAGCGGATGCATCACAGGATCTCGAGAGAAGCCCAGGAATTGATTGAGAGGTATGGGTGCTGGTTTATACAGTTTCCAAAGTTTTCTTACATAAGGCTGCAAGGTTTTTCATCATACTCGTATAGGCTGCCTAAGTACCCAACCAATAGAATTTTAATGTTAGAGATATCTAGGCAATTGGTTGCCTACGATAAGATTCAGAAGAAAAAGAAGGGAGGTGTTGACTTCCCAATTGTCATGGGCAATTCGGATGAAGTGTGTCCTTCATTACAGGCAGTCAGAGAAGCCGAGAGTGAACTTCAGTTCTATCACTTTTCATATCACACCAGCCGACAGCACTATGATCCGCATAACAACATCAAATGGGTACTGTCAGAAGAGTTTAAACACAAGGCAAATATTGAGGATTATTGGGCTGATGCATCAGATGAGGTTGAAGTCAGGAAAAGAATGTTCTCTCGGTTGCCAATTAACATGATTAGGGAGTGTGAAGTTGTTCTGGTACCAGACCAGGTGAATGAGGACATGGACGTTGTCCATCCAGATTATGCAGTAGTAAGAGATACTCCACTTCCACTCTTGGATTGGTCAGAACCAGAGGTTGTTGACTTGGACACACTCTCCATTCCAGTTTTGACATTTACCAGAGCATGGGTTGACAGGCGGGTGAGCAGATTGAAGAGTAGGTTGATTGCTTTGACTTACAATTTGATGGGAGATCACAAGACACCTACCACCGGCAGGAAGAAACAAATCACATGAGGTCCAGAATCTCGAAGGAAAGAGCCAGTTCGGCAGAAGCCCGTTCAGCCGGAACCTCCAAGAGTTGCAGTTGAGTCACCCACGCCATTGGAGACACGTTCTCCAAGTATACAGGAGGTTTCTTTGTTTGTTGATCAGAGGAATGCATTGAACCAGGTGCAAGTGGTACAGAAAAATAATCAGCCACCACGGAGAGAGTCAGTTGGCCAGAGTGTCAACGCACCTAGTAGAGTTGATCAGCAAGATGATGAGGGGACTACTACTGACCCTCAGTTTCAGCAAGAGTTAGAGACGGCTTTGGAGGATGATGATGATATAGTTTCAGGAGATACTCAGCCACTTGAGGACGATGAGCCTCACCAGAATGATGTAGAGGTGGAACAAGTTCGAGAAGTAGAGGCACAAGAACAGCAGCCATTTGATATACAGTATACAGTACCTGATTGGCTCAGGGATAGGATGAGAAGAAGCCCCAGCAAAGAGATTGATCCAGCAGTTGAAATGGAAGAGTTTTTGAACAGGATCAGCGCACCTCCACAAAAGAAGAGAGCACGAAAGTTTTCAAAGATATCAACTGATGAGGATGGTTCCCGCACCCTTCATGTAGCCGTGCCACAGGTTGATTGTGACCGAGATGAAGAAGTGCCAGAAAATTACGTGGTCACAACTTTGGAGTTAGGACGCCCCACAGGTGCACAGGATGTAGAAGAATGTGATAACTCCTACCTCGCCCTCAAGGACAGATTATACAAGAAGGAAGGAAAGTACAAGAAGTTGAAAAGAGAGCATAAGGCCTTGATTGGATATGTGTAGCAGTTGTCTCGTTCTCGTGGGCAGGAGATTCCAGTGATAGAGCTTCCAGCAGAGATACCTAGAGAGTCAATCAGTGGCTTGTTGGAGTTAGGGAAGATGGCACAGGAGGTAGACAAGTGGGTCACGGGAGTTCGTGTTGAGACAGAAAAGTTTATGGAAGACCTTGCTCTTGCTTTTCAACAGGCTTCTAGTATTTTGGCACGAATGGAGGCAGTTGATCAGGCTTGGGGAGATGCTTCTGTTTATCAAAGCAAAGTAATTCAGCGTCTTGAGGCATTGAGGCATGTTCCTTTGCGATTGTTGATTGATGGAGGGGTCATTCAGGAGAATGACAGGTATGACTTTTCTAGATGGTATTCTTCAGCAATCACGGGACGTGGTTTCTTCGACGCAGCACAGGTTGATTCAACTAGAATACGGAAGGCTATGGCCAATATCATTGATGGAGTTCAGAATACTTTCGAGGCCATATTTGCTAGGCAGTTGAATCCAGATGAGGTGAATGTTGATAATTTGAGGGGTAGACTGGTGCCTTTCTTTTCAGAGGTGAAGACCTTCGTACAAGATGATTTCGAGAACACTTCTACTTTCTCCAGCTTGATTCAGAGCACGCAGGATTCCTTAGTCGCTTGGAGAAAATCTTGTGCAAGGCATGAACCGTCAGTCACGGTGTTAGAGTTCCAACTTGATTGCATTCCACCCATTTCAGTTCAGGAGGTTGAGGCTGTGCTCGGCAGGTTCATTAAGTTTGCAGCCAGAGAAAAGAACGGGAATGCACTACTGGACGACGATCTTCTAGAAGACCGATTGTGGGCATTAATTGCCTTTACTATTTTTGGTAGTGAGTGGGAATCTTTGCTCATTTATTGCACCACTCACCATTTTGACAATTTTTAGGGTTAGGGCTGAGGTGGCTTAATCTTAGCCACTCTTTGATTGTAATCTTAGCCGTCCATTGGACTGGGCTATCTATAAAAGGGGGAGTCCCCCTAATTTGTAATTCATTAGACATTAGCATTAAATTTGGAGATCAGACTAGAGAGTAGAGCAGAGTAGACATTTTGCTTGATAGTTTAGCATAGTGTGGAGAAGAAAGTTTTCCCTTTGAAAACTTTTGTGGAGATTGTTGTGTAAAACTTTCATGATAATAGATCTTTTCATTGATGGTGGAATTCGTCTTTGTCATGGATAGCTAGCAAGGTCTCTTCATCCTTTCGGATCCAAGTAGCATAAAGTAGTATAATTTTCATTTCATGCAAGTAGTTTACTTTGGATGTGTGGTGTTTTATTGAGGTAGCTTCATTTCATTCCATACAATAGCAGCTTGTTGATGATAAGTTCGCCTTGCATGGTCCACTGGAGATTATCTTGAGTTTAACTCCGATTGTGATTTGTATACTTATATGCGTCGTCCTGATGGTATATGTGTGCTAAATTATAATTTGAATATCCTTTGCTATCCCTTTGAAGATTGCACTAATTTTGCTGAAGCTGTCCGACGTGAGGCTAGGTGAAATTCGGTCGAAGTCTGCCGAAATTGAGCTCCACATATCTTGAATTTAGAATAGGAAATAAGTTTCTTAGGCCCTACACTCATCTACTTTCCACATATTTCTGGTTAGCTTTAGGAAAATGAACTTATTGCCAAACCATACGCACAAAATCCCCTTCAAATCACTCACCTACTATTAACTAGAAGAATCTTGAACAATTGTGTAAGTCCCCTCGTGAAAACAGCATCAAACCAACTGAGGGTATTCTAAGTATTTCGGAACCTTGGAGTTGAACGTGCGAACTTTCTTACAATCTTAGCGCACGGAATACTTTGATCAAGAGAGAACGGAGTAGCCTTCAGACTATTTTGTTCTGCTGATTGGTGCAGTCATAAAAATCACATCAACAGGAATATCATAAGGGTTACCAAAATGCAAACCAAAGATCTTGGTTACTATGACCAACTAACACTTCAGGATTTTTCACCTAAAGGAGAGGAAATAGACCAAAATGTCAATGTTCACACTTCTTAAACCACTGTAGAAATTCCCTACACAATCTGGCCAAAGATTACTTCAAGGAATATTGTCGAACACTTCACTTGCAATCTCTCAACTAGCTGTTTCTGAGTTTTCAGTTTGTTTGCTTGTCTTCAAATGGCTTCAATTGAAATCTAGTAGCTTGCAAATTAACTCTACAAATTCTATATAAAGAACTAGATACAAAGGCAATCTCTTTTTGGCTTTTAAGATGCAAATACATGACCTCTACATGAAAAACATACTCCTACAGCCAACTGACATTTTAACAAAGAGTTGGCATACAAACTTATATGCTGGAAATGAATGCTTTTAAAATAGACATTACATCAAACATATTGTATGCAACTTATGACTCCTTTTATTGAATGGAAATTTGCATACAATAATGACATAGATTAGCCAAGACTCTCGACTTACAATAATATCTCATACAATGCCAAAGTCTGATATGAATGTTCACCTACAGCAACTCCTAATATGACAGTGCAAAATGAGCCAAATAATATGCAAGAACCTGATATAAAATCTGCCTTTGCTTTGAGGACGATGTAGCACTTCCTAGTACAATGGATGAGGGCATCTCCTAAGCCAAAGCTGATCCAATGCAAGCTGCCCCTGTTCTATTCTCAGACTTCCCAGATGAATTAATAAGCAGCTGCAAACCCTGATTCTTCACTCCTAAAATCATTGCCATCCCTCAAGAAAATAGGCGCCTAAACACCCAAGTGAAATCGATGCCTAAGCAAGCCTCCATGAATTAATTCGTCCCTCCTAGGCAAGTCGCCCCTGTCTGATATAAACTTCTGATATAAAATAATGGCAGCCTCTATACTCCTTCAAGTTGCATTGAAAATTATCTCTAAACCTTCTAAGAAGGTGCACTCCAAACCCTTGTGAAAATGATATCTAAAGAGCAAGCTGCAAGCAAATTCGTGGCCTCCAATGATGACTGGAAATTCAATATCAGACCTCTGGAACTTGATATCAGATCTCTACTCCTTCCTTAAATGCAATAAATCGATGCAAGCATGACCTTCAATGATCACTACAGCAGTATACAAAACCCCTAAATCGAACTAACACATAATTGGCCTTTGGCCACAATTTTGGCTCAAATGAAAGGACTGTAATATCCTCTCCAATCTGCAACCCTTCAAAGGAATATTTCACCACCTCAGTTATGCTAATCAATGGGAGTGATCGTTCCAAATGACTAATGGAATATTCTGCAAAAACCCTAGGCTTCTCCACAACATAGCAAGTCAAGTATCAAATATCTTGGACGATCAAAAATGAGCCCTTAATATCCTTTTATACTTTTCTTCGAGGTCTCACACACTTTTCTTGCCAATGTGGGATGAAAGATATATTTTCCTCACCACATACTTTAATTTTATTTTATTTAATATTTTATAATTGCACTTTATTATAATATAAAAAATATAATTTATAAAGTGACATCATAATATTATATCATCTAGAAAACACAATATGTTTTCCAACACATTATGTTTTCAAACATTCAATATACAATTGGAAACCTCCATATAACCCCTGAATCCATGAAAGAAGCCAACCTCCCACTAGGTAACTGCCACAAAGACCCTCTAATCAAGCTTCTTAGCCTACAAGAGTCAGGAATAGGCTAAACCTTATGCAAACTGATGCTAATAAAAATGGGGACATTACAGTACGCCCTCCCTAAAATTGCTTGTCCCCAAGCAATCTCAGTTGCAAAGTAAACTCTCCCCCACCTAGATCCCAAGGGAAAATCTATGTAATGTCTCTGCTATCAATAAACAGCTCCTGTAACACCAGCACTAGCACAACCCGCTAAATCAACTCAATCCCAAAACTGTGATGGTGAATTTGATGCATCCAC
Organism: Sequoia sempervirens; assembly: GCA_007258455.2. Classification (NCBI taxonomy): domain Eukaryota; kingdom Viridiplantae; phylum Streptophyta; class Pinopsida; order Cupressales; family Cupressaceae; genus Sequoia; species Sequoia sempervirens. Next base: position 81,438,407 of record VDFB02058242.1, on the reverse strand, counting down.
ACTGTTGGAAAGCCACCACTTATTGCTTCCCATTGTGCCACTCTGATACCCCCTATCTCCAAAACGCAGCAAGTCTCCAAGTCCTAAATCAAATGATAAATATCATGAGAGAACAAAGTAGAAGACCTGCCAAACTCGGAATCACCATCTGAGGTCGGAAACAAGTCATACCAAAGCTAACTAGAACACTCCTTATTCAACCCACCTCGCTACGCCATCAAAGACATCATCAAATCCTGTGTATGTGGGCTGAAAGTAAACTAATGAGCACACCTCAAGATGCAATCGAAATGATACTCCTTTGACTGCGCCAAGGGAAAACCCAAATAGTCATGTGTACTCCCTCTTGTACTGGCAGTATCCGAAGAAGACTCACAACTCACTGCAGTCATGTCATCAAGACCTCCCTTGGAGAGCGACTGCAAATGCCCTGGTTCACTATCAGAAGTGAAAAGAATATCATCATAAATGCCATCTACTCCTTGGAAAGAGGCTAGGCCATCACCAACATCCAACGTGCAAGTCCTAGAAGAAATCATCTCCTCCTGATAAGGCTGTCCCAACTCAAACTCTCCATCAGGTGTCGTAGGAGTATGAGCCTCAAAGGGAAGCAACTCAAAAGTCTGCCCGTATTTGCTTCCAATCTCTGAGCAAGGTAAGTTATCATACAAGTTGTCCATCACATGCGCCACTAAACTGTGCACCTGGAATAAATCATGTAGATGAGGATCAAATGAAAAACTGTACGCACTCCTCACCATGTACACCTCTGAAATCTCCTTTGTGAGCCCTGTTTGGAATTCCGGTGCACTAGAAAGATCCCAAACACTACGATTAACACTCAACCCTAAACTACAATCAGTAGTGTGATCGACTTCCAACTCGAACAGTGGATTATCATAGGTTGAACCACCATCAAACTCAAATAATGGATTATTCACAAACTGCACAATCATTATGTTCTTATCTAAATCATCCATCTCTAAGTCCCTGAAACAATAAATTGAATCATACTCCTGAATTGGCTCAATTGACTACCGATCATAAACAACTGCATGGGATGAAATGACTGATTTGCTTCCAGGAGAGGGAAACAAATTAATATAAGAACCAATCTCCCAACTAGATGATACTTTGCATATCTCCTGTGAAGAAGATGAAGTAGCGTCGTGTTCTGTCACACAACTTTCTAGAGAATCAACTACTATGTCACAAGAGCTATCAATAACCTGCCCTGCATCATCTGTCATGGGACTATCTTTAGGAGAACCTGGTTCAACATGTGGTTCTCTGCAACTCTCAACCAATACACTCATCCCATCTGTATCAACTGCACCTGTAATTGTGATTGATGTAATCACATTCTCAACCTGCTCACAACCACAATCCATGGATATACACTCCTCACCAACTGCTGCCAAACTCAACTCCACGGTAAGCTCCTCAATCCGTGACTGTGACTCTTGAAGGGCCAACTGGGTGCTCTTCAACGAGTCCATAGTCACCTCAAGCTCATGAGAGAGCTCGTCAACCTCCTCTTCCTTTCCCTTCAGTGCATCATAACATGTACAATCCTGCTCGAGAAGATAATCCCTATCTGCAAGTAGCTGCAAATAATTATGTTTCATTATTCCAATAGCTTCTCGGAGTGCATGGAACTCTGCTAGGGAAAGGCCACTAACATGGTGCTCATCTATCACGAGAGTACTCCCACCATAAGTTGCTAGCATCTTACAGGCTACATCAAAATGTTCTAATGTTGTAGCAATCATATCATCACTAACATTCAACTACCCATCCAAATGATGATACCCCTGTGACTCATTCATTCATCAGTGCACACATCAACATCTAAGGTACTGCTGCTATGTACCTCATAGGATGGATCAAAAGACATTGTAGAAGCAATATCTTCGCACACTTCTTCTTCCATAGTAACTGCATATCCATCCAAAGCATTACCCTAAGATTCCTTTCCATCAAATGTATTTTATGTTTTGTTTTCTAAGATTTGATTTGGAAAATCAGACTCTTCATGACTTGAATCCACATCATGTAATGCACCATGAATACCCAATTCTTGAGTCCCTTCATGTGACAACTCAGTAGGATCATTTTGCACATGTGAAGTCACTGCTGTCTCATACTAATGCAAAGTTTTATCACAGCTGTCATGAAAATCAGAACTGTTAGTAGTGCTGATAACAACTTCTGGAATGTTGTGAATATCATTATGTGGCTTCACCATACTATTATCATGTTGTAAAATTTCCTTGTCAATAGCCACTTCAGTTTCAACATGATCTATGCCAACCTTTAAAGTAGAAGCCTCTTGCAAGGAGGATGTAGATAAATTATTACCTAAAGCTGTCCCAATGTTTCCTTGAGTCAAATCAGCATGTCTGTCAAATTCATCATTTAAATTTCTGCATATCTTATCGGAACTTGAAGACGCCACATTATTCTCATGACAAGCTGTATCAACCTTATGTGTAGATTCCCTATCCATTTCATGTGGAAACAATTCATGGGCTCTAGTTTGGTATTTCTTCCTTGCAAAATCGGTTTTATGGCAGAGACTTGGGTTTAAGTCTACGAAACTCTTGAAGGAAAAGTTCTTAATTTTTTGAGGAAGAGTGCTATACACCTCAAACATCCTAATCACTTCTTCTTCTTTGTTTTGTGGTGTTGGACCTTTGCTGGTAGGAATTGAATTGGAACCTTTAGGCTGTCCAAACTTTGAAAGCATCTACTCTAAACGCAACAACTCTCGACTGAGTTTGTATTCAAATTCTTCCAATGCCTGTTTATCACTAAACAATGTTGCCATGAAGCCCATTTTTGTTGTCCAAACAATTCCAAATGACTTGTCCACATATGAATTTTCCCACCAATTGAATGTAATCATCACCCAATAGGTTGGCAAGAAACTGCTCTGATACCACTATAATATCCCTTACTACTTTTGATCTAAACTTTTTCCCTCAAGGAATATCAAAGGGTTACCAAAATGCAAAACAAAGATCTTGGTTACTATGACCAACTAACACTTTAGGATTTTTCACCTAAAGGAGAGGAAATTGACCAAAATGTCAATGTTCACACTTCTTAAATCACTATAGAAATTCCTTACACAATCTGGCCCAAGTTTACTTCAAGGAATATTGTCAAACACTTCATTTGCAATCTCTCAACTAGTGATATCTCTCAACTAGCTGTTTCTGAGTTTTCAGTTTGTTTGCTTGTCTTCAAATGGCTTCAATTGAAATCTAGTAGCTTGCAAATTAACTCTACAAATTCTATATAAAGAACTAGATACAAATGCAATCTCTTTTTGGCTTTTAAGATGCAAATACATGACCTCTACATGAAAAACATACTCCTACAGCCAATTGACATTTTAACAAACAGTTGGCATACAAACTTATATGCTGGAAATGAATGCTTTTAAAATAGACATTACATCAAACATATTGTATGCAACTTCCGACTCCTTTTATTGAATGGCAATTTCCATACAATAATGACATAGATTAGCCAAGACTCTCGACTTACAATGATATCTCATACAATGCCAAAGTCTGATATGAATGTTCACCTACAGCAACTCCTAATGACAATGCAAAATGAGCCAAATAATATGCAAGAACCTGATATAAAATCTGCCTTTGCTTTGAGGACAATGTAGCACTTTCTAGTACAATGGATGAAGGCTTCTCCTAAGCCAAAGCTGATCCAATGCAAGTCACCCCTGTTCTGTTCTCAAAACTCCCAGATGAATTAATAAGCAGCTGCAAACCCTGATTCTTCACTCCTAAAATCATTGCCATCCCTCAAGAAGATAGGCACCTAAACACCCAAGTGAAATCGATGCCTAAGCAAGCCTCCATGAATTAATTCGTCCCTCCTAGGCAAGTTGCCCCTGTCTGATATAAACTTCTGATATAAAATAATGGCAGCCTCTATACTCCTTCAAGTTGCATTGAAAATTATCTCTAAACCTTCTAAGAAGGTGCACTCCAAACCCTTGTGAAAATGATATCAAAAGAGCAAGCTGCAAGCAAATTCGTGGCCTCCAATGATGACTGGAAATTCAATATCAGACCTCTAGAACATGATATCAGATCTCTACTCCTTCCTTAAATGCAATAAATCGATGCAAGCATGACCTTCAATGATCACTACAACAGATATACAAAACCCCTAAATCGAACTAACACATAATTGGCCTTTGGCCACAATTTTGGCTCAAATGAAAGGACTGTAATATCCTCTCCAATCTGCAACCCTTCAGAGGAATATTTCACCACCTCAGTTATGCTAATCAATGGGAGTGATCGTTCCCAATGACCAATAAATATTTTGCAGAAACCCTAGGCTTCTCCACAACATAACAAGTCAAGTATCAAATATCTTGGACGATCAAAAATGAGCCCTTAATATCCTTTTATACTTTTCTTCGAGCTCACACACTTTTCTTGCCAATGTGGGATAAAAGATATATTTTCCTCACCACATACTTTAATTTTATTTTATTTAATATTTTATAATTGCACTTTATTATAATTTATAAAGTGCCATCATAATATCATATCATCTAGAAAACACAATATGTTTTCAAACATTCAATATACAATTGGAAACCTCTATATAACCCCTGAATCCATGAAAGAAGCCAACCTCCAACTGAGTAACTACCACAAAGACCCTCTAATCAAGATTCTTAGTCTACGAGAGTTAGGAATAGGCTAAACCTTCTGGAAACTGATGCTCATAAAAATGGGGACATTACATAACTGGAGACAGATATGCAAAGCAGGGTTAACAATGACATATTGTCTATGTCTGTAGAAACCTCATGGAAATCATTTTGAACAAGGTACTTGTTAAAGCTGAGCAAGATTCTATGTAAAGGATGAATATCTCAGGGGATTTGATAAAGCCCTTGAGATCACTGAGCCTTTAGCAGCCAGGCCCTTCCCCATCACAATATACGAATTCCACGAACTAGTTAGCATGGCTTCCTTTTGAAATTTATAGGAGTGTTTTCAAATGTTGGTGAAAGCAATTCACAAACGGACAGTAGAAGGTGAGGTGGCAGGTATACTAGGTAACCTAGATACTCCTTTTTAATCTCCTTCCCTCCACATGGACCAAGCTAGATTATAGAGTGCAAGAATAGCAGCCAAACATCTCATTCAAAATACTGGACTGATTGCTGATGAAGAAACCACGGCAATTGGACCTGGATACATGGAAGCTGGTGGCTTGTAAAAACCCCAGTTTCCGCTATCTCTGAAATCTGACTGTTTTTATTGTTTTTGAATGTTTTTGGTTTTTTTGTGATTTTTGAGCATAAATAATATAATGCGATTTTTGCAAGAATTCAATATAAATGCAAATAAAATCATACAATTCTGAAAGTGATAGAATCAATCGGAAATACTGTTGCCAAACTATTCATTTATCTTCTGGATTTATTACAAAGAAGATCCAATAACATGCAATCAAAAAGCAACATTATTTTAATGAAAAACCTAGTATTTTCAGCAATAAATGATCCTTGTGAAATAGTACGGCTGAGATGAATGAGCACTTTCCCTTGCGCTAGGAGGAAGAATCAACTGCCAGTGATATATGTGCCCCTAGTTATGAAGTCTGACTGCCAAGAATGAAAGCAATTTGCTTTGGATAAAAAGTACGGCCCTTTCACAAATGGTACGGACTATAATAAATGTGGTACGGCCTGAACACAGCAGCAAGCTATTAAATAAAGTACGGCCCTTTATCAAATCTCCAGATCTCAATGAAATAGGCGCCTCTACTGAAGAATCCCTGATGGATGTGTTGCACACTAAAAACCTTGAAGATGAATCGATTGTGAATGTTCTGTGATCTCTCCTGAATGAAGAAATCTCTCTGAAATGCAATAGATCAGCTGGTATCTCACAGCCTCTGAATCGCAACACTGAAGATGGCTTGTTCTCCAATGTCTGTAGACAACAGAAACCCTAGGCTTCGTTTTCCGGAAGAAGACTTGCTCAAATTTCAATAATCAATAACATAATGAGCTCGAATTCCAATGAAAACCCATATATTCTTCAAAAGTGCGATTTTCCTCAATTAGGGATCATTAAAATAAATTCGAACTTCTTCATTTAATTTTTCAATAGTTTTAAATCACATTTTAATTATAAAATATAATTAAAATGGCCCCTTCCATGATGGGCGACCCCTTCAGCAAAATCACTTAAGTTATAATATTTTAAATGTTATAACTTTATAATATAAGCTCCAATAATTAATATTTAATTAAATCAATTAAATATTAATATCTCTCTCAATATATGCCCGATGCACGAACTGTCTGAAGCTGATGAATAAGGAAGTGATTTTGCACGTGACCAAACCATACTGCTAAAAATAGCAAGGGTGCTCCGCTGAGTGCCAAAAACTGCTAAAAATAGCAATCCGAGCAATTGGTGTCCGAACGAGCCTGAACGAAAGCCAACTGATAACAATCTGACAACTAAAGCCAAGCCAAGCTCCATCAGGACCCTCTATCCATCCTATCAGCCTACGAGGGTCACATAATAGGCTAATCATGTGCTCTGAGAGATGTCAACTAGAAGGGGACATGACAGTCCGCCCCTCTTGAAATTGCTTGTCCTCAAGCAATCTCAACTCCGGATGCTGCAGAATATCCTCGCTCTCCCATGTAGCATCCTCCACTGGCAAATCTCTCCATTTCACTAAATATTCCCTAATAGTCCTACGCAACTGTCTCTCTCTGTACTCCAGGATAGACTCAGGTACTAAAATCAACTTTCCCTCATCATCTAAGGGAGGTAGAACTGCAGAAGGTACCACACAGTGTCCCAACGCCTTCTTGAGACGTGACACATGAAAAACATTGTGTACCCTGCTCTCTGCCAGAAGCTCTAGCTCATAAGCCACCTCTCCAACACGCCTCAGGATCCTGAAAGGACCGTAATATAGTGGCTTAAGCTTCTCTGACCCACTCTTCCTCAGAGTAGACTGACGGTAGGGCTGCAGCATAAGATAAACCATGTCACCCACCTCAAAAGACCTCTCTGTCCTGTTCTGATCTGCGTACTGTTTTTGCTGATTCTGTGCCTTGGCAATATTCTCCTTGAGAGCCCTCATAGTATCCTGACTCTCCTGCAACAAGTCTCCAGCACTCGGCACTCTATTGTCACTCAGTAGCAAATCCAAAAAACTCGGCGCCTCATACCCGTACAACGCCATGAAAGGGGACATCTGAATGGTCATGTGGAAGGTCGTATTGTAGCAATACTCGCACAGATGAATCCACTTGACCCATGCCTTTTGCTGCCCTGCAATATAGTTCCTGAGGTAACCTTCCACCCATTTATTCACTATCTCTGTCTGCCCATCGGTCTGCAGGTGGTAACTGGTGCTCGGTGTAAGCTCAGTCCCACAGAGTCTGAACACCTCCTGCCAGAAGTGGCTCAAGAACCGACTATCTTTGTCGCTCACTATGCTTCGAGGCAACCCATGAAGTTCGAATACCTCACGAAAGAAGACCTCTGCCACCTGTGTAGCTGTGTAGGTAGTGGTAATCGGAAAGAAGTGGGCATACTTCGTCAGCCGATCCACAACCACATATATGCAATCCCGTCCTTGGGCTTTAGGCAAGCCCGTAATGAAATCCATCGACAGGCATTCCCACTTCCTGTCAGGAATCGGAAGTGGCTGCAATAATCCTACCGGGTACGTGTTCTCCTGTTTGTTCTGCTGACAAACAGGGCACTCACACACATACTGAAGAACATCTGCCTTAAGACCTTTCCATGTGAATCTCTCCCGAATCTGTCTATAGGTTTTGAAATACCCGGGATGTCCTGCTGTAGGTACATCATGAAAGGCTCGCATGATAATGTTCTTCACCTCTGAACCTGGGACCAAATAAATCCTGTTCTTGTAAATGATCAAGTCATTCACAAGCGTATATCTAGTGTCAATCATCGATCCCTCTACAATGTTGGATGCCCATGAATCCTTGGCATACTCTGCCACAATCATATGCCTCCAATCCTCCGAAATGTGAACCATAGAGCTCAAATAAGGTCTGCGTGAGAGAGCGTCAGCTACTACATTCTGTGTACCTTTGATATACGAGATATCAAAGTCATAGGCCTGCAATTTACTTACCCACTTCTGCTGACGATCATTGAGATCTCGCTGCCCTAAGAAGTGTCTCAAACTGTTGTGGTCAATTTTGATGCAAAATTTGCTGCCAACAAGATATTGCCTAAATTTTGCCAAGGCATGCATTATAGCGAGCATCTCCTTATCATAAATGCTGTAGAGTCTCTTTGGCCCTCTGAGTTTACGACTCTCATACACAATAGGGTGCTTGTCCTGCATAAGCACCGCTCCAATGCCCTCACCTAAAGCATCGCAATGAAGCTCAAAAGGCTTCGAAAAGTCTAGTAGTGCCAACACTGGGCACGTAGTCATCAACTCCTTAAATTTCACAAAACATTCCTGTGCCTCAGGAGTCCAACAAAATGCACCCTTTTTCAATAAATCTGTCATAGGGGCTGCATGACGTGAATAACCATTCACGAATCTGCGATAGAACCCACACAAACCTAGAAATCCTCGCAACTGTGTAAGGTTTGCCGGTGTAGGCCAGTCAATAATAGCACGGATCTTCTCAGGATCCATCCGCACTCCCTCTGCACTGATAATATGACCTAAGTATAACAATTTGGTCATCCCCAAATCACATTTGGACTCCTTGGCGTACAAGGACTCCCTCTCCAAAATACTGAGCACGGTCTCCAGATGAGCCAAATGCTCCTGCCACGTCCTGCTGTAAATAAGAATATCATCGAAGAAGACCAATACAAATCTCCTCAACAGTGAATGAAAAACCCTGTTCATGGTGGACTGAAAAGTAGCTGGCGCATTAGTGAGCCCAAATGGCATCACCACAAACTCGAAGTGCCCACAATGACAACGTAATGCAGTCTTCTCGATGTCCTGCTCACGAACCCTGATCTGATGATACCCTGACCTTAAATCTATCTTCGTGAAGTAGCATGCACCATGGAGCTCATCAATAAGCTCGTCTATACGAGGTATTGGATACCTGTTTTTGATAGTCCTCTTATTTAGGACTCTATAGTCTATGCACATGCGTAGGGTGCCATCCTTCTTCTTCACGAGAACAACTGAAGAAGCGAATGGTGATTTGCTAGGTCGAATGTGACCCATAGCAAGCAACTCCTTGATCGTTTTCTCAATCTCATCTTTCAACCGCTTGGGATGTCTGTAAGGAGTAATCATAATGGGCTTGGCACCCTCCTCAAGCTCAATAATGTGCTCAATGCCCCTGTCTGGAGGTCTCCCTAGTGGAATATCGCTGAATACCTTATCATGCTTGATTCTCAACTGCTATATGTCAGGATGATACTCAGTTTTCTGCTGTCCCTCCTGTATAGGTGCCAATGTGCACTCGGCAGCCCACTCTACCATGTCGTGTCGCATGAGTCTCTCCATCCGACGAAAGGAAATAGTTTTGATGTTGCTGTCCCGTATTGCCTTCAGAATATGTGTCTTCCCATCCACATCAAAACGGATCTCCATGTCCTTGAGACGAAGAGTGACTTCCTCAAGGGAATGAAGCCACTTCATGCCCAAGACTAAATCGATATCCCCCATGTTCACTACGTAATAATCAGCCTTGAACTCATAATTGTTCAAGCGCAAGGGGAGATCCTTAATCATGCGTTCACACCTAAGAGTGTAACCGTCGGCCACCTTAACCCTAATGCCTTCGAACTCCTCAGTGATGAGTCCGCGCTTCTCCACAAATCTAGCATCGATAAAATTATGTGTGGCTCCTGTGTCAAGAAGGGTAATGACCCTCTGTCCTGCCAAAACTCCTCGAAGCCTGAATGAACCCTCCTGCTGAATGCTAGATAGGCGTGCCTTCTGAATCTGGAGCTCTGACTTTGCCTCTGCCTTAGGCTCTGAAGCCTCTGACTCTGACTCCTCAGAACTATCTTGCTGTTCGGAATTTTCTGATTCCGAATCCTCGTAGTAAGCCCACATCACTCGGTTTGCCTTGCCCTTAGGCCTCAAAGGACAGTCGTGATTGGCATCATAGGGACCTTTGCAGTAGAAGCAAAGCTTCTTCCTGCGTAGATCGTTAAGAGCCTCTCGATCCAAAGGTGGTGCTCCTGATTTACCCTTTGAATCGTTCTTGAAATCTAATTTATCTTTGTTAAAATCTGATCTCTCTCTATTTTTATTGAAGCCCTTATTATCCCTAAAAGAAGAATTGTTTCTGGAGTTGAATCTACTGGATGGTGCTGCCAACTCCATACTACGTGCTTTCTTCATCGCTTCCTGTAACGAAGGAGGATCAAAGGCTTTGATCCAACCTCTCAATGGCTTCGTCAATACCTCCATGAAGAACACTACAAGTCGCCTCTCTGAAATATTAGGAACCATAACTAATAACTTCTGAAAGTCACCAATATAAGACTCCAAACTGCCACTCTGTCTCAGCTAAGCCAAGTATCTAAAATAGGATTCCGGATCCTTCCTGTCAAACCACTCCATCAACCTGTCAACAAACTCCTGATATGAAGTGATCCGATCATGCTGGAGTGTCACCATCCCGTGGTGCCACTAGTCGTAAGCTACTCCCTCCAAATGTAATGTCGCATACCTGATAGCATCTCTCTCAACCATCGGACGCAATGTGAGGAATGTGTCTAGCTTGTTGATCCAAGCCTGAGCTGTGAGCTTACCACTACCATCGAACATCGCTAGATTGAGCCTGTTTGTAGCATGTTTCAGATCATTGTTCTGATATCTAGGTCTCCAATCCTGTCGACCTCTGTGATGTTCTCTCCTCTGTGTAACAAATCTGTCAAAGGAAATCCTCTCTCTGACATTAGGTGGTACTAACCCCCACTCCTCATTCGCTGCCATAAGTGTATCTGCGAACAACTCCTCATGCTCCTCACCTGCCATAGCCTCATCGGCCTCCTGTCTCACAAAAGTAGGCCTAGTGGGCCTATCTGCTGTCCGTGAAGCCGTCCTAGGTGCCCTCCGTGACCCTGCATCACTCCTGTCCTCGTCACGATGTGGTGACGGTCTCCTTAGAGTACCTAATCTCTGGAGTGCCACTGTCAACTGCTGTAATACCTCGTTTGACTGCCGTTGACCTACTCGTAAGTCTCTAAGAGCATGTAAAACCTCTGCATCGTCCTGATTCCTAGGGTTTTGAGGAATTTATGTTCTAGGAATATCTGTTCTGTCAGCCATGTTTCCTGGCTGCCTGTTCAAACCCTGTTGCCTGTCAATCAAGGCTCTCCTGCGAGTATAATACCTGTGTGACCCAAACTCTTGTGGCTGCATAAGATTGCTAAACCCTCAGGATGGTAGGATTTAGCTCTGATACCACTGTAAAAACCCCAGTTTCCGCTATCTCTGAAATCTGACTGTTTTTATTGTTTTTGAAGGTTTTTGGTTTTTTTGTGATTTTTGAGCATAAATAATATAATGCGATTTTTGCAAGAATTCAATATAAATGCAAATAAAATCATACAATTCTGAAAGTGATAGAATCAATCGGAAATACTGTTGCCAAACTATTCATTTATCTTCTGGATTTATTACAAAGAAGATCCAATAACATGCAATCAAAAAGCAACATTATTTTAATGAAAAACCTGGTATTTGCAGCAATAAATGATCCTTGTGAAATAGTACGGCTGAGATGAATGAGCACTTTCCCTTGCACCAAGAGGAAGAATCAACTGCCAGTGATATATGCGCCCCTAGTTATGAAGTCTGACTGCCAAGAATGAAAGCGATTTGCTTTGGATAAAAAGTACGGCCCTTTCACAAATGTTACGGCCTGTAATAAATGTGGTACGGCCTGAACACAGCAGCAAGCTATTAAATAAAGTACGGCCCTTTATCAAATCTCCAAATCTCAATGGAATAGGTGCCTCTACTGAAGAATCCCTGATGGATGTGTTGCACACTAAAAACCCTGAAGATGAATCGACTGTGAATGTTCTGTGATCTCTCCTGAATGAAGAAATCTCTCTGAAATGCAATAGATCAGCTGGTATCTCACAGCCTCTGAATCGCAACACTGAAGATGGCTCGTTCTCCAATGTCTGTAGACAACAAAAACCCTAGGCTTCATTTTCCGGAAGAAGACTTGCTCAAATTTCAATAATCAATAACATAATGAGCTCGAATTCCAATGAAAACCCATATATTCTTCAAAAGTGCGATTTTCCTCAATTAGGGATCATTAAAATAAATTCGAACTTCTTCATTTAATTTTTCAATAGTTTTAAATCACATTTTAATTATAAAATATAATTAAAATGGCCCCTTCCATGATGGGCGACCCCTTCAGCAAAATCACTTAAGTTATAATATTTTAAATATTATAACTTTATAATATAAGCTCCAATAATTAATATTTAATTAAATCAATTAAATATTAATATCTCTCTCAATATATGCCCGATGCACGAACCGTCTGAAGCTGACAAATAAGGAAGTGATTCTGCACATGACCAAACCATACTGCTAAAAATAGCAAGGGTGCTCCGCTGAGTGCCAAAAACTGCTAAAAATAGCAATCCGAGCAATTGGTGTCCGAACGAGCCCGAACGAAAGCAAGCCAACTGATAACAATCTGACAACTAAAGCCAAGCCAAGCTCCATCAAGACCCTCTATCCATCCTATCAGCCTACGAGGGTCGCATAATAGGCTAATCATGTGCTCTGAGAGATGTCAACTAGAAGGGGCCATGACATGGCTTGACAGTTTAGTATGGTCTCTTAGCTAGTTTCTTTATGTTGTTATGTCCTACTTAACAATATTGTATTTAGGTTTAATACATTTATATTACCTTGTTGGGTCAGAAAATAAGTTCTTTCTGAATTTTGATGACCTGAAAAGTTAAACTCTGAAAACTTGTATTGGATTATTATAATGTTTTAATACAAAGGGCATGGACCCCATATCAACTTTTATGTATAAAAAAAAAAAAGCAGCTATCACAATACTAATGTGCAAATGCTCATTGATCATTTACTTGTTTTACATAAAATTATAGTCTTCATAGTGGCATTTCTGATTGCAATAACTACAAAACTAGTTATGAAATCAATGCGGTTTCAAGCAAGAGTACAAGAAAGATTCAAATAATATACTGAATAATTCATCCCATTTTCACTTTTCTGTGAAGGAAGAAGCCACTGTTCAATTGGTTGTTTCATGGACTCTAAAAAGTGCTTGATTCAACCAATAGATGAATTACTCTTTGTGAGGATATGGGACATTGGAATATTTAATGAGATTTAGAAGTCCTTTTACATGAAATCTATGTTACCGAATCAGCAAGAAAACCCTGCATTTCCAGGTATGATTCATCCAAGAATTGGATTTAGATGTGATTCAACTGGAATCATTGAAGGGCATATTGAAATAACCCCCTCTGATCTAGGGTTTTAACCAGGAAATACAAACATAGATATTTGCAAATAAACCAATTTCCAAATAGATGCAAGAAATTAAATAACCAGATTTTATTAATGCTTTAGGAAATACGTAAAATCCATACCCGGAATCAATAGCATAAATCTCAGATTGGGGAATGCTTGATCAGCAGCTGTGAGTATCAACAATCTTCAACCTTGTACCCTGAAAACTTTGTAAAACCCTGAATGATGATCTCCAGAAAACTGATGAAGCTCTCTAATAATCTCTATGTGAGACTATCTCTCAGAATGCCCTTGGGTGATCTTCCACACCCGTAGACATTGTCCTATTCAAGGGTTATCATCCTCATAACAGCTTGAAACAACATGCCTACAAACCCTGTTGCTCAGCTCTCTTCAATTTGCAAATTATAACTTGAATAATGAATTAACAATGCTTTTTGCCTTTTAACCTTCTCAAACCATAATGCCCTTTTATCCCTTTTGCACATTTAAATAATATTTACTTTTCGAAAGATGTGCCCTTTTAAATTGAAATCATAAAGTAACTTAAAATATAATCTTTTAAAATTAAAATTACTTTATCCCCTTATAATGCCATATTATAAAGTACTTTATTAAAGTTATTTTATAACATTAAATTACAAAGTCACTTTAATAATATAACATTATTAAAGTAATTCAACTTTAGTAATTTAATTAAAGTGCCCACTCTTGACCAAAACTGACAATAATCCCCTAAGAGTGCCTCCAACACAAAACTTCTATGTAAGCGTAAAACCACTGAACTTGGTATAACTTTCTATAAATAGCAAGTATAAGTGATAAACCCTGAACTGCCTTCAAAAGGCCTACCAGCCAATATATTGGATCACTGAGTTGAATATGTTGGAATGGAAACATCAAGCCTATTGAAGAGCCTGAATACCCTCCAAAGGGTCCTTTGAACATCCCATTAGCCTACAGGAACCAAATAATAGGCTAACCACTGCAAGGCTATAGATCCCAGAAAAAAGGGGACATTACAATTTTCCCTCCCCAAGATTGCTTGTCCCCAAGCAATCCTCACCTAAACAAGTAGACCCATCCTGAATGTTGGGATCCGAAACCATTCAATACAATGCTCTACCCAAGCTTCAGTACAACCACTGGAGAAAAGTAGAAATAACTCGGCAGCCCTGTCAATCATTGTTTGCAAAAGAAGCATGCTGCCAAGCATAGAAGATCCCAAAGCCCACAACCCAACTGGAAGCTTGCCATACTCATCAACCACTGACCTCCATTGCACGACTCTAATATATTCTTCACCAAGATGAAGATGGTGAAGCAAAACATTGTAATAACCTCCAAATACCATACCTCTCCACAGGTGTACTCCACCTAGATCCCATGGACAAATTTGGAATTTGTCCTTCCTGTCTCCTGATGGCTCCTGTTGCACCATGCTAACTATACCTGGAGTGCCAAGCTGCTTGAAATCTGCTCCTATATGTTGCATCCCAACAGTATGCATCTCCTGTAGAAACAACTCAAAACACCTGTAAGATTTGTCCCCTTCATCCACAAAAGGAAACTCCTCATACCAACCATCCAGCTCACACTTGTGTGTCTTCTACATCATAGTGAAATCAAATGTGAATGGGCTGAAAGAAAAATGGTGAGCACACCTCACCACGCAATCAAGGTGAAGCTCACCTACTTGCATCAATGGAATGCCAGTATGGTCAGGTGGATTCCATACTTCACTGCCTATATCACCTGTAAAGTGTTTTCCTTTAGGGACACCTACTGCAATATACTGTTCCCTGTTATGCTCATCCCGTTCACTCACCCCAATTGTGTCATCTACTCCTGTAAGCAAAGTGGATGTTTCCACATCTCCAATATGTGCATTCCCACACTCTGTGGATGTATGCTCATCATTGATGATTGCCATAGGTAGCTGAATTTCAGCTATGGGTGGTGAAGACCGCACCAAACTCAACTCCACGGTGAGCTCGTCAGTCCAAGTCTCTAACTCTTGAAGGGCCATTTGAGTGCTCTTCAAAGAGTCCACGGTGACCTCAAGCACATGAGTGAGCTCATCAACCTCTTCTTCTTTCCCCCTTAGTGCATCATAATAAACCCCATCAAGCATGAGAAGATGATCTCTATCTGATAGTAACTGGAGGTAATTAGTTTTCATTACCCTCAACGCTTCTCTGAGTGCTTGAAATTCTGCTAGGGAGAGTTCACCATCAAAGTGGTCTTGTGTTCCCGAAGTCCAACAACAGTTTGCCATCAATTGTTGACTGACATCAAAATCTTCTATGGATGTAGCAATCATACCTTCATTCAGCTTCAATTGTCTTACCAAATGATGGGACCCCTGAAACCTGTCATCCCCATACAAATTTCTTGATTTGTAATCAACACTATGATAGGATGTTGAATCAACGTCATTAACTGATTGGAAAACATCGTCATGTGCACCATCATCATTGCACACATCCTCACCATATGCACTGGTGTTATGAACCTCATAAGTTGGCTCAAATGGAATATTAGACGCTGTTGATTTGACAACCTCATTGCACACTTCCTCTTCTAGAAGAGATGCATGTACATTCAAAGAACTATCCTAGAACTCTGCCAAACTGCCATCATGAGGTATGGCATCCATGTCACCTAAAACCACTGTTGTGCACTCCTCATCTGCTTTCCTAACTGATAGATGAGGCTCCAACAAATTTGGATGCACCTGTGCAACTCCTTCCCCGTGATCACTTGTAGCTTGTGAATCACTTTGAAACAATTCATTTTCCTCATCCAAATGTTTTGGCTTTGCAACCAATCCTTAGATATGTTTTAATATCGGGGTCCTTCATTAACATGTACAAATCCTACATCAGCTCTAACATGGATTTATTTGTAGCCATCTTTTACCCTAAAGCTGTCCAAAGTGTTCCTACCTTGTTTGATTGAATTTTTTTAAGCGATATTCTCCACTTGACAGATTGGCATTTTGTCAAACAGTTTGCATGATTTGTTGTTTTGAGTTTGTACCAGCTAGGTTTAAGTTGGGATTGGTTTTTTATTTATTGCCAACACAAGGAGAAATATTGGAATGGTTCTGATATTTGTATTCCAAATTTTTTTAGTATGAATATCATAAATAAATAACAGAATTTCCTGCAATTTTGTCTTGTAACAACTAAAGGAGAGTTCAAATAACATAACTTTGTTGATTCCCAATTACAGCTTCATTCAAGATGCAAATATCAATATGCATCCCTCTAATTGATTTCTTAATCTCACCAATATACTACTCAGGGAATAGCCCACAGCTACTTTTTGACCTGGGCGCTTACTTTATCTAACTCTGCTGACTGCATGAGGTTCCACGTCACCTTTACAATATATGGTGGCCTCATAACATCAGCCTTTTAAAAAAATGGCAGCTTCCTCAATATATCACACCACTCTATTTTGTCTTCCACAATTTTGTTTTTTTCCTATTCGTTGTCTTGTTTTGCAGATTTCGATTTGATTCTTCTACCTATTTGATTTGTCCTTCTTGGCCTTGTATTTCCTAGGAGAAAGCAGCGATTCGGTCTATAGCTTTTGTGTTGTCACGTGGATGTGAAACTAAAGCTAGCGGCTACCTTAAGCTTTTTTCCTATTCGTTGTCTTGTTTTGCAGATTTCGATTTGATTCTTCTACCTATTTGATTTGTCCTTCTCGGCCTTGTATTTCCTAGGAGAAAGCAGTGATTCAGTCTATAGCTTTTGTGTTGTCACGTGGATGTGAAACTAAAGCTAGCGGCTACCTTAAGCTCCTGATTTGCTTGATACTAGCGGCTGATCTAATTTTGGCATCTGCTTTGACTTATATTTTGTCTCTATCGGCATTTACCCTTTAGAATGGCCCAATAGCAAACATTGGCGGCTCCTATTGACTCTTCAAGTCCACAACTCCTCTAGCCGCGATGATTATTAAAATAACAATCTGAGCACATATACCAATGTGTGGTTTCTTCTTATGCGAACTCCTTTGTTTTGTCTATTCTGATTTGTCATATACTGAAGTGGAAAGGAAAACTTGACAAGAATCCTCACGGTTTCTTAAAATCACTTGAGTCCCTTTATGCTATTGTAGCTTTTAGATGTTAGTTTTAGGATTAGATATGAAAAGCAGATTTTAATTTTAAATTCAAACAAGTAGACACAGCATATACCCTGGGAAAACCCTCCAACTTGAGGGAGAAAAACCCAGCAACAATATATCACTTATATATTGAATGATAAACAACAATTCTCTTTACAATGAGGCCAAGAACACTAGGTCGAAATCGCAGTACCTCACTAGATGCAAACTCAAATGTATAATATCGAACTCCTTGATAATAATAAACTCGGCCTCTTGAAGAACAACTTCGATCTGCTCTTAATGAATTCGCACTTGACTCTAGAACTCGAATGAATGAATATGATGAATGATACAATGATTGAACAGCATCTCCAATATATACTATTCGATGGGGAGGTCTTCAATGATCGCGTACCTTCAAGACACAAGGTCGGCCACCAATGAAAGGATATGTCTCTCCAAGAAGAGCGTTGAATAACAAGAAGAGGTCGGCCATATTAAATAAAGATAATTTAATATTTATATGAAGCGCTTCTTCACAAAGGACGTCACCAATAAATAAATAGCTTTATGCTATATTTAATTTATTGCTTGATAAAATCATGGCTGGAAGTAAGAGGCCCGCGGTTGTTTACATCAACACTCCCTCTCAGCTAGGGAGGAATACTTCCAGCTATCCAATGTCATGGAGTCTCTCAACATGACACCCACAATGGCTACACCCATATGTGGAAAGAACTCATCACAGAGTCACTCAACGAGATATCGTCCATCATGGCAACTCCCATGTATAGAAGAACATGTGCACAAGTGTCCATCATGGAGTCACTCAACGTGATGTCGTCATCTCATCATGACGTCCACCATGGCTACTCCCAGAGGGTGGATAAACACAAGAACAAGGAAATCATCATGGAGTCTCTCAACGTGATGTTGTCATGGAGTCACTCAACATGACATCCAACATGGCTACTCCCAAAGGATGGTGTTGACGTGGTTTTTGAGACCGCACCAACACAGAATAAAGTCTCCCAACGGACGCTCTATCCTCTCTTGAACAAAGTATTTAGCATGCTAAGATTGCGAGTAAGATCATGCTCTCAATTCCAAGGTTCCTTAAGTGCGAATAGGCTCAGTTTGGCTCGATGTGATATTGCTGGTATTTTCAAGGGGACTTACACAATTGTTCGACGGCTAACAACAAACAGTAGACTAAGGGCTTTCGTGCAATTCAAATGATTTGGCAAGTGATCACGGGTTTCCTAATTCTAACCGGAAATGAACTGAATTAAAAAGGGGTGTAGGGCCTAAGAAGTTAATCTTCTATCTAAGGACGGGACGTGGGATCAATCTTGACAAACTTCGACCAGACTCTGCTCCGCCTCACGTTGGACAACTTACACAAAGTCGGTGCAATCTTCAAGGGAATGGCAAGAGGTTTTCAAATTATAACTCAACATGTAAGCACCATCAGAACGACGCATACAAACACATGAATCACAATCGAAGTTAAGTTTGTAAAGTTTTCCAGTTGACCACACAAGGCAGACCTACCGTCAGCAAGCCGCTAGTGGTATGGATGAAATGAAGTTGTCTCAATTAACACCACAAGTCCACAACTAACATCTACTTGCATGATAATGAAAACTATTTTACTTTAAGCTACTTGAAAGATGCTACGTGAATTGGAAGGACGAAGAAGCCTCAACAACTATTCACAACAAAGAAGGATTCACCATCAATGAAAAATTCTTTTATTATGAATGCATACATGACAACTTCTTACAAAGTATCCAAAGGGAAGACTTTCCTTCCTTTTCAATCTACACTACTTTACTTTCTATTCTATGAACTTTTCTCTACTCCTCTAAGCTCTGCTTCTAATCTAATGTCTAATGAAATACAAATGAGGGGGACTCCCCCTTTATATAGCTAGCCAAGTCCCAAAAGACGGCTAGGGTTACAATCGGCTGGATGGCCCAGATTGCGCCACCTCAGCCCTAAACAAGATTTGCCCTAAAAACCGCCACAAAGGAAAGTGGGGTAATAAATGAGCCATAATGTCCATTATTCCTTCTAGAAGATTCCGTTTGTAGATGCGTTCACACTATTCTTGATCTTCTTTCTTGGCGTTGTTCTTTGACCTCTTCCACTTGAGGGTCATTTGAGCTAACACTTAGCCATTTTTCGCAAATTTTCTTCCTTCGAGATTGAAACTTGTAACTTTATCTTCCTTCGAAGGTTGTGATATCATCGTGCTTCACCACTTCCAAACATCGTGCTCTGGCCTCGACGTTCCTCCTGCAAAACAAGCGAGGAGAAGAGTATTAGAACACTTCATAATATAAAGTCACCTTACTTACCTGATCCTCACGCTCCAACTTTCAAGCGTTCATCGCCAACTTTGTGTTCAAGTTCTTCATGCCTTAGCCAATTTTTTTAACCCATCTTCCTCAAGGGCGTATCTTCTGCTTCAACTGCATCTTCAAGAAATTCATTTCACCTGCTGGAGCTCTGACAACCTTGATTTTATTCATCTCTGGCTCAAGAAAACTATCTTCACGAAGAGCTTGGGCAAATTCACCTAGGCAGTTCCTTTCAAATTCATCGCCTGGAGGATACTTGCCTTAGAAAATTTTAAAATTTTCCCTTAGGAAAATTCATCAACCTGGTGCCCATCAAAAATCCTCACCCCGGGATCCTCGGCAAGCTGTGGAAGACCCTAAAATCAACTCCTCATTGACAATCTTCGATACCCAGAAGAAAATTTTCTCCAGAACACATCGAATTTATGGGTGCCCAACGAACGGGTTCATTTAATTTTCTTGAATTTTGAACCTTAGAAAATTATCTCCCTGTGAAATTTAAATCCATTTTTCACATCTGTGAAGATTTCTTGTCGCTCTGACTTGGAAAATTTTTATTCCTGCACTGCCAACATCTTTTGACTTCATCACTGGCAAAATTCACTCGGACTTCAAGCATTTCTCTAAGAAAGAACATTTGTGCCTTAGAAAATTTTAAATCACTTTGGAAATTTTTCCTTAGAAAATTTTATATCCAACTCCATCAACTTGGCCTGTGAAAATACCAACTTCACTCAGAAAATTTTCAAGAGGGCGCCTAGCACATTTTATCCTCTGCTCACCACCTTGGATTTTATTTCGCACTTGAAGAAAAAAATATTTTTGAAGCTCCAATGTCCTAGAAGAATTCCCATCACTCAAAAAAAATATCACCCTTTTTTACTTGAGGCGCCTAGCATACTTAAGGAGAATCACGCCTTGGCATTTTGTTCTCACATCTCACAAGCCTGGCATCACACTTCATGGAGGATATATTAAATTTCAACGCCTAGCAACCTCTTTAACTTCCCTTGGGCGCATTTTGTATTTGAGGAGGACATTTATTCCTACGCCATTCATATTTTATCATTGCCACCTTCGCCTGCATGGTGCACATCACATTTGAGGGTGAATATTCAACTTCACCACACCTAGCAATATTTCCTTAACCTCGCCAATACTTAACCACTCTCCAACTCAAGTCCACCCTTTACTTGGCGCATTCAAAGGTTGGAGAGGAAAGTCAACACTAAGATATGCCCATCTTGCACAACGCCCAGCAATCTCCACTTGTCCTTATCTCTATTTGGGCGCATTTCACCCCTTGAAGAAGATGGGCGCATTTTATCTATGTGGGAGGATGAACTTTCAACGCCTAGCTTTGACTCTTTTCCCTTGCTAGCTTTGTCCTCATGTGGCCCCATTTGGGCGCATTTCCATGTAGGTGAAGGATTTGACTTGTTGACTCATTTCACTTTGGGCGCATTTTGGCCTATGAAGAGGATAACAACGCCTTTGACTTTACTTTGACCACTTTGCACCTTGGGCGCATTTTAGCCTGGGTAAAGGACGAGTTTTCATGCCTTAGTTAATTTTTGAATGCTCAGCCTTGAGAGGAGAGCGCATTTTGCCCAGGCAGGAGGATGAGACTCATTGACCACTTTGACTTTTTCTCTCCTTGGGCGCATTTTGCCAGTGGAGGTGGATATCTTCTTACACTTAGAATTTTTTTTTTTTTTAACCTTTTCCTCTTCAAGTTGGGCGCATTTTGCCCAGGCAGGAGGATGAGACACCTGAGTCATAAAATTTTGGCATCTAGTGCTTGAGGGCGCATTTAGCCTATGCTGAAGGATGAAGTCCCATACTTAGCCATTTTTCTCGACCTCTGCCAGCCTGCCTCATGTCCTGCTATTTATAGTAAGTTCTCTGAATTTTGCACCTCTGAAGCTCGGAATGACCTGAAATTTTGCACACCGCAGCCTTATAGCCTTGTTGTCCTGTCGACACTGCCACTTTTAGTCACCCTGTTATTTTTAGCACATTTCTGAAGGTGGTTTACTATAAATAGTAACCTCTTGTTTCTGATGGCTCCACTGCTCCGATTGACTTGAAATTTTAATGAGGCGCTCCTCACCACGTGACCTGTCTGTCGACACTGATGCATGCACTCAATTTACTATTTTTAGCCGTTTCCAAATTGACTTACTATAAATAGTAAGTGCTCCGTTTGACTTGAAATTTCACCAGAGATAGCCTCAAGAATGCCGACGCGATGGTTTACACCGGTTTTCGAAAATTCGGACTTTTTGCGCCTATTTTTAGGCTCCGGTTGGAAACCCTAATTCGCCTCGCATGCATATCAAATGAACTCGCTTCTCTTCGCTTCGTGGCAATGCGATTGGCTCGTGATTCTCAACTCGGGAAGCTGCCGGGGCACACCTGCTAAAAATAGCAAGTTCCTTACTGAGTGAGTATCTCAGTTTGCATGTCACACCATCGCGAAGCTCTCGAAAACCCATCGGAATCATCCGACATGGCAAAGAAATCCCGACATGCAAACCCTAAAAATAGCCTCGAAGGCTAAATTCTGAAAGTGGTCATCTTGCTTTGCATGTTATATCATCGCGAAGGTCTCGAAAAACCCAGAAGGAATATGCGACATGCAAAGAAAAACTCTGCATCTGCACCCTGAAATTCGTCCCGGAAGCCGACTGCTAAAAATAGTAAGTTATCCGTTTTTGCTCAAATTTTGCACGCGAGGAGCCTGAGGTACTGTGAATGTCGTGTGCCTATCGGAATCTCAAAAATGCTGACGAATTGCCTGTAATTTCACACTTACTAAAAATAGTAAGTACCTCAGAATCTGATGAAAATCAGCTGGGAGCCTGCTAGAAGCATACTGACAATACTGTTAGTCTCAACTTTCAATTTATTCACTTTACTCGACCTCAAACTGACCAGGAAGACTCAAACCCTAATTTTCCGACTTGGCCAAATTCACGTTGAAGCTTGCAGACGGGAACGTCCCCAGAAAGCAGACCATAGAAAAGAGACAGACGGAGAGAGAGAGACACAAAAACCAAAGCCAAAAAGACCAGAATGGAGCAAAAATTAGGGGTCCCCATTTGAATGGGGCGATGTGTGAAAAGGTCACAACATCTGGCATCCCCACGGGAAAGTGTTGAAAAACACTTTAAGAATTGAATTTCGATTATTCTTCCTCAAACCATCATACAGAAAGGACACTTACTCAAAAGGGGAGAAGAATCCGATATTGAATCATAACGCTTTCATCTAAAACCTCGTGAGTGTGTGCATGCATTCCATCTCTGAACCATATTGACTTCCGGAATCGGCCGCAGCAAGTTATATAAATATCTTAACTTCAAAAGCATCATGGACATTGCCTCGCTGCCAGTCAGGCGTCCATAGCCCCGACGAGGTTGTCGCTACAATTCTCACGAATATTGCTCCACTGCCGGCCAGGCGTCTATAGCCCCGGTGGAGTTACTCGTATGTTCCCAAAAACCAATATTTCATAATACATCTTTCATTTTTCACTTTATCATTTTTTTTGTTTTTCAGATATTTCTTTTAAGCACATCTCTTTTCCCTTCTTTTGATTTCTCCGTCAATTCCTTCATTGGCTGGCAGGCAATGAAGCCTCCAATGGGTTTGAGAATTGTAGTGGCGCTGAAGCAAGACGTAATATTTTCACCTGCCAAGACCTTTCCCAAGAAACCAAAATGACTCAGAATGGAGATAGGTAAGATTTTTAAGGTCTTTAGACTCACGTGTTAAGACACAATAACGGGTTAACCTCCCGAGACGAGTTCAATCCTAAACTGGATGATGACAAACGGAAAACAACCTTGGCTCTTTCAAAAATTTGCAAATTCCAGTGAAAGAAACCACGTTGTGAGAGTTAATACATCATCACCCCCATCGCAATGGGAAAACCCTAAAATCCTTGCCCATTCCAAACCAAAACCACTTGAGCGGACTACTCAAGGGACGGAAACGCCAAACCAAAAACCCAAAGGGTAACAAACCAAAACCAAAAACGAAACCAGGAAAGCAAACAAACGGGAAAGCAAATCTAATCTAACTATATTACAAAGATAGGCTCTCAGAGAGAACCTAGGGTTGGAAATAATGCCTGAGGAATCTCCCATCGTCTAGCAATGGGATATCCCCTCTTGTTCGTGTCCGTAACTTAAATGCATCATCTCCCAGGATCTCAGAAGCTCGATCAGGGTCCAACCATGATTTGTCGATCCATCCGTTCATGACCCTTTGATGCATGGTGAAACTTCCCAGAGTTTCATCTTTTTTCTCCTCCAAGCACGTCGGCTGGGAATACCTAGTTTGAACCCAATCTTCTTTCTTATGGGCTTCTCCACATTCTTCTTCTAAAGTGACTTGTTGAATCATCTCCAGGACTTGCTTTGAGGAGATCTTACTCATGGCAACTTCATCCTCTGAATAGAAAGCCTCGCGAATCCTACATGAATTGGGTAATGGCAAGTCCTTGATGGAGGCATTTTCTGTCTCTTGCTTTACATCTTTCAACACAGGATTTCTGAAAGTCCCTTCATTTTCATTCCTACCTAAATCATTTTCAATCAACACTCCGATGAAGGCAGGCGTATCTTTTGAAAACTTCTCTCCCTCCGAGCTTTGCAACGTGAGGACTTCTTTCTTAACAGGCTTGTATGAACCCAAATCAGTTTCCACAAATAAAACATCACTATTTTCACCACATTCTGTAATCATTAATTTGAGCCGTGGTGTACTCTCGATCTTTATCTGATTTGGAACTCCTCTCCAAGGCAACCACATGTGGGAGAAGTCAGTCGCAATGTATCCATTCAATTTTCTGGACCAATCTCTGCTCAATAGCATGCCATAACCATCCGGTATATCCACAACTGATATGTCGATGCGACTCTGAATTCTGGGATCCGCCGCTAGCTGCATATGGATATTACTTAACTCTCCTACAACTGGAACTTCAGTCTTATCCAGCTGAGTCACTTTTTTGTTGGTCTGGAGCGGAATTATACCCAACGCCTGACATACCTTCAAAGGCATGACATTACTTGATGCACCGGAATCAATCAAACAATTGTGCAGTAACTTTCCAAAAATTCTAACTGAAACCAGAGATGGGGCTGGCTCACCCCTTCCCTGATAAAATACCACTGGCTTCTTCTTTTCATCTACTGAAGCATTCTTTTTTTCATCTTTTCTACTTGATTGAAATTGATTGTCTCGAACAACCTCTTTTGGATTCTGCGTTTGTTCTTGTTTTTGCTTTTGCTCTGCAGGAATATTGAACCGTTTCTTTTTATCTTCGATCCATGACTTTTTAGGAGTGTTTGAAGAACCTTGTACCATACCTATGAAGTTCTGAGGCTGTTGTGGAGCTTCCCACATGTCAAATGGCGCGTGAGGCACTTCTTCTACCATATTCGTGCTCTGCGCAGGACGAGACTGTGTGTTCACAGGGGAATTCCTTGATGAACTAGATATTTCTTGGGAAGTATCCTTCACAATGGGCGTCTCATACACACTTTTCAGAATTGTATCTCTGACTTCTGAAATCTTCATTAACTCATGTAAGGGTAGACTAACCTTCATCCTTTTAAATTCTTCTAGTACATAAGAGCCAAGCCTTTTCACGTCCTCTCTAGGAAGACTCTCCTTTGGTTCTCGCCCAACTTGATGAACTGGTTGCTGAATAACTTGTTGTCCACATCCACCTTGCGTTGCGTTCTGCCGCCTGTACTCTGGAGAATCTCTAGGTAAACTTGGATTATTGCTTGCATTGGGATTCGGTGGAGTTGTAAAATTATTTGGAGGTACCGATGAAGTTAGAGGTTCACGCTGTTGATGGTAATTCCTCTGATACACTTTAGGAGCTTCACCTCTAGTAGTTTGAAAAGCTTGTACCTCTCCTCTTCCTTCCCCCAAGACATTGTTGTTGAGAGGTGGAAAAACATAACCATCTCTATGAAGAGGTTCTTCTGGTGATGCATATGTGGCATGAACTTCCGACGGTATTTGAAACTCTGGCATCCCCACGGGAGAGTTTGCTGAAGCTGATGGAAATTGTTGATTGACTGGTGGGGGCGTGTAACTCTGAAACTCAGGCGGGAAATTGCAATCTTCTATTATCAATGCCTGATCATATCTGGGTGTCGGGACTAATTCATATCCTGTAATTGGAGGGTTCTCTGTGGCACCTGTATTACTTGTTTCACTCTTGAGAATACCAGCCACGACTTGGAACTCGCGACACTGAAGTTCAGAGTGCTGGTTCGTGTTATGTAACCTACACCATCCTGACGAGGTAGTTTCGGCCATATAAATTCTATCCGTAGGGCGGTTTTCAGGAGGTGGCGGATTGTCCAATGGTGACGGGACACCTCCGTTGTTGGGACCTGTATTCCAAGGCCTTTTCTGAAACCCGTGATTGTTATTTCTATACCCATGACTGTTATCTTGATGGTATCCTTGATGGGTATCCTGATGACTTGGAGGATTATTCTGATATCCTCGATTAGCACCTTGGTGTGCCTGGTAATTTCGCTGCATAGTTGGCGTCTGATTATTCTGATTTTTGAGGTGCGTCACCTCAACTGACAGCCTCTTCACTTGTTCTATTAAATCTTTTATTTCATCTTTCTCTACTGGTGGTATTGTGTTTTGAAGATAAATAGGCTGTGTGACTTGCGTCTGGGACAAAGGCATCCCAGGATGGAGAACTAATTGACTTGATGGTGCTTGCACTTGATAAGCTAGTTGTGGAATTGCATTTAACGCCGGAACTTGTTGATTCCATGTTGAGCCGAACATTGGCACTTGATTGTTTGTCGTAGCCAGGCCAGTGTAGAGCACGGGCCCGGTTATATTCTGTCCTAAACCCTGACTTATTTCAACAGCCTTAGCGTAAGCTTGATTTATGTCTGTTGGAGTGGGGGGAGATCTCACGAACATTGCAGTCAAAGGATCAAGTGCCGAATAGTAGCTTTCTCGGGCGTCAGCAACGACATAAGGAGCGCATAACCTTGAGAGGGCCATTTTTCTCGACCTCTGCCAGCCTGCCTCATGTCCTGCTATTTATAGTAAGTTCTCTGAATTTTGCACCTCTGAAGCTCGGAATGACCTGAAATTTTGCACACCGCAGCCTTATAGCCTTGTTGTCCTGTCGACACTGCCACTTTTAGTCACCCTGTTATTTTTAGCACATTTCTGAAGGTGGTTTACTATAAATAGTAACCTCTTGTTTCTGATGGCTCCACTGCTCCGATTGACTTGAAATTTTAATGAGGCGCTCCTCACCACGTGACCTGTCTGTCGACACTGATGCATGCACTCAATTTACTATTTTTAGCCAGTTTCCAAATTGACTTACTATAAATAGTAAGTGCTCCGTTTGACTTGAAATTTCACCAGCAGATAGCCTGAAGAATGCGATCGCATGGTTTACACCTTTAAAATTCTGACTTTTGCGCCTATTTTTAGGCTCCGTTGAAACCCTAATTCGCGCATGCATATCAAATGAACTCGCTTTCTTCGCTTCTCGGCTGCTCGGCTCGTCGCTGCGGCAAACCGGGCACACTCTAAAAAAAAGCAGCAAGTTACTGAGTGTGAGTATCTCAGTTTGCATGTCACACCATCGCGAAGCTCTCGAAAAACCCATCAGGAATCATCCGACATGGCAAAGAAATCCCGACATGCAAACCCTAAAAATAGCCTCAGAAGGCTAAATTCTGAAAGTGGTCATCTTGCTTTGCATGTTATATCATCGCGAAGGTCTCGAAAAACCCAGAAGGAATATGCATGCAAAGAAAAACTCTGCATCTGCACCCTGAAATTCGTCCCGGAAGCCAGACTGCTAAAAATAGTAAGTTATCCGTTTTTGCTCAAATTTTGCACGCGAGGACCCTGAGGTACTCTGAATGTCGTGTGCCTGTCGGAATCTCAAAAATGCTGACGAATTGCCTGTAATTTCACACTTACTAAAAATAGTAAGTACCTCAGAATCTGATGAAAATCAGCTGGGAGCCTGCTGGAAGCATACTGACAATACTGTTAGTCTCAACTTTCAATTTATTCACTTTACTCGACCTCAAACTGACCAGGAAGACTCAAACCCTAATTTTCCGACTTGGCCAAATTCACGTTGAAGCTTGCAGACGGGAACGTCCCCAGAAAGCAGACCATAGAAAAGAGACAGACGGAGAGAGAGAGACACAAAAACCAAAGCCAAAAAGACCAGAATGGAGCAAAAATTAGGGGTCCCCATTTGAATGGGGCGATGTGTGAAAAGGTCACAACAGGTGGAAACAAGGGCTTTCACCTCAAATTTCTCTCGAAAGATGCATTAAACAAGGGCTTACACCTCAAATTTCTCTCATAGAGAAAGATGCATTAACAAGGGCTTACACCTCAAATTTCTCTCACAGAGAAAGATGCATTAAAGCAAATCACAGAAGATCACTGAAGCTGAGTCTCCCTCTCAGCTAGGGCTTCATTCTCCACAATACCAAGCTTGTCTCGAAAGTACACAAACTTTACTCTGGAGAGAGGCTTGGTAAGAATATCAGTCGTCTGCTCATCAGTGCTAATGTATCTCAACTGGATAGCTTTCTCAATACCATATCTCTGATATAGTGGTATTTGATCTCAACATGTTTTGTTCTGTCATGAAACACTGGATTGAGAGAAAGCTTCACACAACTTTGATTATCACAATGAATGACAGTTGGCTCCAATGATTGTCCAAACAATCCTACAAGGAGCTTATGAACACCGCTTCTCAAGCTGCCACACAAGCTGCAATATACTCGGCCTCCGCGATGCTTAGTGCCACTAAAAACTATTTCCTGCTACACCAGGAGATCATCGCAGACTCTCAAACTGAAACAACATCCAGAGGTGCTCTTCTGATCAGCAACACACCCTGCCCAATCAGAATCAGAATATCCATGCAGCTTCAAGTCCACACCAGAAGAATATCTCAAGCCATACCCAACTGTGCCACGCAAGTATCTCAGGATATGCTTTGCTGCAACTAGGTGTATTTTCCTTGGTTCACACATGAACTGACTAAGTGCACTCACTGCATAGCAAATATCTGGTCTAGTATTGACTAGATACATCAATGATCCAATCAATTGCCTATACATAGTAGGATCCACTAGATCTGAACTAACTGCAGCCTCTTTTAACTTCTGAAAATTGGTTTCCATAGGTGTAGACATGGATTTGCAGTCCATCATACCAAATCTCTACAAGATGTCTATTGTATACTTCCCTTGACTCAGAATGATCTCATTAGGCCTTTGCCATACTTCTAGACCAAGGAAGTAATGCATGTATCTAAGACCCTTCATCTCAAATTCATAAGCTAACTCCTTGCATTTGATAATGAGGTGTTCTTCTCCTGTAAGAAATAGATCATCAACATAGAGAACCAAGATCAATGCCTCTCCATTAATTACCTTGAAGTACAGGTTTAAATCAGCGTGCTTAAGGCCATACAAAACCTTCTTCAATCTGCAAACATGAGACTCCTTCCCATGAACCTCAAATCCATCAGGTTGCTCGATGTATACCTCTTCTTCAATTACACCATTTAGAAATGTTGTCTTCACGTCCATCTGATCTAACTTCCATCCTTTAGCTGTTGCAATAGCAATGATAGTCCTGATGGAGGTATAACGAACAACTAGAGCAAATGTTTCCTCATAGTCTATTCCCTCTTTCTGAGAGAAACCCCTAGCCACAAATCTAGCCTTGTACTTCTCAATGCTTCAATCAGCCGCATGCTTGATCTTGAAAAGCCACTTAGAAGATACAACAGATTTCCCTTCTGGTCTAGGTACTATATCCCGAACATCGTTCTTGAGGATAGATTGATATTCTTCAGCCTTAGCATCTCTCCATACTTGCTGACTTGAAGCTTCCTCGACACTGGAAGGCTCAGATTCAATCATTTGACTCATCAATGCAACATAGCTTGAAAACTTCTGAGGTCTTTTGCTTTCTCTGAATGTTCCTCTAGGGGCTGCAAACTTTTTTGCCTCCTACATTGTTTGCCTAGCCCATAGAGATCTCTTTTGACCAATAACAATGTCTCTAGGCCCATTAGCAGGTTCCAAAGGCTCAACTGGATCACCATCTTCTTCTAGTTCAAGAGACTCCCTCTAAATCTCAGGAGTATGGTCAACTTCCATGTCCTGAGGAGTCTCATGGTCTTCATTATATATCTCCATGAGAGAGCCTTTAGATCTCTTGAATGCAACATCCTCTTCAAATGTAACATCCCTGTTGATCTCTATCAATTTCTGACCTGGAATGTAAATCCTGTAGGCTTTTGAAGACTCACTGTAGCCCACAAATATTCCCTTCTTTCCAGATGGTTCCAACTTAGTCCTTTTATCTTTAGGCACATGAACATACACAGGACAACCAAAGATTCTCAAATGGCTGACTTCAAGCTTCACACTAGTGAAAGCTTCTTCAGGAGTCATGTTCTCCAAGATACGATGAGGGCTCCGATTCTAAACATACACAGCTATCATAGATGCCTCAGCCCAAAGGAAGGTTTGCAGATCTTGATCTTGGATCATGGTTTTAACTGCTTCTACGATGGATTTGTTCTTCCTTTCTGCTACACCGTTTTGTTGTGGATTGTAGGGGACACAAAACTCCCTCTTAATTCCTGCCTCAACACAAAAGTTACGAAAGCTTCCAGAGATGTATTCTCCTCCATTGTCAGATCTCAAAACTTTGATCCTCTTCCCAGACAAGTTCTCTACTTGAGCTTTAAATTCCTTGAATCTCTCAAGTACTTCCTCAAATTCTTTAGTCTTTAAGAAATAAATCCAAGTCTTTCTAGAGTAGTCATCAATGAAAATTACATAATACAAGAAACCACTCAAAGAAGCAATAGACATTGGACAACAAAAATCAGAATGAACAAGATCTAGAATGCATTTAGATCTACTCTCACTACTATCAAATGGACTTTTAGTATTCTTACCCAAAGTGCAACCTCTGCAAGTGCCTTCATGCTCCTAGCTAAGTTTAGGAAAACCTGTGACCATCTTCTCCATGGTTCGAAGTGCTCTGAAGTAAAGGTGGGCAAGTCTTCTATGCCAAAGCTCACACGAACTTGATGAATCATGCAACAAAGCCTGTAATGGACGAGTGGAAAGTTTGTAGAGACTCTCTTGCCGAACACCAATCACTCTTGATGCTGGAGTTCTTCGGCCATGCAAGAACTTTACCTTCAGAGAATGCAACTTGATATCCCTTGTCCTCCAAGGCTAAAATTGAGACAAGGTTCCGCTTGTTGCCTGGTACAAATAGTAAATCACTCAACTGAAGAGAGATGTCGGAATCTAAGTGAAGAGAGGAGGTTCCAACACCTTTCACAGAATAACATGCATAATCTCCAATTATAACTTGAACACTTGTATCTCTCTCCACCAAATCTGAAAGATGTTCTCTAAAAACAGTAATGTGACGAGAGGCACCACTATCAATCAACCAAGTGTTGCTATCTGTTGGAACATTGCTTGATAAGGAAAAATAGAATAGAAATCCACTTGAATCCTTCTGAGGAGAGATTTCGCCCACATCCGCAACTGAAGCATGTTGTTTAGGTCTAGTTGGACAATCTTTTGCATAGTGACCAAACTTGTCACATTTGAAGCACTGTATGTGGGAAAGATCCTTCTTCTTCTTAGATGAGGGAGCACCATCTGATCTTCTATCTTTGTTCCTCTTGAAGTTGCCTTTCTTCCCTTCTCTTCCTTTCTTCTTAGAAGATTGAGCGGCAAGTACATGAATCTCTTCATTTGTAGAACTTTTCCCATTGTCTCTTAATGCTAATCTTGATTCTTCTTGAATGTAATCTACCCTCAAGCGATCAAACTTAGGTAGTTTTGATCTCCCACTGATGCCTTGGATAAATAGCTCCCAAGATTGAGGAAGACCATTAAGCGCCAACATAACCAAATCCTTAGCATCAACCATATGCCCAATGGTGGAAAGCTGATCTCTCAATTCGGTGATCTTCATGAAGAATGAGATGACAGAATCTCCTTTCGCCATCTTGATATGATGAAGTTGTTGCCTCAATGCAAGAGTTCTGCTTGTATTATTGATCTCATACATTTCCTCCAAGGTCTTGAACATTTCTCTTGTTGTCTTCAACTTGGTAGATAATTGGCACAAGGTGGTCCTTCACAGAATCAACCAAAATCTTCTTCACCTTAGTGCTATTCTTCTTCCATTGTTATTTCTCATTTTCATCGGAAGGTTCGAGAACTTCGCTCTCCACGAACTCAGCAATCTCATTTTCTTCCAATGCAAGCAATACTCTAAACTTCCAAGAGGTGAAGTTGGAAGCACCTTCAAGTCTATCTTAAATTTTGAGCTCGTTCACCATTTTCGATGATAAGATAGACACAAGAAGATGATAACAAGAATGGAAGATAACACTACTTATGTAAATCTGATCATGATCTTGCTTAAACCCGCTCTGATACCATGTTAGTTTTAGGATCAGATATGAAAAACAGATTTTAATTTTAAATTCAAACAAGTAGACACAGCATATACCCTGGGAAAACCCTCCAACTTGAGGGAGAAAAACCCAGCAACAATATACCACTTATATATTGAATGATAAACAACAATTCTCTTTACAATGAGGCCAAGAACACTAGGCCGAAATAGCAGCACCTCACTAGATGCAAATTCAATGTATAATATCGAACTCCTTGATAATAATAAACGCGACCTCTTGAAGAACAACTCTAATCTGCTCTTAATGAATTCGCACTTGACTCTAGAAATCGAATGAATGAATATGATGAATGATACAATGATCGAACAGCATCTCCAATATATACTATTCGATGAGGAGGTCTTCGATGATCGCGTCCCTTCAAGACACAAGGTCAGCCACCAATGAAAGGATATGTCTCTCCAAGAAGAGTGCCGAATAACAAGAAGAGGTCGACCACATTAAATAAAAGATAATTTAATATTTATGTGAAGCGCTTCTTCACAAAGGATGTCACCAATAAATAAATAGCTATAAGCTATATTTAATTTATTGCTTGATAAAATCGTGGCTAGAAGTAAGAGGCCCGTGGCTATTTACATCAACATTTGAAACACGAATTCTGCCAAGTTCAGTATTTGTTTTTTGTTACCTGAGTTTGTCTCTATCTGCCTTAAGGCAGTGAATAAGACGAGTATATTCGATGCCTTTACTTAAGGGATCTACCATTCAATATTAAGCCCGGGGACTAAATATCAACCACGCTGCAAAGATCTTCAACAGGAATGGTACAAACAGCTGAAGAAAAATACAAATTATAATATTGAATAATCTCTAAACCCTTTGTAGAAGTTACTCTGAAAATCTGATCAATATGTCTGCAATCTTCTAACAAATTCTTCAAACCCTCGCAATCTGAAAATTTTCTTTTTGAAAATCCCTCAGGTGGCAAGAAAAAGTTGTGCTCTGATACCAATGAAATAACCCCCTCTAATCTAGGGTTTTAACCAGGAAATACAAACATAGATATTTGCAAATAAACCAATTTCCAAACAGTTGCAAGAAATTAAATAACTAGATTTTATTAATGCTTTAGGAAACACATAAAATCCATACCCAGAATCAACAACATAAATCTCAAATTTGGGAATGCTTGATCAGCCGCTGTGAGTATCAACAATCTTCAACCATGTACCTTGAAAATTTTATAAACCCTTGAATGATGATCTCCGAGAAACTGATGAAGCTCTGCAATAATCTTTGTGTGAGACTATCTCTTAGAATTCCCCTGGGTGATCTTCCACACCTGTAAACATTGTCCTATTTGAGGGTTATTATCTTCAAAACAACTTGAAACGCCATACCTACAAACCCTATTGCTCAACTCTCTTCAATTTGCAAATAATTTGGATAATGAATTAACAATGCTTTTTTCCTTTTAACCTTCTCAAACCCTAACGCCCTTTTGCCCTTTTCCACATTTAAATAATATTTACTTTTCGAAAGATGTGCCCTTTTAAATTGAATGAAATAACCCCCTCTGATCTGGGGTTTTAACCAAGAAATACAAACATAGATATTTTCAAATAAACCAATTTCCAAATAGATGCAAGAAATTAAATAACCAGATTTTATTAATGCTTCAGGAAATCCATAAAATCCATACCCGGAATCAACAGCATAAATCTCAAATCTGGGAATGCTTTATCAACAGCTGTGAGTATCAACAATCTTCAAACCTATACCTTGAAAACTTTGTAAACCCCTGAATGATGATCTCTGGGAAACAGATGAAGCTCTGTAATAATCTTTGTATGAGACTATCTCTCAAAATGCCCTTGGGTGATCCTCCACACCTATAGACATTGTCCTATTTGAGGGTTATCATCCTTAGAACAGCTTGAAACACCATGCCTGCAAACTGTATTGCTCAGCTCTCTTCAATTTGCAAATAATAACTTGGACAATGAATTAACAATGCTTTTTGCCTTTTAACCTTCTCAAACCCTAACGCCCCTTTTTCCCTTTTGCACATTTAAATAATATTTAGTTTTCAAAAGATGTGTCCTTTTATATTGAAATCATAAAGTAACTTAAAATATGATCTTTTAAAATTAAAATTACTTTATCCCCTTATAATGCCATATGATAAAGCATTTTATTAAAGTTACTTTATAACATTAAATTACAAAGTCATTTTAATAATAATTCGACTTTAGTAATTTAATTAAAGTGCCCACTCTCGACCAAAATTGGCAATAATCCCCTGAGAGTTCCTCCAACACAAAACCTGGTATAACTTGCTATAAATAGCAAGTATAAATGATAAGCCCTGAACTTCCTTCGAAAGGCCTACCAACCAATATATTGGATCACTAAGTTGAATATGTGGAATGGAAACATCAAGCCTGCCTCCAAAGGGTCCCTTGAACATCCCATTAGCCTACAAGAACCAAATAATAGGCTAACCACTGCAAGGATATAGATCCCGGAAAAAGGGGGACATTACACATATCTAGAAGATTCTTGGGTGGACATGTCATTTACAAATTGATTCCAATTGTGGGCAAACCATCTGAAACCCTAAACGACTATCATATAGTAGATTCCATGTGTTTTCCTCCTCGCAGTAACAGCAAACAAGTATTTCATGTGTGATAATGCATCGCAGCATCAGTTAACAAGCATTTCACGTTAGTAGCAATAAGAGTGAGTTGCAGCAATAACAGGAATGAGTCACAGCAATAATGGGAATGTGAGGAGCCCAGCTAGCTCCAACTCAAGATTTTAACTAAAACTGTTTGTTTTTGTGTTTTGTGTTTGATTTGATGAATTTTAAGCAACAAATAAAGAAGTGCGCCAAGCATAAAATGGATATAAAACTGAAATACAAGCAATTCAAGAACAACTGCAATACTATTGTAGATCTAGCAATTGATACAAACAAATAGCACACAATAGACGTACCTGGATATCCTCAGAATAATTAAATAAAGAAGTTTTGTACATGCCAAGCAGGAATTGTTGAAACTGGTGAAATGCAACGCCTAGGCTCTGGATCTGCTTTCTCCCACACAAAAACTGGAGAAATGTTGTTGAGAAAGATAGGCGTCCAAGATGGAGCAAAGAGATGGCCCAAAAGGAAGGCGTCTCAGCCTTCTCCTTCACACGCCTCTCCCAAATGAACACGCTTCCCAATGCAAAGTACGGCCTCTGAAGAATGTTGAAGATTCTTTATTGAAAGCAGGAAAAACTGATGAAGATGGCATCCCAGATGTGAAAGCCCTCTCCCTTATTGTAAACAGGTAAAAACTGAATAGAAACTCAGATGTAAGCACAGATGAACTCGTGTTTGAAGCTCCCACAAGAGCAACCATTCAACTGGTATTTCACAGTCTCACAATTACAAAACATTGAAGAATTATCGCTCTCCAATGAAGAAAATCCTGAAACCCTTGTCCTCAGAGAAAATCCAAAGATGCAATGTCAAATAATCAATAGCTGAGGTCGACTTGCATATTTTCCTTTATATCTCACAAAAAGCAAGACTTCCAAGAAAAGTACGGCTTTTGTCATTTAAATACATTTAAAATGTATTTAAGCCATTCTCAATAGTTGTTTTAAATACTTTGGGCACACCTTTTCACTTAAGTGATTTATTTATCACTTTATAATATATTTAAGTGGTGTTTACTTTTATAAAGTCATTTTGACTTTATAATAAATAATAAGTTAAATAAATAACTTAACCACAAAAATACTGATAACTCCCTCCAAACTCAATATTTTTTCATGTCATCAGAAGCTGGCGAACACTGAACTACAAACGCCTGCACTGAATTCAATACTAAAGTGAAGGAGTGGGAATGACAATACCCACCAAAAACAGCCACTGACCCCCTAACCAAATCCTGTCAGCCTACAAGGGTCCAAGAAATAGGCTAACTCAACTGCTCCTGAAACTGACTAGAGTGGGGACATTACAAGGAACAAGTTGCAAGAAACAGTCAAGGAGTTGGCAGTCAGTAATTCAACAGTAGCCAATTAGCAAAGAGTCACGAAGCTCAATCCAAACGCATTTATGAATCAAACATAGGGTCATAATTTATAAATAGATTTAGTAAATCATATGCAAACTGCCAAAAAGTCACTAAGCTAATATTAAATTATTATTCACAATGTAACTTTATATAGTATATATTGTTTTTTAATTTATCACACTAATACAAATTTAAATACTGTTATTATCATAATGTAAATTTATCATACTGTTTTTTATAAAAAGTTATTATAAATTTCATAATAAATATTAAATTAATAAAAAGTATATCAATTAGATATAAACAGTATATATTTATGATTTTTATATGTTTTTGTACTAACACATCCAGCCCTCAAAAAAAATGCCGTACTGGCATACTGTACACACCCGATTCCAATTCGGTAATTTGGCATGAAACCTATAGTGATTCAGAATGAAATTTATTTTGTAAGAGGATGACATCTAAAACCTACCTTTAAATATATAACCCTACGAGACATAACATGTTCAATCCATCTTTTAATATGTAAAACTATGATAAATTATAATGTAGCATATGCTACAAGCCACCCTCTCAAAAAAAAAATGATCTTGAAGCCTCACCAAAATCTTCAAAATGGTGATAATATTCTTTTTCCTTCCTATTCTTGATTCTCTCAGATTCACACACTTTGGCCTAAATACATTGAGTATAGCATCTGTAGTGTGCATGATGTGGAAAAAGAAATGCTTTGAAAATCATTCAATTATTAACAATACTCTCTCCAAAATCCTGATAAATATAGCTTCAAAAGAGTAAAACTGAAATCTTTCATGAAGATTTTAAATTAAGATTATCAGAAAGTACACTGATAGGAGTTAGCTATATTTTTTTTATATTTTGTCAAACTTAACAGCAGATTCCTTCTTAAGACCTTCAATGTGCTTTGTTGAGTATATGAGGGGCTACAGTCCTGAATTCATAACTTGATGGTTCGATACAAATTTCACATAAGAGTTCCTCAGACATGGAGATATGACAATGGAAAATCATTTGTCATGGTAATTTTTGTAGACACATGTTTCACAACAAAAGACAGTGTTGTCATCAGATATTTCAGATGCTTCAACTTATTTGTTGACAAGACTTATGATATGGAAGATAGTTTCCATAATATGACCAATGGCAACTTTAAATAACTTTGGAGAATCTCAGTTCATGTGTTGACGAAGGCACTCTACTTAGCCTCCTAATTCTTCAAAATTCTCTCTAATTTGACACTTTGGAGTAAGGTAGACCTTCCTTCTTGACTCTTCCTATGCATAACAAAAAAAATGAAAACTTGGAGTTGATAGACACACTTTTGAAGATGGCGTTATAGGCCATGATATTGATTTTGATAATTTTGATTGGAACAAAATCAGCATGGAATCTAATCTTATTTTGTTATTCATTGTTAACAACCCACCAGAGTTTGATGTGTACCAGTTTCTGCTTAACTGAGAAAATATCTTGGGTGAAGGGAAATCCTCACAAATAATGAACATAGCTACACTGACACTTTCCACATTTGACAATCTTGTAGAACACATTAATACTCTTCATAGTCATATAGTATTTGAATTTACTCCGACACTCTAATCTGCACCAATAGTGCACCCATATAGAACGTGGTGGTAATATGCATTCAGATTGAAGAGAATGAAGACAATAGGCTATTTCATGTCTTTGTTCTGAATAAGATTCATTTCTTACCATTCCAATATGTTTCTTCATGTTAGGAGTGTATGTAAGTTTTTCAATGGGCCTGCATAAAACATAAGGCATGTTA
Source organism: Sequoia sempervirens (assembly GCA_007258455.2). Classification (NCBI taxonomy): domain Eukaryota; kingdom Viridiplantae; phylum Streptophyta; class Pinopsida; order Cupressales; family Cupressaceae; genus Sequoia; species Sequoia sempervirens. Next base: position 81,399,956 of record VDFB02058242.1, on the reverse strand, counting down.
CCAATTTCATTCCAAGCAAAAAAGCAGCATTGTCAATTAAATTAGGTTGCTTTTTCAGGAGAAGAAAATAAAACGAACATAAAATTTTACCCTTTAACTTCAAGTGTATCCCCAGGTTTTAGGTGTGCAAAATGCTGGCTCATTTTACCTTCAGGATAAACCTGCATCAAGTTATCAAAGTGGATTCTTAAACATACAATCAAATTACTGTTCTTGAAGCTTCTGTCAGTTAACTAATATTATATAGATAGAAAAATCATTCTCAAGATGACTACTCCACTACCCCATGAGAAATCTCATACAAACATTTAAGAGAAAGATATAGCTGTAAGTTTTATTGAACCCTCAACCAAACAACCAATTATCAATGCTTCAAACATCAAGAGTATTTCAGGATTCAGATATGAACAAGGTGGTACTGTTGAAAAGATGAATAATTGATAGCACAAAATATTATTCTTGAATAATTTAATTCTGGTAAAAGAGTTGGGTGTGTCTGTCTATGTTTCAGGTGTGGGGGAAGAACCAGAAGAATAAATTGCATGTCTTATTATTTTGTCACTAATATTTCTCACAAACAAAAACTTTCTGAAAGCTCAAAGAATATATCTTTGCTATGTTTGAGACTTACCTTGATCATCAAATCAAAATATCCTTTTGATTCTGGACCAGAAATAGGAGTATACCTGAAAAAAAATAGCTAACCTCAGGAAAATAAGGGTCATAAAACAGAATTAGATATAACAGAAAGAAAACTTGAGATAAGTTGAACATATTTATATTTATACCGAGAAAAAATAGTAACAAGGTATGGTGAATTTCAAAGGAACTCCAAGACTTATTAAAGCGAGAGTATTGACGATCCATGTAACAAGGACAGAAAACCATACATTTTGAATTTTAACAATAATCTATAAATTGCTTGCAAATGCTTTTTTCACACTGACCTTGGGACAGATAAAATAAAGATTCTAACTCAGTTTAGTGACTCTTGCGACTAAATTATTCTACCAACCAAACAAAAAACTAAAAAGTTAAATATTACACTCCATGTATTAGGCCTGACATTTCTTCCCCTTTGCTATTAAAGATATAGGTACCTTAAGATCATACATCCCATTGCTACTTATAACACTGCCAAAGATGATGTAGTTGGAAAGGAAGAAATATATTCAACCAGTTTATATGTTTGGCCAAACCATTTAGCAGGCAACATATGATTACACTAACAAGATCTTCAATGCATAGAGCATTCTCACATTATGAGTCAAAAATTATAGAATCGCATAATCCACAGCATAAGGAATATTTAAACAGTATACTAAAATTGCATTGTGCCCATACAAAATTTTCATATTGTGTTGAGTCTCAAGCTAACATTTGATTGTTTTCCCAAGCACAATTCACATTTCAAACCTTGTCTTGTGTGCAGTTGTCATCTTTGTTGTCCTTTTCTGAATCTTCACAAGATCACAGAATGAAGCTTTTGAAGCCATTCATCACAGCAGAGAAAGGTAGTTGTTGTCAAAGAGATTTAACAAGGTTATAGTCAAATGTGCGTCTCTATGGGGGAAATGGTGTTTCAATGAATAAGGTTAAAGTCCTAATGTTTGGGGCACACTGTTACGAAGGGAAAATTTATCCAATGTCATATTCGGAAATTATCTTATGAAGGACACACCTGTATGAGGTAAACATAGAGAAGCTTGCTGAAGTGCCCATCTAAATAAGGAAAATCAAAGTCAAACAGAATCAAAGTTATTTGTAAAGGCAAGGGCACCTGGTAATGAAAATCTAAGCACAAAAAGCATCAACAACTGCATTATATGAGTGATTTGACATGGATTAAATTGAAGAGTTTTGCTTGCTCAATTGTGCACCTGATTAAAGAGAGCAAAGATGTGAATTGACATTTCTATTTTGCATCGTGAAGCAAGCTCGCAATAAGATGGAGGGGCTTCCAGATCTTTAAAAAATTATTTCAGTGTATCGGCATGCATCTGATAAGGTGATCGACTTTATAAAGATCAAGCTAAATCTGCTACTCATAGGTGCATACCTATGAATGGAGGCTAACAAAATTCATGGAAAAGTTGAAAATCATGTATTAATAGATGCCTAAAATAAAAAATTCCAAAAAAAGCTCTATTAAAGGGTGCATCTATTGATAGAGGGAGGCATGTCCATTGATGTAGAGCTGACTAAACTTGTAAGAAAGTGAGCTATGTATAGTAGAGGGTGGTGCCTAACTTGAGAAGTTGTACCTTTTCAAAGTTAAAAAAATAAATCTGCTATAAATAAAGTGCGGCGTCTAAACTCAGATCAAGCCTTTATAGCAGAATCAGCAGGAAACGGAGCAAGATATTGAATAGTCAAGGCACCTGATTTAGGAGTGAGTTTTGTTTAAAATATAACTTCAATTGCTGCCAACAACAGAAGAAAGCTACAGCAGTGAACATTGTCACATGAGTTTATCTGATATCATCTTTTCAACAGGGTTTCAGTAATTTGCAGCCTCTATAAAACAACGGGTTTCAAGCATAGGACAGTAGTTTCTAGCCTCAAAATCACAGTGGTTTTTTGGTGTTTGCAACGGGAAAATGTCAGTCTTTGAATAGTAGGGTTATATGCTTGGGAGATAGTGGATATGTACAGATAAAAACAGCTGTTTGTGCAAGATAAATCAGCAGGTTTGAAAGCAGTTTACAATAATAGAACAGTTAGAATTTTAGTGGAAAAACATCAGTTCTCTGTCAATAATAATGTTATCGTAATCGTAAAAAGAACAAGTACTCGATCATAACATCAAGAGCAGACTTCTAGTGTGAAGGATCAGTTTAGAGAATAAACAGTAAGAAGTTGCCATTTGGAGTGTTTCAAAGTCCAATTTTTATGCTCATCAAAGGAGATTGTCATAGGAGTTTGGTGTTGCAAAACTTGTGGAAATGTTAAAGAATAAAGGTCAAGGATAGGTGCTGGATTTCATAGAATTAGGGTTTTCAGGTTTTAAAAGTCAAAATGTCCAAGTCTCAGAGTCTTTTGAAAAGATTCACAATGATCAGAACAAAGGAAAAGTTTCATCATAATCTCTGAAGCCATCTGTCAAGATTTGTTATTTTTAGTCTACACTAAAAAGAATAAAAAGAGACAACGCTATTTTTAGCTCTCACAGTTTTTAATGAGGAGCATATTTTGAAAAGCCTATATTTTAGGTGAGGCTACTTATACCCTGTGCTATTTTTAGTTGTCTCTAATTTAGCCTGATGTGCTTTATGAGGAGCGTCTATTTTTTTATTTCTTATCATGCAAGAGATGGGAGTTCTAGTATTAGTTTGTAATAATCTTTACCAAAGTATAACTAAAGATTCTCTGAGTTTAGATTTAGAATTAGTTTTAACAGATTATATTTTGTAATAAAACTTGCATTGGATGCAATCCAACTATTCTTAGAGTAGAAGCTGCAGTTAGCTTTTGATTTATTTCTCATGCAATAGTTTTGTAAAATTTAAAAAATAAGTGTCATTTGCACTAAGATTTCTAATGGTGATTTTGATGCCTAATTGTTGAAATTGTTGTTCATTGAGTATTGTTAATCCATAATTCGTTATTCATTTAATAGAATTTAGTAGTATCTATCTTGCTTCTAAATTGTTATTGGGATATTTTATATTATTTGTTATGCGTGTTGGGATAGAATAAATTGTTTTTATAAAGTTTGCAAGCTTTGTATTGTAAGTTTACTCAAAGTTGGAGATTGTGAATTTGTATTGATTCATAATAAGATTTACCAAAGCATTCATGTCCTTATGTTTAAACATATTGAGTCTTTATGTGTACTTACACTATTCAATCTCAAAATTTAAGTAAACAATGCAAGCATGTTATCATAGGATTTTCTTTCTATCAAAAAACATTAAAATATTCTACTTGAGTTGAAGTGCATGTCAACCTTTTGTCCTAAGTGAATCCAAAAACAAAATACCTTTAGTTTCTTTGCTATGCCAAAACCACCCAAAAAAACACTGTATAGATTGTAAATATCAAATAAATATTGTCCAGATTAAGTTAGTTTTTGTTTGCAAGGAGCTTACCCTTCTAATTTCAAGAGCAGTTCTACTACACATCTCTTTCATTTTGTTCGAACCCAAAGGTGTAAATTAAAATTTGAACAAATCAATCTAATCAAATTCAATAAAACATATGTTACCACCTTCAGATTGGTGAAAAAATCGCCTCGTTGAAATCAACAAGAGATTCAAGACAAGAATTGAGATAGTGGTGAAGCAAAATGAGATTAAGACAACAATATGCAAAAGATGAGTTGGACCATGAAAAAGTAACTCTGGAAAGTTTGGGGCCCCAAAAACCACATGGCAAGTTCAACAAAGAAAAATATGATGAATTTGACAAGTTCAACTCTTGCCGAAATCATCACACTATAACTAGTGAAATTCTGCATGTTTGCAATAGGATAAATTCATTTGAAAATGAACAAAAAGGCCTTAAAATGGCCAAAAGGGAGATGCTAGATCACCCTGCTTCTTGCCCAAGTCAGTCAAACAGAAGATGACAAGCTCAGCCTCTAATGAATTTCTATGATGAGTTTGACCTGGTACAACTATGTCAAATTACAATGAAGAAGACCACCCTAGATTGAAAGCCAGCCACCTCATTGGCTCAAGAGTTAAGCTTTGATTATCTAGTGGGTGTCGTTGATGGTTTGTTGTTTCTTTGCTAGCAATCATTCATCTACAGATAATGCATGAGTTAAACATCCTCAATTAGAGCAAGAATTAGACATCTAGGGTTACCTATAGGATTGCAAAAGTCACTATAGGAAGTGTGAATCAGAGTTTTTTGAGACTGTAAAAAAATGTAGAGCAAGTCATGGAGGTCATTGTAGGAGCAATGTTGTCAACTTACAATGGTCTCATGATGCTCTATAGTTGACCGACTGCTTTTTGCTTGTAAATTTAGTGATTTTTAAAGGAGGTACAACTCATATTTGCTCAAGTTATCACACACAATGAGTTTCTCCAAAGTAAACGTGGTGTTATGGTAATGTTCTTAATCTTCTACTAGTCATTGTCATATATCTATCTCATTTCCAACATGACGTAGATTGCAACAACTATATGTTAGCTAATCTCATAAGTGAAGTAATTACAAATAGCAGGCATTTCTTTGTTTTTAGTCATGGGCATTGATAAATACATTTTGGTGAATTTCTTTCAATCACAATTTTTTTTTGTTTCTTCATTCTATTGTTCTCTTTGTTTCAGACTTACACCCTTGACTTAGTTGGCAAAAGCAAGGAGTAAAGGAAAATTACTTCCACTACAAGGCATTTCCTCGAAGAGGAGGAACTAACAAGTAAGAGAGCACAAGTATCATGAAGAAAGTGCGCATCAAGAAATGGATAGAAGGGTGTAATTGTTTTATTTTTTCCTTTTCAAGACAAGTTAAATCAAACAATGTGTACAGTTAAACCACTCTTCAAATTACAAAGGGAAGCTCCTTGACACCTAGCTTAACCTAAAACTACAACAATAAATAGAACTTACAACTGTGCACACTGTACAATATTTAAAAGAGGGTTTTGCATTAAATGTAAATTGCTGATGACCATGTTTTTGCCCTAGATGCAAGCATCAGATTGTCAACAGTCAAAACTTGCAGCAAGATTTTCATATTTAGAGTTAAACTAATTCAAGCATGAACATAGACAACTTCCTACTAATCAAAGAAGAGATCAATATTTAGCAATGAACAAAGGTTTGAAGGAAAAACACAAAGGGATGTTGACTACTAACTAAAACAAAGACAGGTAGAACTACATCAACAACAAAGAATTAAGTGAGTGAACACCACATGATTTTATAAAATAAATGACTAACTTGCATGGAAGGCTTTTAATTTAGAAAGGTGGATTTTGCCAATACTAAGCTTTTTGAAATACAATTTACTATCAATTTAATTCATAAAATTACAAACGTGCAATCATAGTGACAATAGCTTCAACTTGAATAATAGCTTTCACAGCATAAGCATGACTTCCACTAATATTCATTAACAAAAACACAACACTCTTGACTTCAAAGATTGAATAAAAATTTATGCAACATAGGCTCAACGTCCAGTTATCATTCACAAAAATACAATAAAGTTTTATTGACAATTTCGGCAACATAAGCCTACTCTCCACTATCATTACAAATTATGTGCTCAAGGTACTTATTTATAAGCTCTCATGAGGCAGCTTTCAAGGAAAAATAATGATAAAATAATCCCATTAACACTCTACTTTAAAGCAACCCTATCTCTATCCTCTAAAATAATGAGATAAAATTAACTCCTTCTAAAACAACTTAATAACTAAAATCCTAAAAATAAGTTTACATCCACTTCAAAATATAGCAACTTTTGTCACTTAAGCTATTTTTGAAAATCTGAAATGACTTTGACTTGCAAACTTTGTCAAATCTTCTAAAGTCTATAAAATATGCCATAACTTTTTCTTGAAGCCAATAAAACTTGTCGAACACTCCTAACTTTGATGCTCTAAAACTAAAATGTTCAACCTAAGAAACCTTCAAGGTGGGTGTAATGGATATGAATCTTATAGCAACCTCTTAAAAAGCAATTTTCTAAAAAAGCAACTTTCTAAAAATTTAAAGTTGGATTTTTGAGCTCCTCTCACCATTCCTTGGGAAAGCATACCTATTAAATTGCAATTTCCAAAACTATAATTGTTCTAAGAACTAGACATAGTTTCTGCCGATTGAATATTGAACTATTGATTTGTCTAATATGGTGGAAGAAAAACTTCATCCATAACGATTCAACATGTGTTGAAATTGCCATATTCAGTTAAGTGTTTAAAACCCTTGATTGATCTACTTGATTTGGCCAAGGGGAAAAGACATTGCTTTGTTTGTGAATGTTGAAACCTTGAAACCCTCATTCATGGCCACCTTTGTGTATTTTGGACTACCATTTCCTTTCTTCTCAATCAATCCTCCTTATTTCAACACCCAATCCTTGACTTAGCCATTTTTTACCTCAGGCAAAGCTTTGGCTCACATTTGCCACACTTGGCACACTTTTTCTATGGCTAAACCATCCCAAAAGTGCACTCAAAACTTGGCAATTTATGTTTCTTCCCTAGGTGGAAGTTTATGACTATCCAACCATCCTTGGGGCAGTGATTTATATGGGTTAAAACATCCAAAATGTGCACTTTTCCAATGGCAATTCACTTAAGTGCCTTGGGCGTGCTTTTATAACCCATTAGCCATGTTTGTGGAGCTTCATATTGGTTCATCCATCCAAAACGTGTGTTGAACATGTGGCAGTTTGATTTAAATGTTGGAGGCACAGTTTTATGCCCATTTAGCCACCCTTTTGGTGGAGTTTCACATTGATTTAGCCAAGATAATTGTGCCCCCAGCATGTGACTAATTTGAACTAAGTGAAATGGCATGGATATTGTGTTTCATTTGCCACTACTTAGGTGCTTTAGCATTGGTTTAACCCATCAAAATGTGAACCTTACTAGTGGCATTTCACTCTTTCAACACCCCACTTTTTGTTGGTATATGGTGACTGATCATGCTATATTATACAGTCTTCCCGTATCCTCCCTGGGGTCCGGGGCCGGGCCAGGCCCGAGGCGGGGGTTAGGGGGTTGCAGCCCCCGAAAAGCGGGGATTCGGGGGCGGCAGCCCTAGAGAAAAAAATTTCCCCTACTTTTTCGCTTCGTCACCGAAAAAGGAAAAAAACTGACTTTGTAGAACCCTAATTTTGGAAGCTTCTAAAAAGCTTGTTATATGCGATTGGGATGGGGGTTGCAGTAGGGTATTATTCGTGAGATTGTAATATGTTTTGCATTGGATAATAATAAAATCATTGGATGGTTGTGATTTTGTGGATGTAGCCCATATTGGGTGAACCACATTAAATTCTCTGTGTTGTCTTGTTTCTACTATAATTTTTTGTGTGTTTTATTTCTCTATTTTATCAATCAAATCTGCATTTAAATGTTTAGATATTTGCTTTCTAACCCTAACACTTTTGTAGTCACTTAGCCACTCCTTTGGCCTGGATTTGTTGTGGCTTAGCCAACTCAAATGTGCACTTAAATAACTTAACTTTTTGGGCAGAGTTTCACTTGGTCTTACCAACTTACCCTCACTTGGGTGTGGATTTGTAATGGCTTGACCATGTTGAAAGTGTGCCCCTTTTGTGGTTGGAGGAGTTTTATGCCATCCTTGCTAGTTCACCATTTAGGTAGCATGGATTTGTGCTGGTTAAGCCATCAAATAGTTGCACCGGGCTTTGATAATACACTATATTTCCTTCATTATTCACTTTGTGCTGATATTGTCATCTAAATGACAAACTGAAAAGTCCTCCGCATTGAAGAGCACACAGAAAATACTGAGAGGGGGAGGTAGGGGGGGGGAAGGGGGGTAGGGGGGGCGTGAATTGGTATTTTAAAGTTTTAAAACTTAAAATAACAGAATCAGCAATGTAAACAATAAGAGCAAGCATCAATAAGGAGAATACCAATTTCACGTGGAAAACCCTTTTGGGTAAAAAACCACGGCAAAACGATTACTTTCATTAACTTCAAAGGGCACCAACCCAGTTTACAGAAGTGAGCACCAACTTCAGTAAGAGCACCAACTTTTTAGGCATTCTCACAACACCATTTCTACACTGACTTCAAAAACCAATTTGCATATCAACTGAAAAGCTCATGCATATACACAAACACTATAACTCATATTCTTGACTTTGAAATACGCCCCTCACAAGCATATACACAAATGAATATCGTATACGAACAACTCAACTCCCAAAAACACACTTCACTCAATAAGCCAGAATTCACAAATCTTGGAGATAATGAATAGTAGGCTTGCTAATGTTGAAAATACACTTCAAACCTAGATGTCCAGCTTTCAGAAGCTCATACGACCTTCATGAGAGCAAGAAATCAACTTTTGAATCTCACGCCATTGCTCAGGAGAGTCCCATGGCAGGAGCTAGTCGACTATATATGATGCTGAGAATTCACGACCTCCCTCTGTGCTCACAATTGTTCAAGATGTCCATAACTCTAATAACACCCCCAAAAAATCCTAATGAATGGTAATCGAGCAACATTATTAATTCCTAAAACTTCACGTCTTCTATATAGAACTATGAATACACTTCACACACACCTTTTTATTGATTAACACATCTATATCATTCATAGCAAAGGAAGACTTACCACAGATTTACCTCATCTCCATAAAAATACATAAAATGAATAAAGATCCTTATATTCAATACTTCTTATGAGTGAAATGCATAATGAAGATCACAGCACACACCCACATTCACCCTAAAATGTTCGACACAGCTGAATAAGCAAAACATACCTCCATCCATAGGCCTGATATCCCTATTTTACGGCTTCATATATCAACATAAATAAGTTCTCATGACTCACATACCATATAGCCCGGTGACTGAAAGTAATCATGTCTCACATAAATGTTGACCATTTCAAACTACCTGCATCTAGAACTCGCGTCTCATAGCATCAAACGTTCACGCACCCGTCATCCACCTCACGACTTTTGGCTCCATGACCTTTTTATTCAGGATATCTTATGCAGCATTATAATAGCAACTTATTTTAGCTTCAATGACTTTCTTAAAGAAAGCTATATAACACATAACTCCTCACGAAAAAATATTAAACACCATTCTAAATAGATTAATTCCACAAAAATTATATCCCATGCCAAAAATAGAGGTAGAGAATATCTGAAGGAACACGATTTTCAAAAAGAAAGAGACAAAGGCTATAAAAATCTTTTCATGTCTCCAAACCCATAACTCCAAATCAATACTTTTAAAAACGCCTGAAGATAACTCCTTTTTTAATAAATCGATTTTTTACAATGTCACAATCAAAAGACAGCACAAATCTTTAAGCCGTTTAGAATGAAAGCTACCCTCAAGAAATAGAAACCAGTGGTCATTAGAAATTGCTTAATGGAACTGTCGACCAATAAAAGGAAAATGAATTAAATGCAGACATGAGAAATAGCTGCCCAACAAATATCTGAAGTCGTCGCTTATTAATACAAGGAGATACGTCAAAAAACGCCTCATGAAGAGGCAGGTCAGGCATTACAAGTTGCTTTAGTCGAACCAGCTGACCATACAAGTCGACATACTATTCAACCGCTGACTTGGCACATTATGACTTGGCATTTTAAACAAGCAAGCAAGTAGCCGAAGTAAGCAGGCAAGCAACTCAAGTAAGCAAGCAAGCACCCAAGTACCTTGACATCAATGACAAAATACTCAACACTCATATTGGTCCAAGGCTTACTTGACTTGGTCTTCCACTTCCTGATCACTCTTTGAAGTGAGCTTTTCCACTATGTTTGTGCTTGATTTCTTGACAGCTCAGTCCCTTTTATCTTTGCTTAATCTGGTCTAGAGTTAGGTACCTCTAAATAACTTCATTGTGCTTTCCTACCCAAAAAAATTTCCCATTACTTATCCTTGGTCATAGCTTGAAAGAACCATTATTTCCATCCCAACATTCATCTTTGTCTCCTCCATTGTTTCCATAGCTTAAATCCTCATTTTTCTTACAACATTGTTATCTTGAAAAGACTGAGGACAAGACTACTTTGACAAATTGACCGAAAGAGCAATAATTGTTATGTCCCTAGTTACCAGTGATTTATTAACAATTACCTTACAAAAAGAAGGCCTAAAATGGAATTTTGTAAGGGTATCAACAAGGGGTTTCTGAAGTTGGAAATTGATGTTGCAAGCATCACACAATTAATGGATGAACATGAAAAAAATGGATAAACGGATCAAAGATCTCATTGGCAAGCTTGGAATTTTATGACACTCCAAAGCAAAAGATAGAGCCAACCCAAAGACAAAGAGAAGTAACCCTATAGAAGTCCAAGCAACATTCCATCTCAACCACCCTTAAAAGCTAAAGCCAAGGTAAAGGTTGTGCCATATGAAGGAGAGGTCAATGTGGACATTTTCAACAATTGGAATGCCCAACTCGAAGAACATTTCAGCCTTCAAAAAAAATTGAAAAACAAATTTAGTTTGCACTTTAAGATTTCTAGACATGCACTCACTCGGTGGGAAAGTTAACGCTCATTCCTTGGCTCTGAAGATGTGATGTCCCCACTCTAGTCAGTTCTCGGGAGTAGTGTGTTAGCCTATCTCTTGGACCCTTGTAGGCTAACTAGTTTTGGTTAGAGGGTCAGTGGCATTATTTG